>CM057149.1:2706464-3167036 GCA_029964075.1 Patiria pectinifera
GAATAAAATCCGATGTCAATGGCACAAGCGCTTTCTCTTAATTAGATACGCTGTAACCTCTCAATTAGATATGTTGTAACTGCCAACAACATTTTGTAAAAAAAAAAAAAAAAACAAAAAAAAAACAGGAGAAGAGACCAGGTGCCTGTTAATAATTACCAAGGATAATGCGTGCTTCGTTTGTCGTCAGCGATGACAAACGAACCGTGCAAGCAGGTTTCCTAGTCGAGATTTAGTCAGGTGGCTTAGATCTAATTTTCGTCAAGATCGCGACCGACTGGTCCAAAGCACCAAACTTGGCAGATAGATTCTTATAGACCTAGAGAAGATATTTAGAAGGGGTGACACCTGAAATTCTTTTGGGAAGGGTGCCTAATTTTCATAAATCGTTAATCCCTGTCGTGTAATATATTTATTCCCACATTTGGGTATATTTATATATTTTTATTTTTTTGAAAAGTGTATTTTGAGGATTCTACTTACATATCTTTACTTAAATAACATTTTCCAAAACATATAAGTGACTGAATAATTATGAGGACATTGTAACGATCCAAAAATAGCTACTATTATGCCCTAAAATTGCGCGCATTTACCTTGTCTCCAGATATCATCAATTAGTCTTGCCAAACATCAGCATTGATGAACTTCAAATTCACCAAGTAGCTTACTGGTACAGTTACCCTATAAAAACATTATGCAAAATCATGTGAACAATGATTACATTGTGATATCAAGCCCAGAAAACAAAAAGTGGGGAAAAACGAGGTGTCCATAAATTAGGCTAACAAGTAGGTGAAGGGTTGCCTAACATGGAACACTGGAGCAAGTTCAAGGAAATTCCCAAAATTATTGTTGAGAAAACGTTGCGTAGACAAAATTATTGTAATCAACAATAATCTCTTATGAGGGGGATTTCGTTGAACTTGTTCAAGTCCCCACGTTTAATACCCTTCCCGTACTAGCCCAATTTACGGTCACCACATTTTCTCTCCTTTTTTTTGGTCTTTTTGGCTAAACATCAAGATGTTATCAATTTTCACTTGATTTCCACTTATTTTTGTTAGGGTAACTATGCCAGTAAGTAACTTTGTGAATTTGAAGCTCATCAATACCACGTTTGGCGAGACAAGTTGATGATATCTGAGGAAAAGGTAAATGCGCGTAACTTTAGGGTAAAATAGTAGCAATTTTGGTTCTTTACTATGTCCTCCTAATTATTCAGTCACTTATATGTTTTACAAAATGTTATTAAAGTAAGAATATGCAAGTAGAATCACCAAAATACACTTTTCAAAAAAATAGAAAAATAAAAATATACCCAGATATGGGAATAAATATATTACACGACAGGGATTAACGATTTATGCAAAGTAGGCACCCTTCCCAAAAGAATTTCAGGTGTCACCCCTTCTAAATATCTTCCGTAGGGCTGTAAGAATCTATCTGCCAAGTTTGGTGCTTTGGACCAGTCGGTCACGATTCCGACCATATGCCACCTGACTAATTGTGGTAAATTATAGTTTGCCAACTTGGGCTAGGTAATTGGACGGTATTGTTCGACACAGATGCCCATTCCGGCTTCTATACAGTTTTCGTCGTGAAAGTCTACAAATATTTCACTTTCTTTAAACTGCGTCCCTTCCCGTTGGTTCAAAATTTCTTTGCATCCTTTTTGGATATTACATTGTAAAGTCTCTAAAGCTAAGGCTGAAATTAAAATAACAAACCGGTTTTATTACTTGGTTTCGACTTCTTCAGATTTGAGAAGATCCATGCTCAAAGTGAAGATAAGACTGGTACCAAACACCCTGTAATCATGTGCCCTTTTAATTTAGGGGATTATCCGATGACGACGTTTGGGTACTTTGTCTCTGCAAAGTCATCACCTGTAAATTAGTCGCGATGACGCCCATCGCCAATTAAAAAAAAATACATGCACCTCCATCCCATTGCGAAAAAGGGCAACTTCTGGATTGGGTTCATTTCCTTCAAGTTTTCAAAGCATGCCGCTTCTTTTCCATAAATATGGTAAAGATTATGACATAGACTAACTGATTAAGAAATGAAAAAAAAAAGCACACAACACAGATGGAACATGAACAATTGTCAATAGCAATTATATTCATCCTTCACATATTACTACAGCCTCATTATTTCTACCATGAATAGTACATGCCTTTTGCAGACAAACATATGAAATAACATATTACAAACCAGACCAAATTCACATATTTTACATTTTTAATATTTTGGTAAAATATGATACAGTTTTCCAGACCTTATTAAAATCTTCAGAAATTCTGCTTAAGCGTTGACTTTTTAATGCACGTGACATTCCGCCACTTTCATTTCCAATGTTCTCACACATAATGTTAGCCCTAACCTTCCCAAATCTTCCCAAATCCTCTTTGCAAAATGGAGGGTTTTGCATGATTGAGGCTAAATGGCAAGTGTGGCTGATTTTGGCGGATGCACTGTGTCAAGGTATTAGGCCGGACCTTGTGTTGTTTATATGCTCATCAGCCTTGCATAAATTAAGGCCTAGATTATACACTGTACTTTAAATCCTCCACACTGCTCCAGAATCTCAACGGCTCTGCCTCAACATATTGACAGTAATTGGTGGGGATTCTGCAGGATTGAGGCAGTGGTCACCCCTCCAAGGACCACATTCAACTTGAAGAAATAACAAATGATTTTGGATGATTGCGGCTCTATGCAATTTTTACATGGAGGCAGTTGGAGGATTTTGCAGGATTGAGGTTGCATCCTAGCAAAAATGCCTTGGGGGTTAAAGTTAATGCATGTTTGGATAAAAAAACTGCAAACAATTATTTGATTTGGAAACTGTGACTAAGGGATGAAGAGATGCGTCGTGACTTTCCATAATTCTATTCTGGCAAGCACTTTGTCTGCATGCAGTTTCAACAAGAATTAGAAATTAAGCTATGGGAAAAAAAGATCCATCTGCCGTGTCTCATTGCCAGAGCCAATTCCACCTAAAGCTGTCTGCAACTACCATGCATAGCTAAGCACATTAGGGTATGTGTATGTCTGAAAAACAGGCTCCATTTTCCCAGCCATTACTCTACCTCCCTGTGCTATTTTCGAATTACACCCCCCACTTCTTAAAAAAGTGAAAGTTTTAAGTTCATACCAAACTTGAACCAATATTTGTAACTGGTTGCCACATTTCAAGACGAAAAAACGAAAACATACGGTATTGTAACAGCGCTTAGAAATAGAATTACATGTATGATGATGCTTGTATAGCACTTTCCACTGCTTTAACAATCTCAAAGCGTTTTACAGTTATTCCTCCGTTCATCAGGCCACAAGACCATGCAGCAGCCGATATCAGCGCACATTCGGGTCTCGACCCTCACAGGTACCCATTCATACTCCTGGGTGGGAGAGGCAATTGTAGTGAAGTGTCTTGCCTAAGGGCACAAACACCATGTTCCAGGCAGGGTTCGAACCTACGTACCATTGTACACGAGTCAAACATCGTAACCAATGAACCATGACAAACTGTTTCTTCTTGTCGCTTTTTTTTTTTAACTTGAATTCACTAAGTTGCAATATTTGATCTGTGTATATATTTGATAAATGTAAAGAAATTAAGAGCCAAACCTGAAAATGCACTAACACATCCCTTCTTCAAACTCAAACGTAAACAAAACTGCACGGATGATACCAGCAATGACATTTCGTTCTGTTTTTAATTATAACTTAAAAGAAACAGTTTCTTGTATTGTAAAAGCCAAACCACAACCTGAAAGATTGGGGCAATTGGTGTAACAGTCCAAGATGCTGGGCAGAAGACTGAATCAAATGATCTATCCAGCCGATAGTTGGCCAACTTCATCCATCAGTCTGGCTACATTGGCTCTTGGCCACAAACTGCACAGAGCTTGACTGTTCAAAACCGTGTAAGGAACACTGGCACCAAATTCCTGCGCCAGGTCTGTCTGCCCAAATTCAATATTATGCATACTATTCTGCTTTCACACGGATTGTGTCATGTCTGTGAAGGTACATTGGAACGGTACTGTGTGACCACTCACTAGAGCTCTAGTGAGAGGGCTCCGTGTTCTCCAAGCCGAGCTATGCCAACCCATGCCGGCTCTGTTATGTCGCAGTCAAAAGGTACCTTAACTTAGATGGATCTGGACAAACTATGCGTTGTTTCATTCCACACTGCTCAAGTATTTCCGCCCTACTAAAATTCAACACTTGCTATCAATGCTCCCATATTTTTGGCTTATGAGATCACTGTGGTTCACCGAGCACAGAATTAAAGTACCCTCGACTACTCTTCATTGGAATGTACGCAAACCTGTTGTATCTTTGCAAAGGTACTGAGAGCATAGCAGCAATTGCATTTTACATGTGAGTGTCTGTCATGTTATCCCCATTGAGATGGTACTTTTGCACAGAGTGCATATAGGGGAACATCACACAGTGCAAAGGACTGTTTATCACCACACCAAACGATTCCTGTTGTCTGCTACATCATTCTCAAGATGCTGTAATTCTCTCAAGCCCTGCAGTAAAAGCATGAAGTAAATCAATGGCAACTGGTATGTATCTAAATGAAGGTTGGTTTAAAGCTATAGTCCATCATTTGCAGCTATCCAAAAAGTAACCGACGTAATTATTGTTGAAACACATACTTGGTTGAAAGATAGTAAGGGGACTAAACTTCCTGTGAATTTATTCTTTCTGGCAAGTTGTCGTTTTAAGACAAGATAAGTTTGCGGTAGCACCATGTGAATAAATCTCTTTTGTGAGTATGTGTGGCTCTGAAAAGAACCAGAGTTGTCATTTTGAAGAAATCAACCAAAGAAGGCCTTTCCAACAATGCGTCTAAAGATGTACCGTTGGAACTTTCCGTTAGTAGTTGTTTTTAAAAATTTTATTTGGCGAAGCGCGCGCAAGTGTGGCACGACGCACAAGTGCATGGCTGCTTTCATTCGTCGGATTGGTGCGCGACATCGCATAGCTGCAATCGGCTCAGAGAGAACATGTCTCGGATGCTGAATTCAGATGCAATTCAAAACATGATTCAGCAACTTTTGATTTAAAATCAAGATCCTAGAATGCTGTTTTTCTCGAAATATACAGCTGAAGCTGAGCTGAAACTTCATCAAGTAATTTGTTCAGCACCATTCTTTAGATTTTTAGCATGTTTGTCGCTTTAAATGAACAACATGCACAAATTACAAATGATGGACTGTACCTTTAAGCACAGTGAACAGTGATAGGAGAATTCAGAAATATTTCAAAATCTACAATATTTGGATGCAGTTCATTGTGAATATAACTTGGTATGGTTCTTCTGTGATTAGATGGTCCTAATGCTTGACTGGGGCATTGAATTGTGAATAGAGACTCTTGCTTACACAGCTGATGTCCTTAAGCAAGTTAGTTTACTGTGATTGGCAATGGACGGCTGTGGGGTTACATGAAATTGTTACATTTACGTGTATATTCTCATGTGGCCTACCTCATAAACAAGTTTGATGTTTGCTTTGATCTCTGCAGAATCCTTTGTCAGCTTATCGCTCAAACTAAAAAAACAACAACAATACAAAGCTGTATAAATAAATACAGCACTAATCCAGTTCAATCTCTAGTAAATTGGTAGGATGATTTTCAGCCCCAATTTTAGCTGGGGGGGGGGGGGGCACAGTAACCTTGAAGTTTAATGATCTACGTATTAAGACTTCTTGGCATGTACAACGTATGACCAGACCATGTAGCTGCAGTGATATAGATCAAATGAATGTACAGTATAGGAATGTAAGTAGACGCCCACATTTTGGCCCGAAATGTACACATGTGTGGTGCCAAATGTTATTTACAACAAAAAACCTCAACACAGGCAGTTGCAGGGGAGAATTACATCCCTGACAGTATATGGTGCATCATGACCTCTTGAGAAAGATCATTGGCAGACACCACACATGCATCAACTGGTTTGCGCACATTTGGCAAAAAGTATGCAAGACTTACTTTCTTAACCAGTTCGCGCCGGATTTTGTGTACAGGCTGTACACTAAGAGCAAGTATACAAGGTCAAACGATCATCGTGTTCCAGGAATCTATTTTGTCCTGGCTCCCTGTTATGCAATATGATACACACAGCTAATTGGTAACCAGGGATACAAATAACCTTGCTAGCTTAAGGCTGCTCCAGAATAGTTGACTAAAATAATATGATTTGCAGTGCTTATATACCGGTAGCACTTTCCACCATGTTCAAAAATCTTGAAGCGCTTTACAAACATCCCCCGTTCATCAGGTCAAGAGACCACGCGGCAGCACATTCGGTCCTCTACCCTCACAGGTACCGGTTCATACTCCTGGGTTTAGAGAGGCGATTGTAGTCAAGTGTCTTGCCCAAGGGCACAAACACCATGTTCCTGGCAGGGTTCGAACCCATGCACCATCGTACATGAGTCAAACACTGTAACCACTGGGCCATGGCATAATACTAGATGCTGTAGTATCCTTTTTTTGTCAAAGGGGGTGGTTGAGACGTTGAAGTCAATTTAGATAAACTCTCTATGTGAGAGAGTTCAAAGGCTAAAGGCAGTACGTTATTTCAGGAAAGTTGAGGAAATTCAGCATTTTTCCAGTAGTATGTACTTAATTACCACTGATCAGAGAGAGAGGAGGGCATGGATTCAGTCACCCTTATCACCACCCTGGAATCCGCCCTTGCTAGACTAGTCCTACTATGGCCGACCAACATGGGTTCCAGCTTATTCCAATTCTGGGTAATCATAGTTTTTGCTGAAACTTGTTCATTGTTGACATTTCCAATTTGGAAAGTTTCTCAACCATACCTTGTCAAGTGTTTGCACTTTTTGTCAATGAACTTCAGTGCCTCTGGTAGTGTAAATTCTACGAAGAATCCAAAACCAACGAGAATATAGATCCTTGTTGCATCAGGTCTGTGGAAAGAACATGAGAGTTTCTTCAGTCAGTTGACAGAGTATTGTACCTGTATAACGGAATCATTTCGGTGTCCTGTTGTTAATAGTAGTTACAATTGATGTCACTCAGAATTGAATTTGTTATTCTTTCAGGTATCTCCAAAACTTGCCCTTCAAAAAAGAAACTTTTGAACACCTTGTACAGAGGTGCATCCATGGGTAAGTTCCATATAACGCTTATTTACGCAACTTTGTACAATACCTATTATCACGAACAGCACCCTCCCCCCTCAATCGTGACCTATGGGTTGCTCCCCCCCCCCAATTTTTTTCCCTTGCCAGCCAGTTTGCCCCCCACCCCCAAAGTATTCTCCCAGCACTTTATCAACATATAGACTCATTATGTATATTTTCTTCGCTGTTAAGATTCATAAAATGTGCCTAATGAAAAGATTTTTTTTTATAAACATCTGTAATTTAGGCAACACATGCCACACACGCATTTATACAGCCGTGGTTAGTGTGCAGCCAACGTCTTTGTGCATTCGTTAACCCTAAAAGTGGAGGAATTTGGAGGATTGACGTTACATGGCAAAAGTGCATTTCTGATTTTGTAGGATACACTTTGTCAAGGTCTTGGGCCGGACCTTGTGTTGTTTTTGCTCAGCCATGCATAAAAATAGGCCTGGACTATATATGCTTGAATCCTCCGTTCTGCTCCAGGATGTCGTTGGCTAAGCCTCAACATATTGACAGTCACTGCCGCAGGATTTTGCAGGATTCAGGCAGTGGTAACCCCTCCATGGACCATATTCAAGACTAATGGAGGAATTTGCAGGATTGAGGGTTTTGATATTTTTTTCCATGAGGCCATTGGAGGATTTTGCAGGGTTGAGGCTACATTGTAGCAGCTAGGGTTAAACATTTGTTATACACCAAAGTTGCTCTAGCTAGTGGCTTATTTCCGGACCATTGATAATGGGCACATGTGCCCGTACACATGTTTAAGATTTGTTTTGACTGCCCCCCCCATATTTCCTCCCCCAATTGGGCCCCCCTGCGCTCACATGAAGACATTTTGAGGTTGTGCAAAATCAGCATAAAGTATGTCGTATGTAATTTGCGCCATACGCACGCAAACCAGTACGTGCACATAGTGTTCTCAACCCCCGAGCTTTCGAAAGTACTAAAAAAAGTGTCATCTAATGTTGTGCACAGAGTCCTTGCAGTAGGTGCAAAATACATATTTACTGCTTTTGCAGAGCTGCAGAGCTTTTTCTTATAGCATTTAAAACATTCCTTGCATCTTAGTTTGATATACAATTAATGTGTATGTCAACAAATTAAAGTAACATACATGTAGTATGGAAGGCACTTAAAATCTCTAAAAATTAGATTATTTTCACCCCATACTTACATATTTGCTTGCACATAGAAGTTACACCCGAGATCCACCTTAGTCTTGAGGCCATCCTTTGCTAAATTGGCTTCCTGCAAAACCAATACAAAATGCACATGGCAAACTCCATTTTATTGTGGCTATTTTTGAACTCAATCACACTTGCCTTAAAGTGAATACATGTATACATCATTTGCAAACATCACAAAACAAAACCACCAAATTATTATGAAATACCTTCCTGGACTGTTAGTGAATGCAGTCTAAAGCATTCCGTAGAATCATGACACCTGGTGTGCTGTCATTTTCAAGAAAAGTGCTGTTTTACATTAGTTTCCAACCTTGGTCGGCCGTCGAGCATTGGAAAAATCTGACTTTTTCAACTACTGCCCCCAATTTACCAAATTTATTCAGTCTACATTTAGTTTGCAATTGGATACATGTCCGTGAACGGGTGCCAGCCAACTAGACTGGTTCCCAGACCTTATAATTCCACAACGTCTTAAAATTGCTCTGTTTCATTTTAAGTGGGGTCAGTGAGCCAGACTTACAGGAATATGATTGTTTTCTTGGTTTTTCCAGCATCTACGAACACAAAACTCCAAAAAAGTCAGTGAAACAACATTTGCTTTAAAATACTAAACCCCCCAAAACCATCCATTTCTGAAACTTAAGGCAAAAGCAAATGTTGTAAATTCCCTTTAAAGGTAACAGGGTTAATTCCGGAAAAGAGTTGCGAACTCATGAATATTCAAAGTACATTTTCCACCTGTAAATCATTTTTTCTTGGAAAATAAACAAACCAAGCTTTCAAAAACATTTTTACTTTTCTTCTACTGCACTTGGATTTATTATTATCGAGGCTTGAAGTTTCGAGAGTCTGAAGTAGTGTTTTCCTCTATTTTGTGATGGAAATTTGAGTTCCCCTCTGTTACAGTTATGCTTCAAAGATATCAAATTTGGTTGACTATGAAGTCTGATGGCCTCCCCTCTGTCATGCCGGAATTGGCCATAACATTTGCAAACTTAAAAAACAAAACAAACAAAAACTACCAAATCAGTATGCAATACATGTACCTTACTTGACTGTAAGTGAATAATAGTCTCAAGCATCCTGAAATCATGGCACCTGGTGTGCTGTCATTTTCAAGAAAAGTGGAATTTTTTAAAATCAATTTCCAACGATGGTCAGCCGACCATCATTGAAAAAAAAATTGAATTTTTTTCAAATACTTTCCCAAATTTACCAAATTCAGTTAGTCAATTTTTGTTTGCAATCAGTTACACATCCGTGAGCAGGTACAAGCCAGCTAGTTTGGTTCCCTGACCTAACAATTCCCTGACGTCTACATGTATATATTGCTGTTTCGTCTGAAGTGGAGTCAGGGAACCAGCCTACAAGAACAATATTTGTTTTCTTGGTTTTTCCAGCATCTACGAACACGAAACTTTAAACAGGTCGGTCTAACAATATTTGCTTTAAAATACTAACCCCCAAATCCATCCATTTCTGAAAATTACAGCAAAAGAAAATGAGTATATTACCTGTAAGGCCAGACTACTCTTCAAGTTAATGCAAAAGAAAAGTAGATTTCTCAAGAACCTGTTATTTGTTGTCAGTTGCACTTACGTAGGATGTCACCTTTATTGTGCTACAAGGTGAAGTACGGCCAATAGGTTTTTCCCATTTCAAAATGTCTGTGTGTTTTATATCAGATGACTTTTCATTTAAATTGAAAAGGTAAAAACACTCATAAAGTGCCAGCATCATGTGTATGGCAGTCCAAATTCATTTTGAAATTCATTTTGTGAGTCATGTGGTGAATGATACTGTTAAATTGGCTTCCTGCCTTAAAGGCCAGTCTACCCTTCAAGTTAATGCAAAAGCAAAATAGATTTTCTCGAGAAGCTGTTATTTTGTTGAGAGTTACGTCCGTATGAAGTGCCTGTAGGATGCGACCTTTATTGCGTAGAAGCTGAAGTACAGCCAATATTAGTTTCTCATTTCAAAAGGATCTGCGTCATAATGAGGACGTTTTTTCATTCTAATCAAAATGGAGAACAAAACACAAAGTAAGAAAAAGTGTTTGGCATTTTATCTCGCAAGTCATACATTGGACGACGCCTAAAAATTACAAACAAAATCTTTCTTCCCAATAACTTGACTTGACTTTATTTCCATCCAAGACAGGTACATATCTACAATAATTAGCCACTTTTTATATACTACAAAACTATGACAAGGTAAACCAATTTTCGTGGTGTTAAGAAATATAAAGCAGGGATGGAGGGGACCCGCAAGAAGCAAGGCTTGTCGAGTGCAAGTCCCCTGTAAAACATTCAATAAGGAATTAAATTGTAAACGAATACATTACAAGGACAAGACAAACATAAAAACGACCGATAAACTGGTGAACTAAGGGAGAAATTTAAAATTTGCATTAACGCAAATGCTAGGTTCTTAAAAATATATGAACAACCAACCGCAACAATTCGTTAAAATGATTGATGAGCACATGAGCTACAAAAATGAATTGATTATAAAACATAAATATTTGAAAAGAAGGGAATCAAAAAGATATTCTTTTTTTCATGAGCAAGAGTACTTGTTGAGAATTAACTGTTTGAATTTAGGCTTAAAGGTTGAAACAGTGCCAACAATCGTGCGACAGGATTGAAAAGAACACAACCGCCGAATCTTTGTACATGTACATTTGTAGCATGCATGCTTGGAATCGACACGGATTGCGGAGAATGTATTTTACTTCTTAACTTGTGTTTCTTTGGAACACACTCTTCTTATTTTGAGTTAGTAGCTTCGGTCAACATTGGGGGTTGGAGAGGATTGGAAGGGGGTGATGGGTGGGGGATGGTGGAGATTGGGGAGATGGGGGTATTGGGAGGGGGGGGGATCATGGGATGCCAGAGAGAGTTTGTTATTGAACAGAAAACTGTTTTAAAGCTGGAGTCCATCATTTGCAGATATCCAAAAAGTAACTGGCCTAATTCTTGTTGAAACACATTCTTGGTTGAGTGATAATAAGGGGACTAAACTCCCTGTGAAATTATTCTTTCTGGAAAGCTGTCATTTTGAAGAAATCAACAAAAGAAGGCCTTTCCAATGGTGCTTCTTAAAACACACCGTAGGTAATTTGAGTTAGTAGTTCGTTTTCTTTTGTGGTGAAGCGCGCGCAAGCATGGGCACGATGCAAACACGCGCGGTTGCTATAATTCGGCGGATCAGTGCGCGACATCGCGTAGCTGCAATCGGCTCATTAAGAACGTGTCTCAGACGCTGAATTCAGGCCCAATTCAAAACATGATTCAGCAACTTTTGATTTGAAATCGAGATCCTAGAATGCTGTTTTTCGTGGAATGTACAGCTGAAGCTGAGCTGAAACTTCATCAGGTTAGTTGTTCAATACCCTCCTTTAGATTTTGAGCGTGTTTGTTGCTTCAAACGAAAAAAATGCACAAATTACAAATGATGGACTATACCTTTAAAAGGGACACTGCGTCCTAGATCAGCCCAATTGCAACACAAAATGCACTTTGAACGAAATGTTGTTAACCGGAAAGAACATTTAAAAGTAGGATATAAACATCCATACAACTATCCTTTGGGCGTTTTTGTGTTATCCCTGTATTATGCTAGTCTGAGTATCACCCATTATCCACGGAGCCAATCTCCTGTATAACGTCTGGTATATCCTGACGTGCAGATATATGCAAGCCGCGCGCCAGCCAATAGATGTTGATTTTACTAAATTGTGATGTCATTTAATTCCTAAATCAGGACTAAATGGTTTGATTGGTCAATTCAAATGCAGTGTTTTGTAATACAACAACAGCCGGACGCGAAATCCCGTAACATGATACAGAGCGTGTGACACATTTAAGAAAAACGTTGGTCTATGATGCACAATGGGTGAGTGACCGAAGACCCGATATAGAAAGCGCTCACTGATTGGTCAAAATCTAGGAGGTCAAGAGGCGGGGTCTTGCCTAATTAATCAGCCAATTTGTTCATGCGTAATAAACCATGGCTAGTATTATGCGTGCCAGAACGACTTTCGGGGTCCACTTTTACAACCCCCAAAAGTCGAGCTGTTTGGGAGCTAGTTGTGATTTCATCCGTAAAGTGTTCGCCTTTTGCAGACGTGTAATTAAGAAACCACATTTTGTGCATTGGTGATTGGCCACCGTTGTTCGCGAGCACAGTGCTGTTTAGACACACACAACGTGTATATAAATCGTATCGGTGCATTGACCAAACGACAGGAAAAACGTACTCTGACATGTCCGATGTAAACAACAAAGGTTTTTTCGTCTTTTTTCGGGAATGGTAAGACATTAGCTTAGTTTCTTTTGGACCAGATGTGCCCTTTTTATAATCTAACCTTGAAATGTGCAAATATAGTGATTGAAGCTGCCAGACATGGAACCAAAAGAAATACTTGGGCCTAAGTGAGAATCTCTCAAAAACAAACAAAACTAAAGTGTAAAGAATTTGGTTTTCAGTATGGAGCTTTGGACGATGGTGAACATTCCCTTCAAAACAGATCCGAGTTAAAATCATAAATTCAAAGGGCGGGCGACTAAAGTAAGGAAAGAAAGGGGCGAGATCAAAAGGGGAGGGGGGTCATCCATCAAGACCTCTCTTGGCACAAGATACTTTGTGGGTAGTATCACTGGGTTTCCTTCAGAAGAGGAAAGGGGGCAAGTTGGGCAAGAGACTGGAGAAGAGTGATTCCAGACTTAAGAGCTATATTAAATTACTAGAGTGCTAACTCATGTACATATGCCTGCTGGGCGCATCCATGTTTGTCCACAGACCTATGGAGAACTAGAAATTTTGTACGGATTTCGTACGTCTATTTGCATATCTGTGATTGTATTCCAAACCGGTGCGTAATCAAAGCCGATATGCCCACAACCTAAACGCACGATCAGCAAATGAGTGTGTCATTTTGCTCTACGCAAACAGCGCAACGTGTGCGCGTCCAACTGCTGCATATGCTTTTCGCTGTGACGTTTTTTTGAACCGTCATGACGCGCTTAAGTTGTTTGCGTATCTTGTACTCGCGCCTTGCATTTAGAGTACACTTTTAAAATACAACCCATCTATTTTTATTGTGTTCTACGAACACGCACATAAATCCAAAATGTCTGCGCTCAGATAGGCCCGGACTTTGAGTTGCTTACGCTCAGCCGTGCCTTTATTTAGGCTTATATTATACTTGAAATCCTCTGCACTTCTCCGGGATGTCACTGGTTCTGCCTCGACTTATTAACAGCCGTTGCAGGAGGATTTTGCAGGATTTAGGCACCCCTCCAAGGACCACATTAAAAAAATAACGGATGATTTTGAAGGGAATGAGGCTGTATGGAATTTTTACAAGGAGGCAGTTGGAAGATTTTGCAGGATTGAGGTTGCATCCTGGCAAAAATGCCTGGGGAGTTAGATGTAGGGTTAATGAAGAACTTATTACATGTACTTACCTGCAGTTTGTCTATGGTGGTCTTCAACTGCAGGTAGTGGGCAGCTTGCTCGTAAATTTTGTCTCTCTCCTCTAAAACTCTTCTGGGAAAAACCAAAACCAATCAAATGAAGAGCTTTATGACAGAATCAAGTCTTTTTTTATTTGTCATACATGTATGACATGTTGAAGCATCGCATTCCAAGAGCACAATCGATTACTAAATAATGAATCCATCGACTCTGGCAACATGAAACTTGCTTTGTATTTTTTCCTGATATTGGAGAGTAATTACTTTGAAAGGTACAGTCCTTCATTTGTAATTTGTGCATTT
The DNA here is from genome assembly GCA_029964075.1 of Patiria pectinifera. Taxonomy (NCBI): domain Eukaryota; kingdom Metazoa; phylum Echinodermata; class Asteroidea; order Valvatida; family Asterinidae; genus Patiria; species Patiria pectinifera. The sequence continues at coordinate 2,720,625 of CM057149.1, forward strand.
TGTACGTTTGAAGCAACAAAAGTGATCAAAATCTAAAGAAGGGTGCTGAACAACTAACCTAATGAAGTTTCAGCTCAGCTTCAGCTGTATATTTCAAGAAAAACAGCATTCTAGGATCTCAATTTCAAATCAAAAGTTGCTGAATCATGTTTTGAATTGGGCCTGAATTCAGCGTCTGAGACATGTTCTCACTGAGCAGATTGCAGCTATGCGATGTCAAGCACTGATCCGATGAATTATAGCAACCGTGCATGCGTGTGCATTGTGTCAACGCTTGCGCATGCTTCGCCGAATAAAAAAAACAAACTACTAACGGAAATTTCCAACGATGTGTCTTAAGACGCATCGTTAGAAAGGCCTTCTTTCGTATTTCTCCAAAATGACAGCATACAAGAAAGAATAATTTCAGAGGGAGTTTAGTTCCAATACTATCTTTCAACAAAGTATGTTTTTCAACAATATAATTACGTCAGATCCTTTTTGGATAGCTGCAAATGATGGACTGTAGCTTTAACTTTAGAAATGAAACATCATTTTTTTGAAAGATTTCATCATTAGTTCGAAACATTTTGGCTAAGCACTGATTTTGTTGGTACATATTTAAAACATAAAAATCAAATCCGTTTTCGCTCAGTGAAAAATATATGAAGGATTGTGAATGCCACTTACTGAAGATCACGCCTCAAAACTTCATTGACAAACTTCTCATATTCTGTGATTTTGCTGGGTATGCCCTCCATCATGCATCCAGTACCTTCACTCTTTCAAAAATGTGAAGGAGAGTTAAGAACTGAAGTTGGCGTGCAGTAGCACAAATTGTCTGGTACTTCTATTGGAAGAGACACAGATAATGTCAATTTATTGTTTGTTGTTTACATAAAAATATGTTAAAAGGGAATGTACATTTGTTTTTGCTGCATTTTTCAGAAATAAATGGATTTGGAGGATTAGTGTGCTTTAGAAAATATTGTTAAACTAGCTTGTTTCACGTTTTGGGTTCGGAGATGCTTAAAAGTCTAAGAAAACCAACCATGTTTTTGTAGTCCGTTTTTTTAAATTTTATTTTAAATACTTAAGATGAGACCTTGTAATTTATAGGCCTAGACTTTGGGGATTATAAGGTACGTCTAGCAGGCTTGTACCCCTAAACAGATGTGTCATCAATTGCAAAGAAAATGTTGAATGACTAAATATGAACAATTAGGAGCAGTTTTTGAAAAAAGCCAGTTTTCTCCAACGATGGTCGGCCGACCAGCGTTGGAAAAATACAAATTTTCTTGAAAGTGTTAGCACACCAGGAACCACGATTTTACAGGATGCTTTAGGTTGTCATTCACTAACAGTCCAGTAAGATATTTCGATATATTTTTGATCCTTTTGTTTTTCGATGTTTGCAAATGTTGTATCTTCCCTTTAAATGGCAAGGCATGGCATCAACAGTAAAATTGGTAAGAACACATTTTCTAATATAAAACACCTTTATAATTAACTAAAATAGGGTCATAAGAATTAAAAGCAGATTGCTTAAGGTTACAGATGTCATTTTGGAATCCATGATAGCAAAACACTCTATGGACTTAGTCTGAGTAACTAGGACTCTACGAGTTGCCTCTTTTTTTTACATTTGGTCATGGTCGGGCGACAAAGTTTGTGATTGTTATAAGTATAGGAGGGTTACTGTAACATGATGACCGATCAAAGTGCCCTGTGATTGGTCTGTCTGGTGCCAGTCAATTTTTCCTGAATTCAAAATGGCAGCCTCCAACAAGGCGTTTGTGACAAGGATGTTTCCCGAATTGGTATGTGAACCTATAAACCGTGCTAACCTTAGTTTGGACAATGGTTTTCTACTCATGAGACGTCACAGATTGTGTAGCAGCCATTTTAAACCTACCCACCACCATTTGTCATGTTTGTATTTTCAATTCCCACTGAAGCCTACAGGGGGGCATCAGTAGTCCTGTTGTGCATTTCTTGTGATTTGCGCAATCATAAGAATGTGCATGCAAATTCCTATGATTGCGTAAGATCCTTGTGCAATCTTCGCAAAATAACCCTCTTTCAGATTGAGCGCACATTCTTAAGAATGCGCAACAAGATAACGGTCTTGCCGCTGCCGAGCACCGGCTGCGCTTGGCAAGTCTAGCTGCATCCTCGTTCACTGATTCTTAACAATTACACTATTGCAACGCAAGGTCCTTTAAAGTTTTTAACCTAGGAAAAGATTTAACGATGAAAAGTAGAGTGGATATGAAAGTATACACGTATTCGGGGGACCGGAAAAAAATAAGATTAAGAGACATAATAATAGTGTAGTGGAAAGAATTCAGATTTTTTTTGGATAACAAAAGGGGGGGGGGCGTGAGAATTAAAAGAATGTGAAGAATGAGAATGTGACAATAGCACTAACATAGCCCCACTAGAGGTTCAGCACAGCATACCGCGGCCACACTAGTGGGGCTATAACACGACTAATGCCATTTGCCACTTAAATTGCTATTGTTCACACCCCCAACCATAACCAAAAGTTTCCCAACCACCAGAACCGGTAAAGATAATACAAAAGAGAGAGACAGATACCCTGGATAGATCTACACATTCATGACATTCCATAAAACCCCTTATATTGTTCCCAAACAGCGACAATTTTGAAAAATAAAACCAGCAAAATAGTTTGAAACCTCACCGCTATATCAGTTATCACTCATCAGTCAATGTGTTTGCCGTGCTGCTCAGTCCCTTGCACCGAGTTGACGAATGAGGGCGCTTGACGTGCCGTGACCGGCCGCACCATCCCGCCCACCACTGATCTAAAGCACACGATCGGGAGGGGAGCTCTTGGAATTGAACGGGAAATTTCACTTTTATCCGGATCGTAAGTAAATGTCAGTCCGACCATCTTAATCATCGATGTCTACTTGTACTCCCTGTGGCGTATCTAGTAATTTGTAGGCCATTTTGAGGGTGAAATCTGATGTTTTTGTTGGGATGGGACACACGCAGAACCATACACAGTATTGAGAGTCCCAAATTTTCGGACTAACGCAGAACAGACAAACTTACATGACTTAACCAGTAGTCCGAGTAACTTGGACCCAACTTATCGCCTTTTTTGACATTTGGACATGGTCTGGCGATAGTAAGGTCCAAGCTAGTCCGAGTAACTTGGACCCAACTTATCGCCTTTTTTAACATTTGAAAAGGCGATAAGTTGGGTCCAAGTTACTCGGACTAACTTAACCAGCTGCTGCTCGACTGTCCACTGCGCTAGGGATCGACCCGGCGGGGACCGCCTCCCGGGCCCGTTCGCGGTTCCAACTCACGATTTCATTTGGACTCAGACGGAGGAATGACTTTGGGGCCGATTGCATGTCTTTTGATTACTTTATTACTCATGGTCGGGTATAGACCCGTGAACGTGGCTTGTAAACTACGCCACGTTCTTGTGTCATTTTGAACCTGGCGAAATTGTCCCTCTGACTCCCTCCGTTACACACACTGGATGTTATTTTGTCCATGTAATAAGTACTCACATATGAAGCTGTCTTGAAATCCGTTTGCACGTCAAAACTTGCATTTGACGAAATTTGAGGAAAATTCTGGCCCCGATTTTCCGGTTTATGAAGTCCTGCTAGCTGCCATTTTCTCCTAAGTGACGCATGCGCATTGCGTTTTATTGTACCGTCCTTCGTATAATTCTGCGGCTGTTTACTGTCGCAGCTAAAAGAGACATCGTTTTAGACAAGTTTCAAGTCCTTTCCTCTCTCACCGCACCGCACGCTGGCGCACGTGCGCCCACGTGCGTGAGCGCACACGTCATGAGCCGAACAGCCAATCGGGTGCGGGGTTGTTTTTTTCGGGGTTGCGACATGAAACAGCCGTCAATCTGGCCAAGCGACTCGTCCGGGGTCATTTGTCAGGGTCACTTGTCGTGTAAAAATGAAATTTCTGTACACGTTCGTATGGTTCTTTACTGATGGGCAAATTTCGTCGAAATTACACAGCCTAAACAATCGGACGGGAAAATTTAGATTTCTAGGTGAGTACTCAACAACCATACGGAATTATGTAGCCGGATCGATTTTCGCTAGGTTCAAAATGACACAACAACGTGGCGTTGTATACAACGCCACGTTCACGGGTCTAGGTCGGGTATGGTTTTTAGGTATCAGAAATGCGGACTGCTGGCAATGGCTGGAAGAACCCCAGCCCGACTGCATCTGGCCGTACAGTACCAGAAAGGGCTCTGCTCTGAAACGTGCAAAACTAAATCAGGCCCACTTTACTCACAAGTCACAGTTTAGCCAGCAAATTTTTCCAAAAATTCCACTGGGGCAAAGGAAATGTCCTCAGTCATTGTCAGTATTTCACCAACCAAGTTTGCAGACTCAATGCAATTTTCAAAGGAGACTTTCCTTCAATGTTTTGCACATGAGAGGGGTGTCAAGTGATTTCTAAATGGGGCTAAATACTAGACTACTACATTAACAGTCTGCCACAGAACATCAAATCGCATGTGAGACTCTTTGCAGATGACTGTGTCATGTACCAGGAAATAAAAACTGCAGCAGACCCTTGCATTCTTCAACAGGACATCAACACACTTGAAAAATGGGGAAAAGATTGGCACATATTATATCATTCAATGCCTCCAAGTGTCACACCATGAAGATCACCCACAAGAAGAACTCAGTCGACTCCAGCTATCACATGGGTAATACCAAACTACTAGAGGTTAAACACCATCCCTACCTGGGGGTTGAACTCAGTAATGATCTCAAGTGGTCCACTCACATTGATCAGATCATCTCTAAAGCCAATCGTATGTTCAGGCTACTCAAGAGAAACATCCACCACTGCAACAGTAATACCAAGTCCATTGCGTATCAGACACTAGTCAGACCAAGGCTAGAATATTGTTCCGCCATTTGGGATCCTCATTATGCATCAGATAAAAAGAAATTAGAAAGCATTCAACACAGAGCAGCTAGATTTGTTATGCAAGACTACAGCAGGGAGTCAAGCATCTTAGCAAAGATGAATAAACTCAAATGGGACACTCTTCAAGATCGACGGACCAAAGTTCGATTAGTCACACTCTACAAAGAAACCCATGGGCTTACACCGAGTAATATGAAAGATTATCTGAACATTGTCAACTCATCAAGGGGGGTTTCTACTAGACAGACCGGACCTTTCTCATATAGAGTCATCACCACAAATAAGGACTGCTTTCGTTACTCAATGTACCCAAAGACCATCCTAGAATGGAAACAACTTCACCCTAACATCCGCTCTTCACCTGACATTAAGACTTTCAAACTGGCACTGGACAACATCAACATTCAAGACCTGGCTTCCAAAACCCAATCAAGAATTTACACCTGACCCTGACCAACGTATGTCGACAACCTTCTAGGTGTTTGTACGTTAATGGAACAGAAACAGAAACAGAGACTGGTACATGTACATGTCCAGCCATGGTCCAACTATTTGAAAAGACTGACCTCTTCATTCAGTTTCAATAGTCTGGTGGCTTGACTATGGAGAAATGTGTAGTAAATTGAGACTAGTTCCCGGTTCATGCCACATGTTTCTTAAATTCTTTTGGCATGGTTGAATGATGCAGTACTAAAGCGGTGTTGGACTGGTTGTTTTTTGTGCCAGTCTATTTTCTTGTTTTGCAGGTTTTCAATACCTTAAGTTTTGGGACTCTCATACACAGTATTGAGAGTCTTCACATTCAAGCGTGCAACCTTGCCATTGGAAATTGGACAGTTAAAAGAAAGAGATACAGCCTGATCGAACTGAAGAGAAACAAAAGGGGACGAACAAGAGCGGGCCGAAAAAGACCAAGAACGAAAGACAATTTGGAAGTTGATCCTGCTTCAGATTCGTATATGATGATGCCAGAATCATATGGGGAGTGTCGAACCCCACCACCGGATGATTTCAATTCATCTCCAGGGTGGTTGGAATTCAATTCCTCGCACACTCCAAGGACAACAGAAACAGATTGGACGTATGCACGGAAACAGGGAAGTGTCAAGAGGAAACATGCCAGAGGCCACCAACGAGTATACTTCCCGCATGGAAGTGACGCACCCGGCATACATTGGCAAGACCCAACAGTTTCCGCTGAAATCACGACAATAACCAAACAGCAAACCTCCGATCGCAAACACTCACCAACGATGGACGCTGCGGGCACTGAAGATGAACAAGCGCCATATCAAACGTGCGTCCCAAGATGACATCCACCCCGATACATGGGAAAAGGAGGACTCTCACGAGCACAGAGAATACCTGTGATGAGATGAAACAACCAGCCAGCGAGCACGGTTCCTCGTCCACAAGACGGCTTAGTCAAGCCGAGGAGGCTGCAAAGCCATGTTTAGGTAAACGTTTACCTGCTGGCACAAGGAACAGTGTTGGGACAAATATGGAGCTCGTAAAACCTCTGAGGGGTAAGAATTGGCTGGACGACCAAGTAATCGATGAATTCATGAACATCTGTGCCTCACTGCCATATATTGCGAAGAGCTGGGCAAGAGCCTGCATTTTCCCAGTCCATTTCGCTGAGTGGCTTCGAATAGGTATGAAGACTCACTGCTTCGCAAGGTGGGTGAATGAAAGCGATGCAATGTCCAGCGACATATGGATCATGCCTACCAATGTTGGAGGTTTACATTGGGTTTTAATTTTTGTTGTGCATCCAAGAAAGCTGGTGATATACTTGGATTCTCGTCATGGGTACAATGAACGGGCCATCTCTTCAGTGTTGCGATACATGTATGTGTCCTCTCGTTCCATGATTGTATCTGAGAGGCCCCTTGTTTTGGAGGAGTGGTCCATTCTGGCACCAACAGACATCCCACATCAGAACAACAGTTGGGATTATGGAGTTCATGTGTTACTTTGGTCCTTCATTGTGTGTAGCGGCCAGTACCTGATATACTCCCCACAGCATGACATGTCGGAAATTCGCAAATGGATTGCCTGCACAATCGTCGAGGAGAAGTGTCGTTAGCCCAAACGGAAAACTCAGAAACCCAGCATACTGACAACTATAGAGGATTTACGCCGCCATGCATCATCTTTTCGGGTCATGCGGATAGTGGTAGGCAGAGGTTGTCCAGAGGGCTTTACCTCAACACTCAGGTTTTTATGTCAGCTGACAGAGAATCTCTTCAGTTATGATTTCTCTGTGTGTTGCCTTGGTGGGGAATGTATGCGCTCGAAGAACAACAGAGCCATGGTGTTGTGTGAAGGGGATTGCCAGGACTGGTATCATGTCACTTGTGTAGGAATTACAACAGAGAAATTGCCACGCCATTATCTTTGCCAACAATGCCAAGGTACGGTACCTGACTCAAATCGACTGAAAATGCATGAAGTATGCTGTATCAATATCGCTGCATCGATATCTGTGAAGTTTTCACTAGAATTAAGCTTTACATTAAGCTCCACAAAAGTTCAGTGGGAACGTTCTTCGTTTCTTGGCAAATGTAAGGATGTGATCTGTCCTCCGTTGACATTTCTGCGCCAACTATGAGACGATTCCCAAGATTCAATAAAAGCTGATTGTAAAGACCATCCCATACTAGTTGTTCACTTTGGAACATGCAGCTAGGTTGTGATTATAGCCATTGGTCTTATCTATCACTTTAATACACAAATGCACAGCAAAGCCCTTCTTTTGATTTGGCAATAGCAAAGCACACGAGACACTCTAGACAATACCAAAGCATGGGATTATGAAAGTCACCTTATAAATAAAATTTAACAGAAACTACATACTGTTAGAAGAATTATACATGATCCCTTCAGCATTTACAATGATACTGGAAATTCAGAAAACCAGCTTCAAAAGGGATCAGCTTGAATTTTAATGGTTCATCTGAAAAATAATAATAATGATGTGGAAGGTTGGATGACAGAATCACCAATATGGATACCGGGGATGTTGATCTTGGCGAGTTGTTGTTTAGAGCCACACGTTATGAATTTTTGTCAAGTATTTTGCGTGACTTTTGTGGTGAACTTTGAAATTGTAACATTGACAATACTTCCGCAGTGGGACGCTTGTATGACAGACCAACATCCCAAATGTCAAAAAAGGAGTTCTAGTGCCCGAGTTAGTGGGACTATATCCACCACTACTACTGGCAGTAGTAATATTTCCACATGCAGTGCGCAATCCGGCAGGATATTTTGGTGACTGAACCAATGGAGATGGAGATGGGCAATGTTGGGTTTCTTGGTCAATGACAGCATTGTGTGGCTCTGCATATAAGGATTAGCTTGGACCCTACTATCGCCAGACCATGTCCCAATGTTAAAAAGGCGATAAGTGGGGTCCAAGTTACTCGGACTAGGGCATCAGGCAGTTTGAGGACTGAAGATTTTGATAGGGGGTACGAGTTAAAATGGTCAAAACAGGGTATTGGTACATGTATCTCCATGTACTCAAGATCCTAGGACCCTACTATCGCCTGACCATCTCCAAATGTTAAAAAAGGCAGTTTGTAGAGTCCTAGTTACTCTGAGTCAGATTTGCAGTGGCTTGTACTTAGAGGGAAGTCAAGTGATTTCAAAATGAGGCTAAAGACTAGACTTGTACTTGTCTATCCATGGTCCAACTGTTTTACAAGACCATCAATACTGACTTCTTCATTCATTGTCATTAGTCTGGTGCCTGACTATGGAGAAATTTGTAGAAATAGTGGCCTAGTACCCGACATCCTAGATATTTCTTTTGGCACAGTCAGCTGACAGTTGATTGATGCAGTACTGAAGAGTTGTTGGACTGGTTGTTTCTGATGCCAGTCTATTTTCTTGTATTGCATGTTTTCAGTACTTAAAATATAAGTTTTGGGACTCTCATACATGTACATGTCATACCATGGAGGAAGGAATCCATGCTCATACACACCATGTTCACGGAGTGACAGTATTGAGGGTCCTAATTTTCAAACTAGTGGCAACATACCTTTGAATTATAACTAATGCGTGCACAAAGCGTTGACCGCGTTCAGTTTAACCAATTTTTTGAGCAAAAATCATCAGAAAAAATGTTGCAACCTGCTACCACTTCCGCGATTGTGGAGAGTCAAGAACATTTTCTAAGTAACATTAGTCCTATTTCCTAACAAAACTGGAAATTTTTTCAGTCCCAGATTCATGTCTTATCATCATTTTTGCAATGAATGACCTTCATTGAGATGATATGAAGAAAAAAGTGGCGTCAGGTTGCAACATTTTTTGCAAATCTTCATTTAAATTTCCAGATTGGGGATACTCATGTCCGTTAGGCTGTTGACGTCCTCTCTTGAGTAACTAACGACTGTGTTTAACTTTATAGAAGTGAACTTTGAAACGAAAGAATATGAAAAAGTCCCCAAAACATCCACTGCACTGTGCATGTTCAGTGCAGTGACGGTACAATAGCGGGGGAAAAAAAAAACAATTGGGGATGGTTCATGATACATGTACATGCCATCTGTCGATTGTGATGTACATGTATATCTCAAACTTTAATTACTAACCGTTTTAATAAAAAATCCTCCAGAGCCGTGAATTGAAAAGAAAAGGTGTTCCTCTGGTGGCAGCATGATCGACCGTTAGCGTCATGATCGACCAATAGTGCTGCGCGATCGCCCCATTGTACACATTGACCGATCGCACCTAATACACTACTGCCAAATAATAATGTCAAGGAAACAAACATTTCCGAACCTATAATGTTAGTTTGCCAATGCAATGGTTTTCTATATGGCAGTTTGGTAAATAAGCACTTTCACAGTAATATGCGCCATCTTGTTCACGGTCAAAAAGAACACGCGTTGCGAGACGTGAGGCGCATATTGGAATGAACATGTGATGACTTGGAAACGAAAAATGTTTTGATTGACGTGCATGCTCAGTAAGGGGCTTTCTTTTTGCCCCGTGAACAAGATTGCCGATATTACCATGAAAGTGCTTATTCCTTCAAAACATGGAGGAAACGAGACAGTGACCTCGCATCACATTGTAGTGTTGCAAGCGCTGCTCTTGGCCTTGGGGAAAAATACTGAAGCATCGGCCTGAAAGTAAATGACTTGACTTCTTAATACGAAGTTGTTTCTTTCTTCCCATTTCAGAAGTGACGTTGATACCATTCCACCAGAATGTTCCTCAGCATTCTCTCTGCTGCTACTGCCGGCCTCGGTGGTCTGGTTGCCATTTTAGTCCTGCGTGCCATCACGGTGAAGTCAAAGCAACCAAAGCCGTCCAGTCTGGCTCCGGATACTTCCCCTTTTGACGGCAATGGGAAGATAGTGAGCAATCTGCAAGAGGCCATCAGGTACGAGACCATCTCTCGGATGCCAGGTGACATCAACTACAGTGAAATTTTGAAGTTTCATGCTTTCTTGCAGAAAGGTGAGTGTGGCATGTAAGCTGATTGCAATCTCAAAATGTTGTTGTTTGACTACTTAATAGATAAAGATAGCTGTTCAACAATGTGCATGCATACGAATTGTGTGTTCTGGTAAACGTTTAACACGAAACTCAAGAAAAACTTCAGAATGTTCAAGTGAAAGTATGATTTCATTGAGACTTCCAGCTCTGTGTTTGGTATATTTGTGATTGCAGTAATGCCAAGTACTTTTTGCTTAAAAAGCAGTGATAATCAAACCCTTTTTTTAGGAGCACACAATCAGAAAACAATGAGAACATTTCAATTAATTCAAATCTGGATGTTGCTAATAATGTGAAATGAATGGCTCGTGAAAGGGAGAAACGAATAGTTGGGAATGTCAGATTCAGTTGTTTTTCGAGACTGGGACCCGGAGTGCTCTGAAATGTGCAAAACTAAATCATGCCATCTTTACTCAGTCTTTAGCAAGCAAATTTCTCCACAAATTTCAGTGGGCAAAGAAAAGGTCCTCATTATTTCACCAACCAAGTTTGCAGACTCAATCCAATTTTTAAAGGAGACATTTCTTCAATATTTTGCCCACGAGAGGAAGTCACGTGATTTCAAAATGAGGCTAAAGACTAGACTGGTACATGTCCAGCTGTGGTCCAACTGCTTGAAAAAATTGACCTCTTCATTCAGTGCCATTAGTCTTGTGGCTGACTACGGAGAACTGTGTAGTATATAGAGACTACATTGTAGTTCCCGGTTCATGCCACATGTTTCTTTTGACACAGTTGATTGCTGCAGTGCTGAAGGGGTGTTGGACTAGTTGTTTCAGGTGCCAGTCTATTTTCTTGTTTTGCATGTTTTCAATACCTTAAGTTTTTGGACTCTCATACACAGTATTGAGAGTCCCAAATTTTCGGAATAGTTGTTTTCTTATTGTTAAAAAGTTAAGTTCCAGTGAAAAAGAAGACAAAAGAAGAGTAATAAGAAATCACTCATTTTTAAAATTTTTTTTATTTGTTACACTTACAGTACATCCACCCCTGACAAAATGGTGAACATTTTACAGGAGTGTTAAAAATTTAAATAATAACCTTCATAACGTTAAATCTAAAAATTAGTGTGGCCTGACGTTGCGAACTTAGCAAGTTCTTCTTCAGAGGCTAAAACAGCACTCAGAATTGTCATGGTTTGCACTCCACAGCTTTTCCAAGGGTCCACAGTTCCCCATTGGTCAAGAGAGAAGTCATCGTATCATACAGCTTACTCTACACAGTTGAAGGAAGCAACCCCTCTCTCAAGCCGTATATTCTGGCGGCCCACATGGACGTAGTGCCTGTGGAGGGCCAGGATTGGGACGTACCACCGTTTGAAGGGAGGATACAGGACGGTTGCATCTATGGGAGGGGCACTATTGATGACAAACATTCCTTAATGGTAATTGTAGCCTTTCGAAAACCTTAAACCTAACCCCTACCCCCACCCGTACTGCTACCCAACTCTTACCCGTATCGCTACTGCTACCCTATACCCCTACCCAGTCCTTCTGATTCGAGGTGTGCGATTGCACCCCCATGCCATCGCACGTCTAAAAGCTTCCCGAGAAGTGTGAATAATTTCACGCCTGAATTTCCCTGGACCTCAGAATCACACACCTAGAAAATCACACACCTAGAAAAACCACACGCCTAGAAAAATCCAGGTGTGCCTTTTTCCACATGCCTGTGATTTTGGAATCAGAAGGACTGCCTACCACTAACCCTATACCCCTATCTGCTACCCCATACCCCTACCACAATCCATACCCCTACCGCTACCCCTACCGCCACCCCTACCCCTTCCGCCACCCCTACCCCTACCGCCACCCCTACCCATACCCAAAGGTAACCCACACCCTAACCATAACCATAACCATAAAGCAAGCTTAGAACCCTCACTCTAACCCTAACCCTAACCCTAACCATGCATCCATGTGAAGGTTGCTATTGACAAGCATTCAGTAATGGTAAAGGTACGGTTTTACCATATCTCTAACCCTTTTTCAGGTATTCTTCAGGTACCCTGTAACTCTAAAAACATTTGCACTAAAGCAGTTGGAAGAACTAAGGAGTTTAGATTGTCGTGATACCTGTACATGTGGCTTTAGAAACGATATCATGCTTCTACCCAGAAATGTCACAAACATGTCAAGAGAACACATACGTATGTCACCATTTCAGAGAAAATGAACATTCATTATATGTAAATGAAGGTATGACATCAGGGCCGTAGCCAGCCTGGTGGAAGGGGAGGGTCGTTTTTACCGTGAAGTGGACCTTTTCACCATAAAGTAGACATTATCATGTGTAATAAACAGTTGATTACGCATGGAAATACATTTCAATGTCTCCTTAATTCCACATCCCCTACTTAAAGGCAAAATTTTACTGTCGCAAATAGGCTAGATCGATTGCTTGTGGTCCAATTAGTAAAAACTACTGAAATCCGTGGGGGTAGGATAAGGTAAAATTGGGGTTGGGGGTCATTAGCCCTAACAGTCCTGAATCCTCCAATTTCAATATGATTTTGCACACCCCCTAGGGAGTTAAGGTTAAAGATGGGAAAAAATGTGTGCACAAGTCTATGGGAAGACCCAATTATCGGTAAACAATATTATTATTATTATTTTTTGTTTAACCTTCTTGTCTGTGCCTGTCTGTTTCTGAATGTGTCTAGGGAATCATGGAGGCCCTGGAGTCTCGGCTTGAAAGAGGAGAGAAGCCAGTCCGATCCCTGTATCTGTGCTTCGGTCATGATGAAGAGGTAAGATTCAGTGGAAAGAAAACAGCTATTGAAGCCTAAAAGAATCAGATTTTTTTGGTCATAAAAAGCGAGGGGTGATCAATCCACTCCCCTTGTTTTCTCTCTTTAATGACTCACCAATTGTTATGAAATGTTTTGTATATTGCAGTCACGTTGAGAACATATGCAAAGTTTTAGCTCCATTGGTCAAAAATGTTTGTAATTATAATGATTGATATTGGTCAATGGAAAATATTTTTGAGTACCCAAGTTGATAAATTTGACGATTTGCCTAGTGGCAAAATACCATCTGCTGTAATCCTGGCCAGTCCAGATGGCCAATTCAAGTCTTTCTGTCCAATCTGTACGAGACCTTCACAAGACCAGGCAGGAGACAAGACCAGCCACAAGGCATGAACAGTGGCAAAGGAATGCCGCAAAGGAATGCCTCTGTTGCAGTTCATTTGAATAGCTTCTGACTTGAATTGAGACTGAACGTCTTGTGCTGGTCTTGCGATGGTCTTGCGATGGTCTTGTGATGGTCTTGTGCTGGTCTTGTGATGGTCTTGTGTTGGTCTTGCGATGGTCTTGCGATGGTCTTGTGGGGTTTTCAAATAAAACACTGATCCGTACCCAAGGTGGGCGGTGTGGACGGTGCATCCCACATTGCCAAGACCCTCCTAGGGCGTGGTGTAGAGGCAGAGTTCCTCCTGGACGAGGGGTACACCATCCTACAAGACGTCATCAAGCACGTCAGTTGTCCTGTCGGGCTGATCGGGGTCTCGGAGAAAGGCTACGTGACCATGAAACTTACCGTGGACAGTGCCAAGACCGGCCACTCCTCCATGCCACCCGCTGAGACTAACATTGGAATCTTAGCCAACGCAGTTTCAAAGTGAGCACGAGTAGCATGTGACCCAACAAAAACCAAACAAATTGAATCACAAGTCATGCAAGTTCTAGAGCTACTTTTGGAGGTATGAACTCCGTGCACAAGTGCCCTCTTAACGGTTTTAAGAGTTTGGGGAGACCACTGGAAGGGACATTTGAACGCATTTCTGGTGACGCCTGATGCTCACGCAAGTGCTAAGGCTTTTTGCCAATTCAGAATCAAATCAGTTCCCGCCATAAGCATGTGACCTGGTATGCGCACACGGCATGTCTTGTCCATTGGGCTCTCAAAAGGGCCATCTACTATTTGTGCACGGAGTCCATCCGCCTTTACACACATTTTGCCTATAGCAAATCCATGTAAACACTACATTTTCACCGACATATGTAGTATCTGCATGTTGACAATTCCACTGAATTACAAACCTCAATGTCAAAATTTCAAAATAGTCACTGACAAAAAACCCATTGGTCTTTATCAGAATTGAATTCACTTCATGATGAAAACTATAATTATGCACACCATTTACTAAAATTGTCCAAAATGTACAATGTACATCTGACACTCTGGAACTGTCCACGTACTAATTCATCATCATCACCTTCAAAATTGCATTATCATCATTATCATCATCGAAATATTCATCATCATCGTGTCTCCTGCTCGAAAGGCGCGGAGCGCCAGAGATCTCTATTCCCGGCATAATTTGATGTAACTGTTACATAGTCAAGTCATATTTGGTTAAGGTCTTCTACGATGGAACGGTATCTCAGCCAGCGTGTATGAGGCTTGCCAACAGAACATTCCAACTTAGCACCGTCGATACCAGAATTTTCAATAATCGATATATCTGAAATCCAATATTGAGAATATTAGATATTGATTATATCAAGTAAAAGTTAAAGATCATAAAGATGACACCTGAAATCTCAAGTCCCAATTTTCTCTGGTGCATGTTGCTTTAACTTTTTACAACAGATCTCAGCACTGACAGTTTGTCCAGAACGGGCGGTATCTTTTGAGGTTTTACATTGGGGAGACCGCAAATTCCAGCAAACACAGAGCACAAAGCAACGCCGCTTGGCATTTCAAAAGGGTATTTTTAGTCACAAGCACAAGTTGCCACCAAGTTTTATTTTATCAAACGGCAAACGTTAAACACAAAGTAAAAGCCCAAACGTGAGATTTATATTGATGATAATCTAACGCATTTTCGATATCATTTCTCAATTTCAAAAATTTCGATATTTTGATATGATAAAAAAATTGCTGTCAGCTATAGCGATATCAAAATAATATCGAATAATCGAGTAATATTGCTGAATTGGCGGTGCTTAATTCCAACCTGCTGATTTTGGGTCAACATTAAGTCTAAGATGATCCTTGTTGGCTGATTGGACGGAGTCGTAATACATGTCAAAAACCAACAGAGTTACAAGAAGGTTGAGTGTTCAGTTTGTAAGGCTTCTGCATTATTTGTCGCAGTTCCTAGTTTGTTGTCTGGCTGTCCTGTCTGATGTTTTCAGTGGTTCTAAGGGCTCTTCTCGTTTCAAAGTCACTAAGTCAATGAGCCTGGGTCTTATTGATGGCCCATGTTTCTGCTCCATACAGCAATACTGACAACAGGCTTGCATTGTAGATGCGCAGCTTTGTCTGGTGACTGACGTTGTGATGGCGCCAGAGGGGTTTCCAGAGGGACTTCACATTCCTGCAACCAGTCTCCCGCATCTGCCATCTCCGTGAGGATCTCTCCAGTGACACTCACTGTGGAGCCTAGGTACCGGTATACAAAAGGTTTCCACAAACTCGACATCTTGGTTGTTGATGTGGATTGGAGGTGGAATGGGTCCTTCACCAACAAACATGAGTCTTTGAACTGCTGAGCTCTTGGCCGAGTTTGGAGGCCTCTTTGGGGAAGAGGGTAGTGTGGACGTCCTCGACACTGGTGGCAAACAAGGCCGTGTCGTCAGCAAATGCCAGGTCTTTGAGGCTGTAGTCATTTAGGGTCATACCAGGGATACGCGAGGCAATGATAGGCATCACATGGTCAATGAGGACATTGCAGTGGTCAGGTGCTGCAATGCAACCCTGACAAACTCTAGAGTTTATGCAGATTCAGTGTCTCTGTCATTGACTCTGACACAGTCTCGGAGTTGTCGTAGATCGCACCAAAAAGGTTGACATGTTTCCGGTTAGATTTTCTGAAGGGCTAGCCATTAAAGGTAGAGCAATCAATGGAGTCAAAGGCAGCTTCGAGGTCAACAAAGGCAATGACCATATCTCGCTGTTTGCAAAAGCGGTAGGCCTTCTTGATAAGGAGGCGGATGATTGCTATGTGATTTGCCATCTGACAGTGATATTGGGCTGTGTCAATGGGATCTAGCAATCAGCTGGAATCATGTTGCGTGGAGCTAGGCTTGGCCTTCACTTTCAATTTGACATGGGCGACAAGCAAGCAGTGGTCTGTGTTGCCCAGCTCTATCTGCCCCACGGTTGACCGACACTGATGGATGGAGTGAAGCCAGCATCTGGACACAAGGACGTAATCTACCATGTCTAAGACCTTCTCGGTGGTGCCATCATTGCTGTACCTGGTCCAGTGGCAGAACCTCTTTTTGGGGTGCCAGGTGTCTTCTACACAGTAGCTTGTTACCATGCGCAGCAGGAGTGCATCTTCACTATTGCGGTTCGTAGTGGTATCGGCAAATTGTGTCCCAACAGCACTTCTGCATTTGTCATGGGTATTTAAGACGCTGCGCTGGGATCCATGAGGACCAGGGAGATGTCATGGGGTGGCTCATGGTTATTTTGGAATTTGTTAAAGTACTCATCCTTTACTTGCGTGTGGGGAGTGTGGCCTAGTGGTTAGGGTTTGTTACTCATGATCAGAGGGTCAGGGGTTCAAATCCAGCTGCTTGCCATATGTTGTGTCCTTGGGCAAGCCACTTAACCCCCACTTACCTCTCTCTACCCAGGAGTATAAATGGGTACCGGCATTAACTGGGAGTAACGTGCGATGGACTAGCATCCCATCCGGGGGGAGTAGAAATATTCTCTGTCGTTTCATGCTACTGAAACCGGACATAAATGCCGGCCTAATGGGCCACATTGGCTCATGACAGGCTTTACTTCTTTACCTTACTTGCATTGTCTGTTTTCATGACGGTTGGAGTGTAACCCACTGAGATGGTCATCTTGCCATGCCTACGTTGGAATCTGGCTGTGAGAAGACAATCAGACACAGGTTCCCAGCAGATGACCGGTGTATGAATCTGCAACCCTTAGGCTTAGCTAGGTACTACTGCTTCCCTACAAGGGTACTAACCCTGCATGACACAAAGAAGGGAAGGAGGGGGGCCAAATAAAATCTCCTCCCCTTGTTTTTTGTTTATAAGTGACTGACCAATTGTTGCGAACTTTTGTTTGTTGCAGTCATGTTGAGAACATATGCAAAGGGTTAGATCAAAATGTGTGATCATTATTTAAATATTCCATGGTTTTGTCCATGAATATTGTAGTTGATGGCATTTACCTTGTATGAGAAGTTGAAGACAAAAGATTTTTTGGCAACCTGCATAAAATTTGACGGCAGAATACCTTCTCCTGCAATCCAGGCCAATTTTGGCGGCCAATTTTGGCGGCCAATTCCAATCTTTCTGTTCAATCTGTACCCAAGGTGACCGGTGTGGACGGTGCATTCAACATTGGCAAGACCCTCCAGGAGCGTGGTGTAGAGGCAGAGTTCCTACTGGACGAGGGATTCACCATCCTACAAGACGTTGTCAAGCACGTCAGTCGTCCCGTCGGGCTGATCGGGGTCTCGGAGAAAGGCTACTTGACCATGAAACTGAGTGTGGACAGTGCCAAGACCGGCCACTCCTCCATGCCACCCACTGAGACTAACATTGGAATCTTAGCCAACGCAGTTTCAAAGTGAGCAAAAGTCATGTTACCTCACCCAACGTAATGAGTTCCAATTTGCCACAGGTACTTTTGAGTAAATGAACTCCGTGCATGAGAGCCCGCTGGACGGTTTAGAAAGATGGGGGAGACCACTGGGAGGGATATTTGAACGCATTGCGTCAGCATACTTTTGTGCCGTGTACATGTGTCCCATACATGGAGCTTTCAAGATTGGGGAAAAGGAGCCCATAAGCTTTTTCACACATTTTGCACAAAGCAATTCATTTTCACCTACATAGCATCTGCATTTGTTATACCTCTGTCTTGAACACTGTATTTTTCATTGGCCTAAAATAATCACGTGTTAAGTTTGTAAAAAGTGATATCCGACAGGGAGTGTTCTATGATTTTAACTTTGTACGTACGGTATGAAACTTTTGTATCGTTGGTACCCACGCTATTTTCACCTTGTTTTTGCACATGAGTGGGAGCAGCGAACTAGCAGACGATAAGCTGTTTCGAGCACGCTACATGCATGTGAGTTGACGTTCGGTTGTCATGATTGTTGTGTTTACTGCTGTTTGTTTTCGTGATTTTCACATCAAAATCAAAATAATCCAAGACAGAGGTATGCTGTGATGGGGGATACATACATGTAGTACCTCAGGGCACATAGTACCCTCGGCTTTGCCTCGGGTGCTATGTGTCCCTCGGGTGTTCAAAACGTCACATCCCACATCACAGCAGTCAACAATTGTTAAATGTTAAACTTGGGGATATATGAACAGCAGGGCATGTTCCTTATCCTGCATATTAAAACAATGAAGTGAAAATGGTACTGAAGACTTAGTTTTGTTGGTTCAGGTCACATACCATGTTTTAGTAACATACTCACCAATCTAACGACCATAAAAACATGTAGAATCACCGAGGAGGTACCACGCTTGCGTGCAGGTACTGTGCTATTTGGGCGATTTACAATGCAGTGCGCCACCAAGAGTTTGCAACGGAGAGTCCAATTTTCAAGTTAAGGGTCGACAAAACATGGCTCATTTGAATGAGTGTCGGTAGACAAACTGAGCTAATTTGTCATAGATTGGGGCATAGCGTTCTGCCGCCTTAACAAAAAACATCATATTGATAACAAGAAAAGAAATGGGCAAACAGATCCTCTAATTGTACGCATACGGAACCACTGACTGGAAAAACTAACAATTTCAATTTTCAAATGTCCTGCGCGAATTTGTCGACCATCTCCCACAATGCACTGGGAAAAATTAACTCTCCGTGGCAAACTCTTGGTGGCGCACTGCATTGTGAATCGCCCGAATTGATATTGCTCATACAATCTGCATTACCATGATTACTCATGTTACTGGATATATGGTCTGTAAGTGTGACGTCATTTGAACATAAATGCCCAGTACACAGGGTAGCGTTGGAACCTTTAAATTCTTTTGATTTTTCCCTTCTAATATAGACTTGAGACTACACCATTTCCCAGCATGTTTGGCTCTGGCGTCGAGTACGACAATTTTGTCTATTTGACATCTGAGGTGATTATTAATAAAATAGCAATCCATTAAGCCCCACCCCCATCATTTTGTTTAGCCAATCACGGCCTTGATTGCACTTCCAATAATTTCCAACAAAAGTCCATCATTTTTGGCACTTAATGAACATGCAACTTGCCTGGTTTAAATAGGCATTGTGACAATGGAGAGTTTGCCCTTTTGTTGCCCATCTTCGCAGAAGACTGGGCTTATATATGGATCGGTTTGTAATTTACTCAAGTATTTGAAATGAACAGAAACATCTTTATAAATCGTCACCGTTTACTCAAAGGGACAGGCATGTGGATTTTGATGAAAAAAAAATGTTTCCAGATAAGCGCAAAAGAAGTTTCTCCTATTTCAAAACTTCAAAAACTACTACTTTGTAACCTCTTTATGTAGTAAGGAAACATTCACATAGTTCTTTAGAAAAGGTAAATGTTTATGTTAACCCAGTTATTAGAATTAACACAAGTGGTTAATTAGCCAAAATGAAATAGTAAAGATGCCCATTCTTTTGTGCAAACAAAAATCCAAGTTTTCCTACATTTATGCCTGTAGGGACGGGGCTCACGTGTTAACGGCGCGCAGCTGAGAATGTGACATACATGCCCGTCCCTTCGTGAAAAAAAAAAATCTCAGTTGACCTACTTTTACGCCTTTCCGTGCAATACGTTTTGTACGTGTTCAAGGGGTAGGCATGTTAGTGTCTCTTGAAATTTCAAAATGATGAGAGATACCTTCCCCTGACATCATTAATTTAATGTAGAAATTAATGATGTTTTGCTTATGGAAGCATGTCAAAATGGTTGAGTATGATGTTTTAAAGCAAAAAATAAAAAATTAAAAAAGTTGAAATCTCAAAAAAATTGTCATTGTTGACATGCCCATCTCTTCGTGAAAACGATGACGAAATGAACAATGAAGGCCTCATTGAGTTTTTATCCCCAATTTCATTTCTTGATGTGCTTTATTCATGCCATCATGTTCTGTTTTATCAAATTTGTGCTACAGGCCCATTTGGCATTAGTGGTGGTAACTTTCTTAGCTCTAGTCTGTAATCCTTTTCCTATTTTTTTGGCGGTTGTTGGTCACATGTAGGTGGAGTACCCAATCAAGCTTGTCTTTGCAAACTTATGGCTCTTCCAGAAGCTTGTAGAAAGGTAAATTTCTTAATCCTTGAATATTGTGGTTGGTTCACTCAATTTGGGAATTCTAAAATAATCCACAAAGGAAAAGTGTCTGGGTGTGTTATAATAATGCTACAAAAGTTGAACAACGAAATTGATGGAAGCGGGGCTCGAACCTGCTACCTCCAGATTGTTGTTCTGATGCTGTAACAACTGAGCTATTCAGCCCTGTGTTGTCAATGTCTGTGTTCAAGGGGCACTAGTCAGAAACCATAAAACTTGTATATGCCAAGTAGCCAGGGATCACACCCAAAGTCATGACATAGAATTGCCATAAACCATTTGGAGAGAAGGTTGAACACATTGGCATTAAAGCTTCAGCAGAGATTGCTAATTATGCAAATGAGTTGTGCTTATTATGCCAATTTATGCACATGTGACCCTCCCACTAGGGCTCGCGAAAGTGGACACAAAGTTTCATCGATTGTTCTTGGACAAAGGCCAGCCTGTTGTCCTCTGACAGAATGACATACTGACTGAGTCACCATTTATAGAATCCTGAAGTGAGACTTTCAGGTCTAGTTAAATTAGGCAGGCCTACTCTTGTTTTAGACATTGTTGTAGTCGAGTACTTTTTGTCCTGAGTACCGAATACTGCCGAGGACTTAGATTGCCAAGTGCGAGTACTTGTACCTCCGAGTACAAGCACAGGTCTCGGAGTACTTGCACGAGTACGAGTACTTGTATTTCCGAATATGGCCATACGGCAAATGTTTCATTGTGCGTATTTGGCCCAGGCCCAGTCAGACCAATATACAGACCCACTCACGGCCAGTTGTTAAATGTGTTTGTCCGGACGTGCTTACAGGAAAATCAGGAAACTTTGATTTCTCCACAAGCCAATCAACCATTTCAAAATGAAATTATTGATACAATAAGGCCGTGGTAAGCCAAGAGTTACCATTTTCCTCCGAGTACTGCTATTCGAGTACGAGTACTTTGATAATTGAGTACAATTTTGACATGTTGAGTAGTACAAGGACTTTGCTGCTCGAGTAAGAGTAGGGCCTACCGTCAATTTGAGCATGAGTACGAGTACGAGTACGACAAAAAAAAACCCTTGAGTAGTACTCGAGTACTACTACGAGTACTACAACACTGATTATAGACTGCGCTACCACAGATCGCATGTACATGTATGCACTCGGTAAAAAGCCTAATTCTTTTCACAGAAGGGCTAATGCTGTCTGTTTTCCACTTGTACATTTCCATAGCATCATGCGCAAGAAGGAGAGTACCAGAGCACTACTGCACACGAGCACCGCCATCACTGTATTCAAGGGTGGTGTCAAGGTGAGTAAACAGTGGGTTTCTGTCAGTGAGTACCGGTAATTTGTGACATTGTGCTAGCAAAAAGATTAAAGTTGTAACTTGTTTAACAAAAAAGACGTCGGCGAACAAAATTGGGAACAGAAGTGCCAGGAATTTAATGGGTTTTTTTGCTGTAAAACTGAAAAAATCCCAACTCACCAATGGTGGAAGGGGATATAGATAAAAGTGCAGCCAATGGCGCACAAAAATAAGATATGACAAAAAATGGAAAAAACAATGTTGTTCCGAGGTCGAGTACCAGAAATGTGGCCAAAAAGAATACTCATCTAACTGCATGTAAATAAGTGGCGGCAATCGAGACATATTAAAAATGAGTCCCAGCAACACTGAAATATTGGCGACTTTGAGCCAGCTGGCCAAAACTATGAAAGATTTGACAAAAAAAGTGGAGGATATGAAACAAGTTTAACAAAAATTGGAGAATGAACGTGTAATTAAGTCTCGTTCAACTCTTCAATTCTACTGTACTCCATCTTTAGTAGTATAATTTGATGATGCTTTCATGGCACTCAGTAGTCTTGTGTCAAACTGGAAGGCTGAGAAGGAGTGACGTCCCTTGCCTCTAGAGCAATAGATTCCTAAGATACCAAAACAGCGTGTGAATTAGTCTTGGAAAGCCCCAAGTTTTTCCGGAAGAGTCATGGATATTTGAGAACACTGATGAAATGAGTTAAAATCATCGCAGTGCAACTGCTGAGCTTGGCCAGATAATTCAGACCTGTTTGATTTCCTTTTCATACCAGGCTAACGTGTTGCCCCCTTCTGCTTCTGCTATCGTCAATCACCGTATTCACCCAAGCCAGACTATACAGCAGGTAAAAACGAAAGCTTCCGACCAGAAAACAATCATTTTTAGTTTTTGGGGGATTGTGCTGCATAATCACGCATTCTGTTTTTGCTCTTTGTGCATGCTAGTGTAACCGGACCCGATTTCTACAGCTGAAAATATTTCTTTATTTAAAAAGCAAAGCAAAGTAAGTCACATGGCATGTTGGCTGCCAACCAATTTTTTTTCTCATCAAAATCTGTCCTATCTAACTGCGGTTGTTTGTGTAACCAAGTTGCTTAAAGTTTTACAAAAATAGGATGATTGCTATAATTTCTCAGCACTGAGGATTGCGGAAACGTTGACATATCTTTGAGGCAAGAATTTCTTGGATACTTATCATGCATAAATATGAGGCACTAATAAGCAACAGTCAAATTTTAACTTTACAGTATTTAATTAGACACCTTTCAGTTTACAAAAACTGTTTAGTTCATTAAAAATGATTTTTCTGGTCTTTAGAATTGGCTTATTTGGGCAATATTCCACAGCAAAATTGTAAAAAAAAGACAAAATTTTTGTTTAAAGGGAATGTACATCATTGGCTTTTGATGTAATTTTCAGAAATGAACTATATGAGGGGTTACTATAATAGATCAAATATTGTTACACTGACATGTCTGAAGTTTTGTGTTCGAAAATGTTTGAAAAACCACGAAAAAACACAAATGGTGAAGTAGTTTGGTTCCCTGACTCCACTAAAGATAAAATGGATCAATTTCTAGATGCCAGAAAATTGTAAGGTATGGGAACCAGTCAAGCTGGCCTGCACCCGTTCATGAACATGTAGCCAATAGCAAACAAAATTGGACTGAAAAAAATGGTGAATTTGGAGCAGTAGTTGAAAAATAGTTAGGAAATGTATCCACAAATACAATTTTCTTGAAAACGACTTCACAACAGGTGCCATGATTTTACTGGATGCTTAAGACTGTCAATTACCAACATCCTAGTAAGGTATTTGTAAAAACTTGGTAGTTTTATTTTTCGATGTTCGCAAATGTTGTATATTTCCTTTAAAGAAAAGAATAAGATCGAATCTTTTACGCCCTATTTTATAGAGTACCAGCATCATGAATTTCTCAGAATCAATTAATTGGTAAAAATCACCCTCACATAATTTTTGCAGGAATTTCCTCCATTTGAAGCTTCATCCAATTTGACATCATATATTTTTCTCTTCTGTAGGTTTTAGAACGTGACAGACGCCTCATTAACGATGACCGCATCAAGATGGAGATCCTACAAGGCAGGGAGGCCACCATTACTTCCCCGTATGACGAGCAGTGTTTTGCCTATCAGTCCATTGGGCAGAGCATTAAACAAGTCTTCCCAGATGCTATCGTTGCCCCAGGTATTGTTATGATTCTTTCATTTCTTTAACCTCCTATTGGCCATCAATAATAATGGTAAGAAAGAGGGAAAGAATGATGCAACCTGACGCCACTTCCGTGGAGAGTCAAGAACAATTTCTAAGTATTTCCTAACAAAATTGAAAATGTTTCTCAGTCCCAGATTCATGTCTTATCATCATTTTTGCACGTGAGATGATATATGAAGAAAAAGTGGCGTCAGGTTGCAACATTATTTCCAGAAAGAGAACTGACTGACTGACTGACTGACTGATTGATAGATTTAACCCTCCAATGCAAACATTCAATCTGTGCAAAATTGTAATTTCAGTTCAAGTGTCTTTTTCAACGGTCAAGTTGTGCCTGCCTTCATGAGGCAGGCAGGGGAAGATCCAGAACAACATGTTTTTGGGGGCCAACAAATGTTTTGTTCCCCCAATAGAGTTGATTCAAACATTTACGGCATGGGGGAATTGTTTGGATTGTAGATGCTCTGTGGTGCGATCTGAGGCAATTTCTGACCACTTTAACCATTTTTTTGTTAGCAAAAGATGGTGGTGTACGCAGTGGCTGCCTTTTTTTGGGACCCGGGGAGGGGGGCGGGGCATGGCTGTTGGAAGCAGGATTGACTGGCTGTGACTGTTACTATGCTTTGATATAGGTAATTGATAAGACAGCTGTGACAACCAGTTGCCTGCTTTTGTCTGTTGACTGACTGTGAGTAGTCACAGTGCTTGCTTGAAATATGAACTGGCTGTTGGTGACTAGCATGTGTAAAAGGCACGGCAGGGGAAGAGGACTGATATTTTGACTGTCTGTGACTGTTCAGACAGCAGGAGGGTTTAGCCTGTCCACTGCGCACTTTGGGAAACAACTTGTACGTTTCTTCAATGCCTCACTGCATGTACCAGCCACACACACTATACACGCCTGCACGCATGTCAGACTTTTTTGCACACATGTGGGACATTAATCAAGGCTGAGATTGGTCAAACGTCATGGTGCGGGGCTTTATTGATCGTTTGATAGTGGCGCACACTGGTCAGGGAGCAGCTATTGAACCTATTGATTCACATTTGTCTTGAAGCAACTACACCCCACGTAAATTAATCTTTCACCACTTGTTTCCTGTACTGTTATGATACATTTGTAGGCAATTAGGCAAGTCTCTATGTGAATGACGAAAGTGGATTTTTTCATTTCAATCATGTTGCAACTTGAGCATTTTTACAACTTTTAGCCATTCCGAGTCAACTGAATAGAATTTTGTGTGTTCTGCGACCAGCCATTAAAAGCACGCTTGCTTTGTCTTAGGCCAAAAAAAAAAGTCTCTGGTTTCTGGTATGCACGCGCGTCGCTGTAGCCACGCGCGTCGGCAAAATGAAAAAGGTTTTTTTTCAATAGAAGATGATGTCTCAAAACCGCCAAACTCACTGGTTTGACTGGAATCCTGCTGCTGCACAATTGTAACATGTTTTTAGATGGGGTTATGATCGAGAATAAGCTTTATGTGGCCTCTCCGCACTCCCATATATATGCACTAATTTTAGTCGGGCACCAATTGCAGTCATCAGCTGACATTTGCAGCAAAAAAGACAGGTTAAAAAAAAAAAAAAGCCGCGTTGCCGCACCACTTTTTGGGAAAGCTCCATACCAGAAACCGGAGACTTTTTTTTTTGGCCTTAGTTTTTTGATAAGTTGAAAACGTAGCTCGGTTTTAACAATTGTATGTTTCAGTTTGGGTCAAGGTAGCAGCTTCGATAATGCAACTGTATGGAAAAATAAAGGCTCAGGTAGTCAATTTCGAGCATTTTGTCGGTTTGTTGAGCAAATGTGGATCTGCGAAGCAGGCATCACTGTGTACGTTGATTGAGGTGCTTGTTGTTAATATAAATAGATAGCTCTTCAGTACTCTTTACAGAGTTCCGAACTTTAAAACATCCTGTTGGTGTACTATGAAGAGACTGAATTCCTTCCAAAATTCCCCCCCCCCTTTTTTTAGCCTTGGTTTTAAAATTGTGTCAGTGAAAGGCAGAACCCAATATTGAATTTGTTTTGACGTAACATGTTGGACTGAAAAAAAAAATCCTTTATTCGAAATGCTTCATTTGTTTCTCACAACCAATCAGCGATTCTCCTGGCCAACACGGACACCATCCACTACACCAGCGTGACGGACAAGCTGTACCGCTTCTGCCCGACCTTTAACCTCCCAGAAGATATCCCACGATTCCACGGCGTGAACGAGAGGATCCGCATCTCCAACTACGAGCAAGTGGTCAAGTTCTACTATATCCTCATGCACCATGCGGACAGGCAACAACTCTAAAAGATGACCCGAGAAATGTCTATGTATTCCTTCTGGGATTCACCTTTATATTCCTCTTTAATTCATTTGGATACTTACTATTAGCTTTCCTATAAATGCCAAACAACCTCCCCCAAACAAAACTGTTAAATTCTGCTCATTAAAGCAACTCTACCATGGGTCCAGACTTCAGCTGGGACTGTCCCAACCTAAAGTGTTTCAGTTGGGCTGGTGAAGCATTAATTTAGGACTCTTTAAAACACGGACTCATTGGTAGTATTGTGCATGCCTAAGTGAAGATAATTAAGAGAGTGACTGGTCATGTCAGATGATATAACCAAAAATGGAGTGCGATTTTCATATGACACCGGCACAACTATAGTTGTTCTGGACTCGGCATAGTTTTCACGGCAGAATTAATCAAATGCATGTGACGATAAATGCATGTTCTAAATACAGCATAATTCTTACGAATGTCTAACTACAGATTTAGCCTTTCAGCTTCGGTCCAAAAATTAGGCCACCTGTATCAAATGATCGAAAGGAGCAACGCTAATAGCGTTGGAAAATGTGTGATAGCTGTTTGAATGGTGGCAGTTTTTTGGGTGTTAATTCTTTCTCCCTTCAAAATGGCCGCTTATATGCTTGTTACCAGATTAATTATATGTGGTAACAAGCATGTTTTGGCCGCCATTTAAAAAAAAAAGTGATAGCACCCAAAAAGCTGCCCCGCTGCATGCTATTACATATTTTCCAAGTACAGGGGTGCATACCTTGCCAAAAATCACAATAAGCATTATTCCCCTCATTTGATACCGACCAAACCCCAGGCTGATGGCCTACGTAGGACTGATGGTATGTACATGTATAGTTGGGTTGTAACATGCTTTTACCATCTTGTGTTGCCATCAATAGGCCTACAGAAATTTCAAAATAGCTTCTAAGCCAAGGCTGTCAGACCCAAAGCCTTTGTTTGATATTGGGGACCTTTTACTTTTTAATTGTCACTTAAATAAATAAGAGATCACCATTGCCTATTGTGCTTATTTGCAATAAGTAACTTATTTTTTTGTAAATTACTGCAATTTTTTTTAATGAAAAAGATTTTTTAAAATGAGTAAAGGAGCACTCAGGGACATAGATTATTGGATGAATATGAAAAAAAAAATGGTTTATTATGATTTTTCCCCTATCATCAAACAAGCTCCCTTTTGTATATTTTTGAAAATTAATGAAAAATTATTCTGTTCATGAAAAATATAGATATTGTTATGCATGTATTAACATTACTGAACTGTTCGCATATAGTGAGCAGATCGATCTGCACAAGATAGCACTTGCTTGATTGAGATCGCGAGTTGAAATAATTATTGGCTTAAACACCATAGCACATTGTTATAATTCTCTACTTAATTTTAAACAGACTTTGGCTTTAATAGCTTAAATTTTGTTTTATACTGCTCAGTCATGTACAACATCATGACAGAAAAATAAGATATTATGCGTTGAATATCATGTCTTGGGTATAATAAATATCAACCAAAGGTAAACCTAACATGTGTACATAATGTTTGGTTGTAGAATAAGTGTCCGTTACTTTATCAATAATTAATAACAAAGAATTGTGGCAATGAGAGGCAACTCTAACTTGAAACATCTTTTCTTCGAGTTTGGGTAGTTTTTTTCCTAGGATGACCAAATGTTTGATAAAAAAAGTTTTATGCGGGAAGCAAGACAATTCATGACAAAACTGCACATACACACTGAAGTAACTTTTCGATAAATGGTTAACTAGCACTTTCAGCGATGGCAAAAAAAAAAGAGTTTTGTTTGTGGTTCCCCTACCTTCCCCTATTCTGACAGCCCCTAGCCTAATTTTTTTTATTTGGAAAATGAGAAGAAAAAAACACGCCCAAAACCATCAATTTTTACCTCATTTTACCCTTGACTACATGCAGACACCGTCATATGATTGTACAAAAAAAAACAAAAAAACAACCTACCTACCCTTTTTTTTAATGCCATGTAATTGTAAGCAGAGTTCCTTTTTTGGGGTGTGTGTGTGTGGGGGCTAATATACATTCTCTGCTTATGTGCAATTTCCGTGTAAATGGAGGTGTACGTCATGCAATCCTAATGTTATAATACCTTTGGGGAAAATTGAGTGAATATTGAGTTACATAGTTAAAATCTATACGCACTGAGATAAACTGTTCAGTTGGGGACAACACCGATGGCAGCCCATGTACATGTATGTTCAAGCCTTGCTCTATGGTTAGAGAAATCTCCCTCCTAGTCCCCCGGCCCCTCCCTCCCTCGGTCTAGGAATCTTGGGGAAGGTCAACAAAAAAGTTTTGATGGCCAAGGCCTACCCTCCTTGGGTTGGGATCAGGAGCTTAAAAAAAGTCATGTTGGTCGAAGCTGGAAACGAGGCCGGGATTTCGGGAAAACTTATTATAATCGGGGAACCCCATAGAGCTAAATTAATACAGCTGTCAAGCGCAATTTGAGTCCTCTGCGCAAGTTTAAACTTGCGCGCGCAAGTTTAAACCTGCGCGCACGCAAGTTGAAACGCGCGTGCATTAATTTCCTAGCTACAAATTGCGCTCGCAAGTTTAAACTTGCGCGCTACATAGATTTTTCCCATGCATGCAAAGCCGCCAAACTATTTTTTTTTCCTGGTAAACTTATGCAGATATGTAACATTATTTTTAAAAGCAGATTTTTCTCCAATAAATAGCACCACTGTGCTTCGTGAGACAATGCCTTAATGCTTTTTTTGAAACATTTTATTTACAGTATTATGCTAATGATGTTGACTGTACGGTGGGCTCGGAGATAAGGGGTGGTAATGCGAACAATTTATGCACTTTCATGATATGTATTATTGTTTATGGCAGGCTGCTGAGGATTTTTGTTAAATAAAGAACATATTTATTCATTTATTCAAATTAATTAATTAAATTGATAAATTAAATTAATTAATTAAATCATTGATAAATTTATTTACTTTTTAAAATAATTACCATTTTATATGCATAGCGTTTTTAAGTTAAAGTACGTAAACATTAATAAGAACTATTGAGCCTGCAAGTAAAATAATTGTTTAAAGTAATAAATTAATTAATTAAATTAGTAATGAGTTCAATAATTTGTTTTCAAATTATGCATTTTTGAAGTGTACACAGCGCTCGAAATGTTATGCAAAGTATTTTTAAAAACAAAATGCAATATTGTACCGTACAATTACTTAATTGCTGAATTAATAAAATTAGTATTTTTTTAAGAATAAGTACTTTTTTAGTTGTACAGTACATGTAATATAATTTAAAGCATCTAAAAAATAATGTAAATGATTACTATAACGTCAAAAATCTTGAACAATTGAAGGGATGATAATCATTCTTTTACATTAACAACGGGTTACCCCTAGGAAATTATTATTTATTTACATTTAAGAATATAAATAAAATGCTAATTAGTTTTACATATGCAAGGTAAAAAATCTTGAAGCAAGTTGTCTCCATTTTCGAACTACTTCAGTACCCTTGCCAGGTCCCCTTCTCGCCCTCGCCCCTTAAAAAGCTTCTCTGATATGTACTGCTAAATCTCAATGTTTGTTTTCATTGACGCTAAGAATTCCACTTTTTATTTATTTCTTTGTTCATTAATTTATTCCATTATTTATTAATTTATTTCTCCTTGTGTTTCAAACATTTATTTTTCTTCATCAATGAAAATCCCGCCCGCAAGGTTCTCAAATTGCGATCGCCTTTGCGCAAGTTGTAACGTGCGCACGCAAATTAAAATGGTGCGGTGTCATTTCATCATCATCTAGGCGCTTGCGTCAAGTTGATCTGACATCGCGCACTCTGTAAGTGTTCTCCACTGTGTCATTTTAGTCCCTGGGATAGGGCCATTTAATCGCAAAATTTTATGATTAATCTTAATATTATTTTCTGTTGTAGGGTACCTTGGGACATCTGAAAATGGTGCTCTTAAGTTGCACAGCCGGTATTTTTGTCTTCCAGCTCCAAAAAACTGATATTTTGGGGGCTTATTTTTTGAGAAACGGCTGAAATCATATTTTGGGCCTCTGCTCTCTCCAAAATGGTCCCGTCGTGACCTGTTTGCACTTTTTACCATCCTGATAGGATGGCTAAACAAGAAAAAATATGGTTGGTCCCAAGTTGATCCGTTTTCGTGTTCCCATGGCATATATTGCTTTGCGGACACCCCCCAAATCCTGTGACTTTGCCCTGTTTGGGGAGACAAATGAGTTTGAAACTCACACTTATTCCAAAGATACACACTTTTTGTACAATTTAAAAACTGCCTGAGGCCACAAGCTTTAATTTAAGTGGTAGAAAAGCTTTCTGTCTTGAAAATTGGGCTCGCCACGGCCATTTTTGCTTCCCCTACCCCTAAATCACTCAAAACGGCTGTATAGTGTTTGGCATAGCAAACCTATTGTGCATTTTATGATAACAGTGCCAAATTTGGTACAGAGATAGACCAATATCATATCAACAAATGTGGATATTGAAGCATCGCAGATCTGGCCCTTGATGGCCGTGGGAGCCCTCATTTTAAAAGTGCTGAGTCATGCTGAGTCAGCACTATTTTGTAATGCGTTTTCTTGTGCAATATGGAGGCTAACATGTTTTTCTGCCTTTTTTTCTACACGCTTGGAGGCAAACAGGCATAAACAATGGATTTTCTTTCAATACGTCATTGAAAAAAACTTAATAATGCCTGCCATGTGATGTCAGGCGTGTCTACCCGTGCAAGAATTGTACTGCACTGTAATGTAGAACACAGACGTATATGTTGTCCTACACAAAGTTAGTTGGGAATTCAAGTTCTGACTCGCCGAAAATGACGTCCTGACAATGTTTAAGACCATCCACTATCATAGAAGGAAAAGGTGGTTAAAGGTTGGAGGGGGTGTGGGGGGGGGGCTGGGGGCAGGGGGGCAGGGGGCGGGGTATGGACTATCAACAATATCTATGCATATCGAATTCCTAGTACATGCGCACTTGTGGTCTAGTATGTGCAAATGGGTGTAAATATGTCATGGGAACACCATTTAGGGAAAACTTACATAACACATTTAGGTATACCGGTACAATGTACATTTGCTAAAAGAATAGGCTGGGATAATTTTTTTCAGGGGGGGGGGGGCGAACATGAACCCACCTTCCCCCACGATCCTCCCTCCCCTGGGGCAATGCCCCACATTCCCGATCGTGTCCAATCTGTCCATAGAAAAATTGAATTTTTTTTTGTACATGTATTTAATTAATTACACGTTTTTTAGTGCAGCCCGGGCATGCATGGTAAACGGGTCCAACTTAACGAAGTCTTACATAGCTATAGAAACTTTTTGAAATTGCTTCCACACAACAAAATAAGCAAAATGATACCAATGAATTAGAGATATGACATTTCTGTTGGTTTGGAAAAAAAACGGATGACAAAAAGTGGCATGGTGGGTGGGGTAAAGCCCCACAAACTGACCTCCCCCAACGGCGGATTAAAGGGGGAGGGCAGGGGGGGGGGGAGGGCAATGGGGCCACGCCCCTCTTTCTTTCTAGTAACGTCACTAAAAAGGCAGTTATTGCATATACCACCCACAAAACTCAACAAAAACAATAAATGTGCACCTCCTCCCCATGTTTTTCTATTAAATTTGGGGCGGAAATTTTTGGACACATTTTTTTCTTCAACTAGATCCCCCCCCAAAAAAATTGTGTTTAATATGGAAAACAAGGGGAGTGAGTACAGGTTTATTGTTTTTGTTGAGTTTTGTGGGCGGTGTACGCAATAGCTGCTTTTTTGAGCGACGTAACTAAAAACAAAGGGGGGCGTGGCCCCATTGTCCCCCCCCCCCTCCCCCTTTAATCCACCTTTGGGGGAGGTCAGTTTGCAGGGGGTCCCTACTATGCCACATTTTGTCATGCGTTTTTCCCAAACCAACTAAAATATCATAATCCATATTCGTTTTGCTTATTTCGTTGTGTGAACTTGAGTGTTTGTAAAAAAATATGGGTGGAAGCCGTGCACAGGACTGTGAGCTTGTAGTTCCGTTCAATTTGGATAAATTGGGGCAAAGCGCTCTATTTTGCAATGGAGTGTAGGCATCGTTTTTCATAATGGCGATGGGCTTCAGGACTATTTTCAGTGGTGATTATCTTCGGATAGAAATTTCTCCTAAAAGTCATCAGATGACCCCCAAAAATTGAAAAGAAAATGAAAGATACTGAAATAAGCTTTAATTTGATGTGTGTCTCGAACACATTGGAGAGTTGTATTTTTCCCGAATTTCTGAAGTGGGAGCATTTACCATTGGGGTCTGTGGAAGTTTATTTACTGGTCTGCAACCATACAGGCCTTTTCTTTTAGCAAATATATATTGTTATAAATGTGCTCCGTAAGTTTTCCCCAAATGGTGTTCCCATGACATATTTTCACTTATTTGTACATAATAGACAACAAATGCAACATTATTAGGAATGTGCATAGATATTGTTGACAGTCCAAACCCCGCCCCCACCCACCCCCTCCAACTTTTAGCCAGCTTGTCCCTCGACACCCCATAAATAACAAAGAATCACAATCGCTGCATTTTACAAGCATGTCTGTATACGGAAACTGAGGTTAACTGTGATAAAAATGACCTAGAAATGTTGTATTTTTTTCACCGAAGCTTGAAACAGAATTGCATTTAAACAAAATGCTGATTCAGCATTTTTGTGACTAAAATCAGTTGATTTTTATTTGTGGGGCATGGTTTTTGCCAGACCCATTTCTGCTATGATAGTGGATGGTCTTAAACGTTATCAGGACGTCATTTATGGCGAGTCCGAACTTGAATTCCCAACTAACTTTGTGTAGGACAACATATACGTCTGTGTTCTACATTACAGTGTAGTACAATTCTTGCAGGTGTAGCCAGGCCTGACATCACCTGGCAGGCATTATAAATTTTTTTTCAATAAGGTATTGAAAGAAAATCCATTGTTTATGCCTGTTTCCCATTCAAGCGTGTAGAAAAAAGGCAGAAAAACATGTTAGCCTCCATAGTGCAAGAGAAAACACATTACAAAATAGTGCTGACTCAGCATGACTCAGCACTTTTAAAATGAGGGCTCCCACGGCCATCAAGGGCCAATTCTGCGATGCTTCAATATCCACATTTGTTGATATGATATTGGTCTATCTCTGTACCAAATTTGGCACTGTTATCATAAAATGCACAATAGGTTTGCTATGCCAACCACTATACAGCCGTTTTGAGTGATTTAGGGGTAGGGGAAGCAAAAATGGCCATGGCGAGCCCAATTTTCAAGACAGAAAGCTTATCTACCACTTAAATTAAAGCTTGTGGCCTCAGACAGTTTTTAAACTATAAAGAAAGTGTGTATCTTTGGAATAAGTGTGGGTTTCAAACTCATTTCTGTCCCCAAACAGGGCAAGGTCACAGGATTTGGGGGGTGTCCACAAAGCAATATATGCCATGGGAACACGAAAACGGATAAACTTGGGACCAACCATATTTTTTCTTATTTACCCATCCTATCAGGATGGTAAAAAGTGCAAACAGGTCACCACGGGACCATTTTGGAGAGAGCAGAGGCCCAAAATATGATTTCAGCCGTTTCTCAAAAAATAAGCCCCCAAAATATCAGTTTTTTTGAGCTGGAAAGCAAAAATACCGGCTGTGCAACTTAAGAGCATCATTTTCAGATGTCCCAAGGTACCCTACAACAGAAAATAATATTAAGATTAATCATAAAATTTTGCGATTAAATGGCCCTATCCCAGGGACTATTTGCGTGCTTTCGGGAGTCCCTCGCGGCAGTTTAAACTTGCGTGCGCAAGTTTAAACTTGCGCGGGGGACTCAAATTGCGCTCGACATAGCTCTACGGACGGGGAATCCCCTTCCGCACGCAATGCATGCCCCCTTGGATCATCGGAAAATCCCGACCAACATCGGCGCCGTGCGGATTAGTATGCAAGCTCATTCTGGGAGGAAGGAAGCTGTATTGATGTTTGGCGTGCAACCACTACGGCACTAGCACAAGTTGTGGTTCTGGCATCACCTGGAAGTATTTTAAGTTAACCACGATCACGAGATTGGGGAAAATGTCCATGGTTGGTACACCTGCGGGTGCTGGCGCAATCGGTCAAACCAGCTAGCTAGCCCAGGTTGGACGACGTCCTCATTGCATAATACGACTTCGGCCTACACAACAGAGTCCAACCTCGCCTTGGCTGTAGGTCAAACCTAGCCCCATAAATGTGGCCAATTTACTGGACTACCTCCGTAAATAAAGGCCACACTTCCACCATGTACAAAAACATGTAGAACTCTGTCAAATTTTGATTTTCACATTTAGGCTTAGTTTGTAGGTTTTTTTGCTTTAGAAGCATACTCACCCTCTTTATAGGCTAATCAGAAAGTGCTGCCTTTTTCAGATGTCTAATTTTTGTGAAATTTCATGTTGAAATTTTGATACGCAAACGTGTGCAAATGAATCTGGAAATTTCACAAAAAAATAGACATCTGAAAAAGGCAGCACATTCTGATTAGCCTATAAAGAGGGTGAGTATGCTTTGAAAGCAAAAACCCTACAAACTAAGCCTAAATGTGAAAATCAAAGTTTGACAAAGTGCGACACTCTTAATTAGTACATGTAGATGTGTGGCATATGTTTACGGAGGTAGTCCAGTAAATAGGCCACATTTATGGGGCTAGAGTAACTCCAGCTGACGTGCTCATATTCATTCACATGTTAATGAATATGAGCATGTCAGCTGGAGTTACTCTAGCCGGACTGCGTCTGGCCGTACAGTACTATCGCAAGCTCTGTAGTACGGCCAGACGCCCAATGCTTCCACAGAGACTGAATTTTTTTGGGCTCTGATGTAGCGATTTTGCTACAGATTTCGATCGAGATTATCTTTTCATCCAGGACAAAAATTTCCAAAGTTAAGGTTCTTAGTCCTAGAGCAACTCATACCTTTTTGAAAAAAACGTTCTTTGGTTTCAATATTTTCATCCATCTGGCCAAAAACAACTTTCAGTCATCATCTTCCACAAATATCGTCCCGAAAATGCTCCCCCATGCGATTTCAAAATGGCGGCCGCGCTGTAATGTATGCACCATCCCAGATGGTGAATTGGGTAAAAAGGAATGAACCAGCGATAGAAGAAAAAAAAGTGAGGTTCAGCCAATGTCAATAACTTCCACATAACGCTTGGGCCAACGGACATGACGCCCTGTCTTGGTTGTCCTGGTGACAGGTGGTGTTTGAGGTGATGCTGGGAGTTGAGGTGTCACTGGAAGTTGTGAAGGTGGTGCTCGTGGTGGTGAGGAAGTGTTGGCATGTGCAGGAACATCCTGTGCGGCTTGGTGAGTGCCGGAGGAGTTAGAGGTGGTTGTACTCTCATCGGAAATTGTAGCTTCTGCTAGCGCGCTCGGGCAAGATAATGAATATGCATTGTAGTGGTTAGCTACATAAATAAGAATGCAACAACTCACTCTATAGTTCGTCTTATGGACACCGACGACAAAGTTGAAACACTCCAGGTAATACGCGAGTGTATAGCAATCCAATGGGGGCGAGCACACATGGAGTCCGTGGGGGCATAGTGGGGGCGAGTTGGCCTGCGAAAGTGCTTCTCGATTTTGTGAGAAAAAGTCTCCCTCAAACGAGGTGAGTTCGCTCAAAGATCGTCAACTGCACCATCCAAAAATAAGAACAATAAAAACTGGATACAATTGTACAAATGCTGATACTTTCAGCAAGTTCCGAGCTGGAATAAATCACGGAGAAAGTTCCGAAAACTGTGAACGACTTTCACCACGCGGTGACGCGAGAACAAAAGATGGCTGACCTAGCACGCTCATTAGCATAAGGTCAAAGTTGAAAAGGGCACCACATTAGCCCCCTCCCAGATGGTGAATTGGGTAAAAAGGAATGAACCAGCGATAGAAAAAAAAAAGTGAGGTTCAGCCAATGTCAATAACTTCCACATAACGCTTGGGCCAACGGACATGACGCCCTGTCTTGGTTGTCCTGGTGACAGGTGGTGTTTGAGGTGATGCTGGGAGTTGAGGTGTCACTGGAAGTTGTGAAGGTGGTGCTCGTGGTGGTGAGGAAGTGTTGGCATGTG
Organism: Patiria pectinifera; assembly: GCA_029964075.1. Lineage (NCBI taxonomy): Eukaryota > Metazoa > Echinodermata > Asteroidea > Valvatida > Asterinidae > Patiria > Patiria pectinifera. The sequence continues at coordinate 2,757,354 of CM057149.1, forward strand.
CAGGAACATCCTGTACGACTTGGTGAGTGCCGGAGGAGTTAGAGGTGGTTGTACTCTCATCGGAAATTGTAGCTTCTGTGTACGCCACCTTGAGACGATCAATGCTGACTTGCTCACACTTGTTGGAAATAGACAAGGTGAAATATTTGTCTTTGCGGCCGAGTACAAGGAAAGGTCCGTTGTAAGGGGGCTGCAAGGGCTTACGGACGGCATCACTGCGGACATAAACATGTGTACACGACTGCAGATCTTTGGGGATGTGAACAGCAGTGCCTGTGACACGTGTCCTTGCTGGTGAAAGTTGAGCCATGTGATGTTGTAGTCGATCTACGAATGAGCTGCAATCAAGCAGAGTGGTATCTTTGGCAGGGTCAACAAACTGGCCCGGAAGACGCATTGTAGTGCCGTAAACCAGTTCAGGAGAGCAACCGATGTCAGACTTGACCGTAGCACGAATGCCCAGCAGTTTGATGGGTAGGTACTCAGTCCATCGAGATGGGTCAAGATGAGACTTCGGAGATGCCTTGAGCTGACGGTGAAAGCGTTCTACCACACCATTGGACTGTGGGTGATAAGAGATAGTTCGAATGCGAGTACTGCCAAGAAGTTTGGTGAGGGATGTGAACAGTGCTGACTCGAATTGACGTCCCCTGTCTGTAGTGATGGATGCTGGCGTTCCGAAAACAGAGATCCATCTGTCTACGAATGCTTTGGCTACTGACTCGGCTGTGATGTCACTGATAGGGATTGCCTCAGGCCACCGTGTGTATCGATCTATGCAGGTAAGCAGGTATGAGAAACCATTGGATGATGGGAGCAGTCCAACCAGGTCAATATGGACGTGTTGGAAACGGGCATCAGGCATCTGGAACGTGCCCAACGGTGCTTTTGTATGACGATGAATTTTTGACTGTTGACACGGAGAACATTCACGAGCCCATTTGCGTACATCGCGCTTGACATCTGGCCAGACGTAACGAGCTGTTATGAGCTTCTCTGTAGCCTTGGCACCAAGGTGGGATAAGCCATGATTGGCATTGAAAACAGACCGTCTGTGTCCTGCAGGCACGACTGGGCGTGAGTTCCCAGTGGAAACATCGCAAAGTATAGTGCCATTGGCAGTTGGAAGGGGGAGGTCCTTGAGGACGAGGCTGGAAGTGGAGTTTTTCAAGCCTGCAGCTCTTCATCCTCCTTCTGGTCTGCTGCAATCTGGCTGAAATCGATTGTTGTGTCCTGGAAGATCGCAGCGACATCGGGTCGGGACAGTGCATCAGCGACTACATTATCGGTGCCCTTGATGTGGCGGATGTCTGAGGTGTACTGCGATATGTAGTCCAGATGACGGATCTCACGAGGAGAGTGTCGGTCAGGCCTGGAATGCAGAGCATGAGTGAGTGGTTTGTGGTCAGTGAAGACACAGAACCGACGACCCTCAAGCATGTGTCTGAAGTGTCGTATGGTCTGGGGTACATTGCGAGGAGCTCTCGACCAAAAGCACTATACCGTGACTCAGTTGCTGTCAGCTTCTGGGAGAAGAAAGCAATGGGTTGGTCTCCCGGATTACCTTGCTGAAGGACCCTGCCAACTGCAGTGTCGGATGCATCAACTGTGACGCTTAACGGCAGGGTGGTGTCGGGGTGAACGAGCAGCGTAGCCTAGGCACTGGATAGGGCTGCCTTGATGTCTTGGAAGGCCTGTTGGTGACGAAGATCCCAAGTAAGTGGCTTGCGAGGCCGGTTGTTGTGAGTTGCGAGGAGGTCATTCAGTGGGGCAAGGATGCAGACACAGTTGGGGATGAATCTCCTGTAGAAGTTGACTAGACCGAGGAAACCTCTTAATTTCTTCAGTGAAGTGGGTTGCGGGAAGTCCCGGATTGCGGAGACCTTGTCTGCGAGCGGACGAATACCCTGCTTGTCTACATGGTGTCCGAGGAATTGTAGCTCTGACACTCCAAAGGTGCATTTGCTGGTATTGATCACAATTCCGTAATGCTGTAACCGGTCGAAGAGCAGACGGAGATGTTCTTCATGCTGCTCTGGCGACTTGCTGGCGATGAGTATGTCATCCATGTAAACGTACACGAATGAGAGTCCGCGGACGACCTTCTCCATGAAACGTTGGAAGGTCTGGGCAGCGTTTCGTAATCCAAACGGCATGCGAACAAACTCGTAGAGACCGAAAGGGGTAATGATTGCGGTTTTGTGCACATCATTTAGTTCATGACCTCGTGTTTGTATGGCCAACCGTGCCGAGTGTCCGACAAACGTCATAAACTATGATGCATATTCATTAACTTGCCCAAGCGCGCTCGCATAATGCATACATTACAGTGCGACCGCCATTTTGAAATCGCATGGGGGAGCATTTTGGGGATGATATTTGTGGAAGATGATGACTGAAAGTCATCTTTTGGCCAGATGGATGAAAATATTGAAACCAAAGAACGTTTTTTTCAAAAAGGTATGAGTTGCTCTAGGACTAAGAACCTTAACTTTGGAAATTTTTGTCCTGGATGAAAAGATAATCTCGATCGAAATCTGTAGCAAAATCGCTACATAGCAGCCAAAAAAAATCAGTCTCTGTGGAAGCATTGGGCGTCTGGCCGTACTACAGAACTTGTGATAGTACTGTACGGGGAGTGTACGGCCAGACGCAGTCGGGCTAGAGTTACTCAAGCTACTTCTAAAGCGAAAATATTAAAACTACAATTTGCAAACTAAGCCTAAATGTGGAAATCAAAATTTGACAAAGTTCGACATGTTTTTGTACATGTTCCAAGTGTGGCCATACGGAGGTAGTCCAGTAAATGGGGCTATAGGTCAAACCTACTAATTTCGTGTTCATGGTGTTTGTGTAGTTTCACCTTTGTCTGTTAAAGGTAATGTACATCATTGGCTTTTGTTGTAATTTTCAGAAATGAACTTTGAGGGGTTAGTATAATAGATCAAATGTTGTTACACTAACATGTTTGAAGTTTTGTGTTCGAAAATGCCGGAAAAACCAAGAAAAACAAAACTGTTCAAGCAGTCTGGTTCCCTGACTCCACTAAAGATGAAATAGATCAATATTTATAGATGCCGGAAAATTGTAAGGTAAGGGAACCTGTCTAGCCTGCCTGCACCCGTTCATGAACATGTAACCAATAGCAAACAAACTTTGGACTGAACAAATGGTAAATTTGGATCAGTAGTTGAAAAATAGTTAGGTTTTTCCAACGGTGGTCGGCCGACCATCGTTGGAAATGTATACAAAAATACTATTTTCTTGAAAATGACTTCACACCAGGTGCCATAATTTTACAGGATGCTTCATACTCTCATTCACCAACATCCTAGTAAAGTATTTTGTAAAAACTTGATAGTTTTATTTTTCGATGTTTGCAAATGTTGTATATTCCTTTTAAGTTCTTAAAAGTGTTTTAATCGTTCCATTAATTAAATGACTTGTACAACCTCAAGCTATCTGCTTTTAGCTCTGATAATACCTAGTTTCCATAATGTTAAACCAACAGTACTTTGGTTACAAATGGGACTTTTTTGTCTGTGTTATTGTCATGCTTGTCTTATTATTAACGTCTGCATCATTGCAGTCCAGCGAAGTCACATTGCACTGCAGCCTGCAGGCTGTACTGCACATGCTCAAGCTAATTTTATTTTGCAACTATATCGTCATGATTGTGCTTTAGTTTTATCGCCTGTGTTGTAACCCTGCTCTCTCTACCAAACTAATCCTTCCACATGACGTCGCCAGCAAGTTAGGTGATACCAGTAAATAAAAGATTTTCGTTCTCTCAATATAGCCTAGGAACGGGGTCCTAAACTACACAAACGCCACTATAATTCCCTGGTACGTACTCCATGAGGGGCTTCACGGACGGCGCCATCTGCATACTTTATGGTCAGTGGTAGTCCAAGCTTGGAGGTAGGAATTGATCCAAGTATTGTTGATCCTACTTATCGCCTTTTTTAACATCCGGACATGGTCTGATGACAATTTAAAATGGTGTTAAGTAGGGTCTAGTTAATTGGATTTGGTCAGTGGTATATGTAGCTCTCTTGGCTCATTTCATATGGGGAGATTTGCCAGGAAAGCTTGAACTACTGTAGTACCATGAGTATTCTGAGTAACTAACTTTAAAAAAAAACTAGATAAAGAGGCCAGTATACCCCCAGTGATTACAAATGTGGTCCACTTCCCCTCTATTATCCCGACCGAGATTCCTGTTGTTGCTTTGTGATGACTTTTGAGAGCACCGGATCCTCTCAAAATGAAAATAAGATCAAGCTGAATCCTTAAAAAAGGTGTTTTTTTTTTAAAATGCAACTCCCGATGTGAACAACCGTTAATTTGTCTAACTTATAAATTTGTCTAACTCTCCTTTGGTAAGGTGGAGCAATTGTTCAACCAAATAGCAGTACAGTTGCAATGCGTAAATGGTTGGGCCATTCAAAACCTGTTGAAATTGTTTAAAAGGTATTAAATTAACGTTACTGCTCATTTAAGGAGTAAATATCCAAACAATGTGTGTGTGTGTGTGTCAAATGATAACAGATTACCTTGACATTCCTGCTACATGTACATTGTGTGTTCACATGACCTGTACGCTAGCACCCACTGAAAACACACAATCTAAAAAATATATTCATTTTCATTTTCCCCTTCAATTTACAGGAAGTGGTACCTCTTCGCTAAGTTGGCATGAAATAAATTTTGAAAAAATTCAAAATGGAACAGTTTCTTCAGCATGGCAAGGCTTTAGTAGAAGACACATTGGAGGGCCTGTTCAGCGCACTTTGTAATAAATTAAGAGATGAGGACCTTCTCAATATAAAGAAAATAATATGCACAAACAATATCAGAGGTATTCTGAATATATATAATGCCCTTTCAATCACGGAGAACGAGTTGAATAATGTAACAACAATCAGAGCATTTCTGGAATTGCTTCATCCAACTAACACACTTTCGAGAGGCCAGATACCAGCAATTTCATTATTTTGTGCCTTGGAATGGATTGCAAGTGTCCTTTCAAGGAAAGATATACTTGAAGATGTAGACGAAGCTGTGTCTAAGATAAATGAATATACAGATTGTAAGTACCTTTTTTAGATTAAATGTTGTATTCCTTCATTTGCTAATTTTGAGGCCTATTGTGGTCTTACATATTCACAATTTATTCAACTTATTTGCAAAAATATTAGTACACCTTTTTTGTTTTGTTTTGTTTCCTATTGTTTTGTTGTGAAATAAAACTACTTTGAAACTTCTGTGTTAATGAACTGACAGACATGACCATCTTTTCTAGAAAATAACAAAATGCCATAATTATTAAAGAGTATTATCTGCTGAGGGGCGGCTTATTATAGGCACTAGACAGGTGGCATATAGTTGGAATCGTTAGTGACTGGCCCAAATGAGCACCAAACTTGCTAGACAGATTCTTATAGCCCTAGAGAAGATATTTGGAAGGGGTGACACCTGACATTCTTTTGGGAAGGGGCCTATAATTTGCGTAACTGCTGTGTAATATATTTATTCATATTTGGCTATATTTTTATATTTGTTTTTATTAAGTATATTTGTGGGATTAAGATTAATGTCCTTACTTAAATTTCATTTTCTAAAGCATATATAGAGACTGGATGACTATGAGGATATCAAAAAAATGTTTAAGGGTAAAATGGCTTCCATTATACCCTAAAGTTGCACGCATTTAACTTTTCCTCAGATATTACAAAGTTACTTGCTGGCAGAGTAACTCTAACAACAAATAAACATGGGAAATCATGTGAAAATTGATAACATCTTGATATAGCACAAAAAACAAAAAAGGGGAAAACGATGAATATGATGTGTCCGTAAATTGGGCTAAAATTTAGGCAAAGAGTTGCCTAACTTGGGGGACTTGGAACAAGTTTAAGGAAATCCCCCCAAATAACAGATAATTGTTTACAATAATAATGTCTGTGTCAAAATGTTTTCTTACCCTAAATTTTGGGAATTTCCTTGAACTTGTTCAAATCTTCTTGTACGTACCGGCCTCTTTTTAGCCCAATTTACCTACACCTAGTTTTTTCCCATTCTTGTTTTCTGGGCTTAATATCACAATGTTATCATTGTTCACATGATTCAATTTTATATAGGGTAACTGTGTCAGTAAGCATTTAAAGCTCATTAATACTGAGGTTTGGCAAAGTGACGACCTGATCATATCTGGAGAAAAGGTAAATGCGTGCAAAGTAGCCATTTTGGATCGTTACTATGTCCTCATAAGTATTCAGTCACTTGCTCTAGAGAATGTTATTGAAGTAATTGGATGTGTCAGTGGAATCACCAAAAATACTGTAACGGACAGTCTATGCACACTATTGTCATTGCTTTCTAGCACGAAATAAATAAGATCTTCCTTCGGAGTTAGAAATCCCGTCTGTGTGTCCCCTTTTCTTGCGTTTGGCCGGATTAGGCGGACAAGAGCCCAGTAGGATCCCGCTACAATACTATACTTTTCAAAACATATAAAAATGTACCCAAATATGGGAAATGTATCACGGCAGGTATCACAAAAGAATTTCAGGTGTCAGGTGTCGCCCCTTCTAACTATCGTCTCTAGGGCTATAAGAATCTATCTGCCAAGTTTGGTGCTTTGGACCAGTTGGTCACGATCTTGTCCAACATTGGGTCTAATATTAGCCACCTGACAACACTGCATGTCTGTCACTTAATGTTCAGCATTAACTTGTGAATAATAGATATCATACCATTTTTGTTTAAACTCACATTATCGTAATGTTTTTCTTTCATCTTTTCTTCTCTACATTAGCACGAGCAGAAGAATTTAAACGGGCATCAGAGTGTGAGTTTCATAAAAACATGATTTTTTTAAATTCAAGTATTAAAAAAAAACCTCTTGCATATTATACAACTAAAACATACTTTATTTCACGTCATGAAAATATTCCTTCCATTGCACTCATAAACATTCATTCATAAATACCGTTGTTTACCCATTCCTATTGGGTCGAGAGCCTGTCGCGTGGTCAGTCTTAAACGGATGATAAAGACCGGCTGGCTAGTCTATAACACTTTTCCTGTGTCACATGAAATTAAGTGCCTTTTACCGTTTTTTGGTTGAAGGTTCACAATCCTCACGTAGGCATGCGCTTCATACATGTAGTCCTAAATTCACAAAGCATCGCCACAGCTACATTCTGCGCAACGCCATCTCCAAAAGGAGTTGTTCATGACTAAATCACGAGCTGGACACTCCATTATATAACTAGAGGGGTGTTTAAAAACAACATAAGTGAAATGTTAACAAAATTATCGGAAATCTTTAATTTTTTACTTGTTTTGACTTTTGGACTTAATTGCTTTGTTTTTATGACCGAAAAGGTATTTATGAATGGCAATAAATATGTGCTTGGTAGATATTAAACTCTATATTTAAGACCGGTTGGAGTCTGGATGTTGATAATGACCCTCGTCGGTAATTATCAGCACCCAGACTCCATGCGGTCTTAAACAGTGTTTAAAACCTCCCAAGCAATTCCTTCATTATACATGTATTACTTTACCTCATATACATGTATATTCATAATCGAGAGCCCAATTCTCACTCACTATATTTTGTTGCTGTTTACCAAGGGCTCACGCAAGTATATTTACGCACTGGGTAAATAGTCCACTATGCATGCGCTTTAATTTACAAAGCAATTGTGAAACTATCGCATGGGTGTAGTACAGTATGCACGCAAACATTGCCTATAGCTACACATGAAATGTTGGCGGCACAAGTAAATGTTAATTAGTGTTTTCCCATGATGCCGAACTGGAGATACTGTGGACAATACAGATGCCTCATCTAAACAAGTTTTCTACAATATGCGGTAGAAACTCTTACGACTTTACTTTATTTCAAAAGAGCTGACCTTTCTTGTGGTTGGGCAATATTCTTGAAAACTCGCGTGTGCACTGGCAAGTTGGTAAACAGCAAAAATAGCGGCTGGCACGTGATGTTGAATGGACCATTAAGAATTCACCTCTCGATCATGAATATGTATGACGTATAACAGCAATATCAGGCTTCCAGTGGTAAAAATAAATCAGCGTATTGTATGCATGCATGCTTTCTTAAAAAGTACCCGGATACTGCAATATTATTTTTGGTATTTTGTAGTCATCCGGGCATTTTCCACCCCCCCCAGATTTTCCCAAGTGCCCCTTTTGCAGCCATAAATGTGCCCCCTCGAGCATTAAAGTGCTCCTTCAAGATACAACAAAAATGCCCTTAAAGTATCTTACTATTTCTTAGAAGTAACCATTTCCCAATAATGGTATAGATATTTTTGATATAAACGAGGAATATGAAAACCAAGTCCCAAAACCGTACGCTCTGAAAAGGGGCACATAATGCATATTTAGCATATAATCATTGGTATTGAATAGCGCCCCTATGTTGGAATATAATACCACCCCTCCCCCCCCCCGGCCAAGTGTCAGGTGAAAAAAAGGGCCCCTTTTTGGTGATGCCCCCCAGTTTCAAACCCGTTCCGCCGCCGCTGCAGTCCACAGAGTGTAGTGTGCAGTACCGTCGCGCCCGCTGCCCCGAGCTTTTCATATCGGGTCACATGTGTACGTGTGTAGACTACACTAGCGCGCTATATACATGTAGCGTGATAGTGGTCAATGTACGAAGTATTCCTCTGGCTGCTAAATAACGGTTTTTGTCACATTTTAAACATCGTTTTGTGCAATATTTGGCAAGAAATTTGACGAACAGTATCGTAAATCTGTGCTGCAATGCTTGACAGCACTCAGACACTTTATTTAGCACCCGACACAAGTGTCTTGCATCTATTTTGCATGCTCAGCGGACACCATTTGGCACCGAACATTTTTTGGCATGACACCTGTCTGGCAGTTTGGCTGCAAAATTTTCTTTTCCCAACTACATCCATACGGTTTTTGAGCTCCCTCTTCGATACTGTCAATGATGCGTACACAGGTATAATATTACCATGAATTTCGAGGGTTTTCGAGCATGCAGTACGATAACTCAGTCGGTAGGGTCGTGAACTTGTACTGTGAGAGATCTTCGCAGTGTTGTGGGTTCGTTACTGTTTTTCTGATTTTTTTTTCTTTTTCTAATCTGAGGCTTTGGAGGATTTCTTTTAAATGGGAAATAAGGTCCAAATTGTATTACGTTCAAATTCATTTCTTTTTCTCCTAATTTCATACTGTTTCTCATGTTTAAAAAAAAAGTACAGTCCAAAACGCCATAGCGTACACCCCATGCGGATGTCGTTTGAGAAAAGAAATTCAGTCACGTTATGGCTCGGGTGCACGGACGGCGCTGTATAGCCCTCTAATTCACACGTTATCCGGCTGCCGTGGGTTGTATCACTTGGTACTTGTTAAAGATGTTTCAGAAGTTCAGATGCTTCTATTAAATGGCTTTACTAATTTGACCAATAAGCACTCTAACCAATTCGGGATGGATCGATCATTTTGCACAAAATTTTCCCCAAAATTTTAATTTATAAACTAGATTTATGTCCAGTATGTTTGTGGACAAACATAGGGCTGTTCCGGTAAGGCCAAAAACAAAATATTCGGTCTCTGGTCAGACCAAAGTTCCGGAATTGTCGCAGCGACGCGGCTTCTTTTTTTTTTTCTTCAAGCTTGGATTGTACAGACAAGGTGGGGTACTATTTTGCTTTTTTGGTGTCCTCATGTACATTGGTGTCTTCCATAGTTTGCCTTCGTGCTCTCGATCATTTGCCTTTGGTGCAATTTCCCATTCTTTGGTGCTCTTTGGTAAAAAAAATTGAGGAGGTGCGGCAATAGAGGGCGCTGTTGGAGCTACCACGGAACATGTTAGAAATATATGGAGCCTAATATTTGGCCTAATATGGAGTCACATAAAACGTAATGACGTCATCATGATGTCACTTTATTACACACCATGGTCTATATAGTTTACATACCAACTTTTAACCCAGTTCAGGAGATATAGGCATTCAAAATGTGTTAATTGACTAGGACGTCATATGTCACGTGTTGACGTCATCATGACGTCACTTTCGTTGTCATCTATAACACATCCAGGTCTAGGTACATACCAACTTCCAACCCGATCAGATCTGTAGTTCTTGTAGTACGGGCCTTTACAATATGTATTTTTACGATGACGTCACAGGTCACGTGATGATGTCATCATAACGTCTTTTCAATTGTCATATGTAACACGTCATCTCAATCTAGGTACATATCAACTTTCATCCCAATCGGACCTGTAGTTCTGCAAGAATTCTGCAAGAAAATGGTCATGCACAATTAAAAAAAAGCATATAATGTGCCGTCACGTGACTCATGATGACGTCACGATGACGTCAATGTTCGGCACACAGCAGCAGGTGCTTGTCTAAGTGTGTGTCGAGTATAAAGGCAATCGGATTGATTTTAGTGGCCAAAGTGCCGGGGACAAAAAATAGTGTACAAATGCTATGGGCCAAAAGGCTGAAAAAGAAACTAGAGCTATGCCTGTTCGATGAACAGGACACAGGCTTTTCCGCATTTTTAAAGTAATACATGTAAAGAAATACTAAAAAAAAATACTTTAGCAAATTTTTAAAAAAGTTGATCAATTAATAAAAAAAATAGGCGATGACATCATCGTGATGTCACACATTTTTCAAAACGATTTTGCAGATACCTATTACATAACAAACCTAATACGTAAAGAATTTTGAATTTAACATGTTTGAAGCCAGTCGGATGAATAAAAGTGTTAAAATTTGTAAGCAGAATAAAATTGTAAATATTTTAAAAATCGTAAAAAAAATCTACCGATGACGTCAGTGTGACGTCGTTTCAGATTTTGTGTACTAGTACTGTTATCTACCCACCCACCAAGTTTCATGACGATTGGACATTCTCTTATATGTGTTTTACACAATTTTCACAATTTTGTGAATGTACCTGTTACCCAACAAACTTAATACAAAAAGAATGTTGAATTTAGCATATTGCGTTCGTGAGATATGGCTTAAAGGTCCAAAACTTCAAAAATCAATATAAAATCACACGATGCCGTCATGATGACGTCACCTCAGTTTGTACCTATAAGACATCCTGGTCCTCATACATATCGGACTTACGGTTCTTTAGATATAGGGTCTTAAAGTTTGCACATCTAAGATGACGTCACGTGACCCGATGACATAATCATGACATCACTCTTTGGGGCACAAACTCACTATGGGGTCTTATATATGTTAAGTTTCATTAGAATACAAGTTTGTTTTAGGTCCAAAGTGCCGCAGTCAATAAAACATGTACAAAGTCTATGGGATTTGGGTTAGAACAAAAAGAAAAGGGGGGAAAAAAATGAAAAAATCAGAACAAAAACAATGCTTTTCCGCTTTCAAGCGGAAAAGCAAAACGAAAAAATAAAAATCTTAACGAAAACAAAGGCTGTTTCGGCTGGACGGTTGCCGAAACAGCCCAAAAGGCAAAATATATATAGCAGCCAACTTCTGATATACAGCCAAACTTCCAAAATATTGATTTGCAAGACTCAATCAGATCAACAGTTATACGATATTTCATACTGCAACCTCATATTTTTCAACACTCCAGGCAGTGCCCTCGGAGCATGAATTGTAAAACAATATATAGGCCGTGCACAGCGGCCTTGTTCAATGTGAGCACATGGTCTGCCCTGTGCCGTCACAGACTTCCCAGCCTTTGTGACTGTGTTTACAAAACAAATTAGCGTGTTTAGATATCATCTGGAGGCGAGTCAAGGCACACTCGACGTTTTAACCCGTCAGCCATATATATACAAAAACGGCCAGATCATGTTAACACATCACCCGATGCAAATTTGTTAAGTTTCTAGATCATCAACTAGTAGACAACTACCCATACAAAATAGAAAGGGCCTCCTCCTATTTAAGGCACATATCGTGTAAGCTAAATACATTAAATATGGCTATTTAGCCTAGATTTAATTTAAAAAAAATATAAAAAGGCCCTCATCCTCCTCTTTTTGAGAAAATCAAATATGTGGTTTTTTTTTTTATTTTGACCCAAAGGGCAATTTCTGTTGCAGGTTATAAGAGGCATAAGTATAACACCCTCTAAGATACCTGCTGTTCATTTAAGGTTTATTTGACGTGACTTTTTAAAAAATGTATTTCCCCTAAAAGTGTCAAGTGTAAACTAAGCGATAGGTGTTACATAAGATACATTATCAGTTTGAATTATCTTTGTTTTATTATAGCTCTGCATATTGATATAAGTGAGCCAGCTCACCCTTTTGAAATCAGTGAGCCAGATGCTCAGGAAGCTTTCAAGAAAGCACTAGAAGCAGGAAGTAAAGAAGTACACCACACACGGCTCATGATCGTTGGTCAAGAACGGGTTGGGAAAACAAGCCTGATGAGGAATCTTACCCGTCAAAGGTGGGATGTAGTATTGTTATTCCTTTTAAATGAGGATACATGATGTATACAAAATCAAAATAAAGCCCTGCTATCTCCCCCACTTTGATGCAAACACTCTTAACTGAACTTTTTGTCTCCAAATGTTGGTTAAAAATGTGAGTAATTTGTATTCAATATGTCGGCTAGGGTTGTATTAAAGAGTGTATTTCGGTCATTAGATCCATTTTTCAAGTACTAATTAATAGTAATAGGAAAAAATGCTTTATTTTAAAATATCATCTAAGTGTGCCGTTTTCCATGTTAAAGAAAGTCAGAAACTTTGAATTGCACATATATAATTGAGCATGTTTTGGGATACAGAGTGGAAGCATATTGAAGCCAGTTTTCAATATCATTATCGACTAAGATTATACTATTTTCCTGTGATCATTTATCTGTACTTAATTCTGCCCCTGGATTCAACTTTTCTTTATGATTCAACAGTTCCTTGTATTCCCCATTAAATGCATCATATTCATTCTCATCGGTGAAATGTGGTGAAATGCTTCTTTTAAGTTTCATGAGTTTATGGTAGAATTGTAGATCAGTACTAGACTCTTTTTATAAAAAGTAATGTCTATAGATGAATTGTACTCTCGATGTTCAGTTTCAACAGGAATGAATCATCAACAGAAGGCATCACGTCATCATTAGTTTGCAACATAGACATCAAGCATGCAACATCTTGGCGTCTTCACCAGGAAGGAGGTATAGAGTATACAAATATTGCATGCTTCGAGTGGTGTAGTAAAACTAGCCTCCCAAGGTGATCCTTCGCTCGTCCCCCCCCCCCCCAGCCTGCAAACGGGACGCTGGGATACACTGATGAGCTTTACAGAATCTTGTGACGGAAGTGGCCTATGACCTATATTAAAGCATCTGGCTGCAGCTGTTCTAGACCGCAGTTACACAATGAGCGCAAATGATATCCGAAAACTTCCCATAGAATTGCGCACATTCCATACCAGATGTGATTTCTATTTCATTGCAGACCATGTGGCCGAAATTTTGAGCGTCGCATAATGCAATCCGACCATTCATGATTCGAAACGGAGCCTGAGCAAGTGACGGGAATTGTAAATTTACAACACAGATACGTTTTACAGAATTTACATTATTACGCTTTTCAAAGAGAAAAAAAAATCTCTAAACTAGAATAAAAGAGTAATGAATCAGTCTTAACGGTTGTTTCAAACCTTGCAGAGTCATGACCTTGATGATGCGCAGGTCACTGGTCACGCAAAATCCAACCAATCAGAGCGTGAATTCATCAGAGTATCCCAGCGTCTTGTTTGCAGGGCGCAGGGTACGATGGAAAAGGGAGGCTAGTATTACTCCACCACGAAATAAAGCATTCTTTATTTGTTTTATAACACTTCAACCACAGATTCTTCTTGTTTTTAATATTTTAAATTATTTAAACTGAACACAGTTAAAACTAGACATATGTTTGTGGACAAACATAGGGCTGTTTCGGCATTATGTTACAGACTGATAGGTAATGCAGGTGTAGTAAAAAGAAAAATGCAAATGTAGATTTATAGGCTGTAGAAAATGCAGCTTTTCAAAAATCAATTAAAAAAATTAGGTGATGACATCATCATGATGTCATAGTCTTGGCATAATTTTTGTATGAGGGTCTTCCTTGGCTGTAACAGTGATGACGATTCCTGATGGCCAAGTTGTAGAAATGGTGGCTTGAAAACGTGTACAAAGTCAATGGGCTAACACGTGTACAAAGTTAACGGGCAAAAAAAAAAAACCAATGGAGAAACATTGCACCTTTAAATTTGTAATTTGCCTTTGAACTGAAACATTTTTATAAAATATTAGTTGATATTCTGACCCCGGCTTAGGAATATGTTCAATCGAATGAAAGCGCGAAAAATATAAGATTTCTCTTTCCTTCTCATAGTAATTCTCGGCTGAAGTTCAGAACTACTCAGTAAGATATATCAGTGTTGTATAGGAAAAGACTTGTGGAAAATCCCACTGCAGAAAAAACTTCACCTTTAAATACGTAACATAGGGCTTTTCGGCATTATGATTTTTTATTATACGTCCCTGACTATGCGCATGCATGAACATAAAATCTGTCAAAGTTAGCCGAAAATGGCTGAATTGGTCAATGTGATGTGAACAGGATTTGACCTCGGCAACACATGCTCTGCATGCTGACTGACATACGATGTATGTGCGTAACGTACGTGTATGTACATGTACATATAGACGTTCTGTGCATGTTTTAGAGCAGAGGTATTGTCAACCTGAAGTTTTAAGCATGCGCAGGGCATGTCCGAGTTCCCTTATTGCCCTGGTTGATTTTTCAGGAATTTTCAAATGAAAAGGGGTCTTTTTATTATAACTTCCGGTCTGATTCGCCTAAAACTTCGCACACGTCTTAAGTGGGTCAAGGTCATCATATACACCAATATTTAGGCGATTCCGACAAACTTCGCCACAGACATCTATTCAAAATACATTTTTGCAAATTTTCAACCTGTCGCTAGAGGGTGCTCGAAGATTGCATGACGTCATTGGTAGATGATTTGAAGAATACTTTTAGCCAAAAGACTAACATCGTTAAAAGCAAGTTCATATCTATTACCATTTTCAAATAATAAGCCACTTCCGGTTTTGGCCTTTTTCGACCGGAAGCAAGGGTCACGTGATTTCATGCTAATTGAATGAAATAAAGACCTTAACCTACTCTACCACTTGCCGGTAACAGAATGCTGCGGACGCGTACGGTTGATTTCTTATGCATTTTTAAATATTAAAAGTGTCACAATTTAATTGCCTATATATACACACCGGATGACGTCATCATGACGTCATCATTATACAATGTTGTTTGAATTAGGGTCTTTGCTTGGACAAAGATTGGTGCAAATGAATTACTGGCAAAGAGTCAAAAATGCCCTTTGAAAATCAACAAAATTTTTTTATTTCTGTGTACAAAGTCTATGGGAAAAATTAAATATTCAAAATTCTATAATAAATTAGTAGATGATGTCACCATAACGTCAATGTTCGGCACACAACTTCAGATGCTGGTCTAAGTGTGTGCCGAGTATAAAGTCAATCGGATTGATTTTAGTGCCCAAAGTGCCTTCCACTGTGAAAACGTGTACAAATGCTATGGGGGATGGCTGAAAAAGAAGGGGAAAAAAAAAAAAGGAAAAAAAAACTTAAACGAAAACAAAGGCTGTTTCGGCAAAAGTGCCGAAACAGCCAAAAAAGAAAAAAAAAAATCTTAACGAAAACAAAGGCTGTTTCGGCAAAAGTGCCGAAACAGCCAATAAACTTCAATTTCAATGCAAAATTGGTTGGAAATGTATTTCTCTCTTCCTAACCACCCCCTCACGAAATGTTTGAACCTAATTCTGTGGCACGCTCTCTTGGGAACAAAATGCTCAACGCGCACACTAGCATCCATTTGCTCACAAATACCGCGCCATGGGTATAATACTTTGGTTGCTAATGGTATAGTACTTTGGGCCGTGCACAGACCCCATCCCCAAAGGTATAATTTCTGTCTCCCAAAGGGTAAAGCACATTTTCGGTGATTGTGTGAACACTATTTTCTAATAATTTTTCAAACTGTTGTTATTTTGTGGAAAATGATTTTTGGACCCAATGGATGCTTTCTCTCAAAAGCGTTGAAGATTTCTGAATGAATTACTCCCATTGAATGAATGGGGGGACAGTTATGATAAGCGTTGGTTTTTTGGTACAATTCCCAGTACTGAAAACTGGAGTAGATATTGCAATGCTAACTAAAGTGATAATTTGTAGGAACTGTAGCAACTATTTCATAATATAGTTATTTCTGTGACTTGCATATTATTATTTCAATTATTATTTCAAAGTCGGTAAGTCGTTATACAAGGTGACCCCCCAGAAATTCATTTGTTTCTCAAAAACCTGATCTGTAAATTTTTATGTTTTGGCTATCAGATTTTCTGAGAGTTTTTCTTTCAAATACTGATTAAAATCATGAAAACACCATTTTGGGTTGCTTAATGCCAATCATGTAACACAACTCTTTTTGGTCCATTCCAATGGCATACCGCAGTCGAGGGATTTACTGCCTATACGTACCCACTGTATTTGTGCATGAAATGCATGTAGCGCATTGTGTCCTAATACTTGCAAACAACATGGCACATGACAAGAGTACAAATGAATTTGATGGAAATACCTTATAATTTCCGCCTGGACAGGTATCTTATCCTTTTAGTTCTATTTTAAACCTTTCAGAATCATAAATATGTTAAAATGTAAAGAAAAATGTAAAGAAAATTGCACCAATGAAAGACGATTAATTGCACATGGGCTTACAGTAACATGTTTCAATGTAAAAAGCACCATTGGAATGGATGAAAAATCACTTCTTTTACATAATTGGCATTTTTTCAGCAACCCAATGTGATGTTTTCATGATTGCTTTCAGTATTTGAAGCAAAAACTCTCAGCTTTAATCTGATATCGAAAACAAAAACATTCACAGATCACGTTTTGAAAAATGGCAAATGTTTCAGGTGTGAATTTTTTTTGGGTTCGCCCTGTATAAAGTGTTCATTAAAAGCCACCTTTCTAATCTATGCACATTTTCAGTCCATGTATGTTGCATATTTATTAGGTAGACACTGATAATTGTAGTTAATGGACACAAACCTGACAGAAAACGTGTATGTGGAAAGGTTCCTAATATTAGTAATAGTTATTACTAGTATAATAACTTAATTAAGTCTGGCTCAACAGCTAAAAAAATGTTGCAAACTGTTTAATCATCTGTAGGTGTGTCTGATGACCCAACCAGCTTTAAACAGGAATATGAGGAGGGTGTGTTCAGTGAAGTGGGTTACAATCTCCATCAGAAAATGATAGAACAATTTCTAGCTCATGAAAAAAGAACACAGGTAGGAGAGCATTGTAAAACCAATTATAGCCACACAATGTTTTCCTATGGTATACATTCCTGCGGTATACATTATTGTTACATCGTGTGCTTGGATACTGTAATTTCATTGGTCTATTGTCTATAAAAACACGTCACACACTTACGCTGCATCCAAATTAGCTGTCTTGAGCTTGGTCTATAGGTCTGCGCCCATGGAAAATACCGAATGATGCACTGACAATAGACGTAGCCATAGCTCTGGTAGCCCGTTTTGGACACGGACTTCATTTTTATGTGGAGATAAGTAATATCGCACTGCGTTCATATTGCGTGCGTTGTGCGCATGTATGGAATCAATGAGAACTGCAACGTCAATCGCTCATTAATTCTCATGTCCGACATCAAACCTTTCAGTTATCAAAGGTTATGTTGTTGTGGTTTAATTTATTTCTCACATTGTAAGTTACAACAAATTATCTTTTTGACGGGGCTGTTTTATAGTTAGTCCGACGCCTTATAAGTCTGAAATTTCGGACTTATGAGGTGTCGGAGTTAATTATGAGGCATACATTCCGCCTCATAGGTCCGACGCCTCACAATTCTGATGCCTCATAAGTCTAACAATGGACAAATGCTGTTTCAGACTTATGAGGCGTCAGAGCTATGAGGCGTTGGACTTATGCGGCGTCGGACCTATGGGGCAGAATTTATGCCTCGCAAGTCCGACGCCTCATCAGTCCAAGGCCTAATTTCGGACTTATGAGGCGTCGGACTTAGGAGCGGACCCCTTTTGACGTATTGGCACGGTATAATGCACCCCTCGGGTGCTAACGTCATGTCTCACATCACAGCAGTCAACAATTGTTAAATCTACAGGGTGAGTTGAAAAGAAAGTGACTGAATTAGAAAAAAATATTTAAAAATATGTAGCTCACTTCATTTAATAAAATAGCACAGGAATAAACTACATGTTATTGACTGGTAACTGGAAATTTCTTGTAATCATGATACTCTACTCACAAGTTATTTCTATTATAATAAAATCTACCACAGAATTCAGCTGTCTTCTGCTGATGGTTTACCGATACGCATGGATACCTGTAAATACAATGAACCATGGGATTTTTCCTACCTCCACGAATCAATGCAAACTTAATTGCAAAGGAAAATAGACACAAATCACCATTCGATTTGTTCCTCTTATAAAAACATAACTTCTGATAAATTATTAAAAATTCATTTGTATTTGAATGTTTGTGTGTAATGTCTGTTTCTCACTCTATAGCTGAAAAGCTTCAAAGCATGTAGCATTCCATGGGCAGCTGTAAAAATAGGTTCTTGTAAAACATGCATACATGCTAGCATGGATCACTTTGTCAGTAATTCTTCATTTCACATTAGTGGAAGAACATGCTCATCTAATACATGCTTCATTGGTGTATCAAATTTGAGAATACAGGTCAACTCGTACGCGAACCAACTCGTACGCGACCAACTTGTACGCGGGTCAATTCGTACGCGAACCGACTCGTACGCGGACCGACTCGTAGGTGGACCGACTCGTACGCGGACCAACTCGTACGCGGACCAACTCGTACGCGTGAGTTTAGACGATTGGTTTAGCTCACATGGACAGATGAAATTAGGTTCGGTACGGTAGGTCGGCATAATTTTACCTTTTCTGAAAGGTTGAGATTTTCAAATTAAATGTAGTTGATTTTTGAATCCGCCAGTGCTACTTACATTCGCGATTTTTTAGAGAAGAATTCTGCGTTTTTTGTTTTTTTTACAAGTTCGCTTGATTGATTGGGAAGTTGTCTTCGCGATAACCAGTATGATTGGTTCCCGCCGCACCGCGCACTGTATAAAGAATGCATGATTAAATCGCTGTAACCTGTGTATGCCGCGGTACAATTGCTGGTTGGTTAGACAAGTAAAATGACAAGAAAACACCGATATTTGCGAGGTCTATTGTATAAAAAGGAGCTACTATAAAAAAAAAAGGAATATAGCATCACGCATGCTTATACAGTTGTACGGACAGTGTCCGCCAGTTTTTTGCTTGGGTCAGATAGTTTTTTAGTCCTAATTATTATATATCCAAATAATATTTTGTAAAAAAAGAAAAAATGGGGAGTTGATTTTTATTTTTTGTTAAAATCAGAATTTTATATAATTTCACCGGAAATGCAAGGTTTCTTGGGTCAAATGCGATTTTCTTGGGTCAGAAAATTAATTTTTTGCTTGGGTCCGATCATTTTTGTTTTGACAAGCATTTGGTTAGCGGGCTATACCGCTAATTTCGAACCCTGATGTTTTATGTGTTATACCTCCATGGTTATACCAAGGATTTCAGTTGTAAATAGAAATTGCTAGGCCTACGGATGTCCCCGCATGTCTGCTTTTTAATTGATCAATGGTTGTGAACCACAATGAAAGTTGAGTGACTGGCAGTTGACAAGTCTGATCGATCTCTTTTGATCTTCTAAACCCGCCGGTTCTTTTAGGACACCGAACCGTGAGGACAGATCCATGGTAGTCCAGAGCGTTGCAATTGGGTCAGTTTGACAATGGTGACAATTAATTGACTGACAGGAACATTGATTAAAAAAAACACGAAAAATGCAACTGGTACATCGTTGCATTAATAAATGGAATTAAATTTGACGTGACAAGGCTACAGGTATGCACAAAACGATACAACACTTGTCTAACTACAAAAATCAGTTACTTTATTATCATCATTCACAGTTCACTCCCAATCACACACAACGGTCATACATTGAACTACGGACTACCCGTCACACTATTCCCAAATTCTTCCCAACCATGCCAACCCAATCCTCGAAACCACTCCTAAAACGGCCCGCGGACGAGTTGGTTCGCGTACGAGTTGGCTCGCGTACGAGTTGGCACGCGTACGAGTTGGCTCGCGTACGAGTTGTCTCGCGTACGAGTTGACCAATCCGCTTACGAGTTGACTCGCGTACGAGGGTGTTCGCGTACGAGTTGACCTGTTTCCAAATTTGACTGCTTTTTAAGGCAAAAAATATCATTAATCCAGGTAACATTAATTTTGATTATATAACTGACATACAGATCCTAGTCATTTGATTGGTGGAACTCACATCACGTGACATTCGTTATTGCTCCCATTCACGCCGCAGCTCAAAAAGTACTATCTGCCCATGGGGAATGGGAAATACTATTCAACAGTTAGGATCATGATGCGGTATTTGTGTGCAAATGCATGCTGGTGTGCACGTTCGGCATTGCGCGTAGCGCGTATTGTTCCAAAGAGCCAGCGCTACAGCGTTGGGTTCAAACATTTTCGTGAAGGGGTGGTTTGGAAGAGAGAAATACATTTTCCTCCAGTTTTGTATTGAAAAAAAAAGTTCAAATATATCAAATGACAAGGATCTATGTCAGTTATATAAAACAAATATTGAGTGGCTTTAAATTGTGAAATGGGAGGAATATTATCCGCGGTAAAATCTGGACTTTTCCAGTTCACTCGGCTTCGCCAGATTTTACCTTGCGATAATATTCCTCCCATTCCAAGCTGAGCCACTTAATATTTGTATACTAGCCTTGTATTAAGATCCTTAATAAGTGATGTCACCCTGTCTTATGATTTAATGATTCTGAAGGATGTATCTAACGTAAAGGTACCACATTGAAGCAAACTGCTTGAAGAAATGGTGACCCCAAAAAATGCAATCCTAAAACTTTTGCCTTTTTAAAAAAACAAGGGATTGGTGGATTTTTATGTTTTGGACATTGGATTAAAGCTGAGAGCTTTTTCTTACAAACACTGAAAAAATCATGAAAATAGCACTTTGGGTTGCTGAGAAAATACCAATTATGTTTTTATTTTTAAAAGGCAAATGTTTTAGGGTTGCATTTTTTGAAGTCACCCTAGTGTACCAAGTGTTATTCTTGCTTGCCCAAATCTTCAACATTTTAGTTATTTAAGGACTGTAAAATTACACAGTACTACAGTAGACATCACTAATGTCAAGATATTCATGTTTTCTCTTTGCCAAGAATGCCTCGGGCGATGCAGGATCAGATCCAACTTCTTCCCAGGGGCAGGCAGCAACACGTAGTGAAGGTTGGACTATATAACAAACTAATTGAATTACAAGCTTTATACCTACATGAGTGATTCTATAAATGTGGGTCCAAAATTGGACATCATTCCTGTCCCTGTTAATTACCTCTGAACTTTTTAATTTGCCATCCAAGTACCTTTCAGAATGACTTCGTAGGATTTTTTTACCTGCTGAGTATATGTATTGCTTGTTATCCATACACTCTTGGAGGACAACTGCATTAAAGAGTGTATCAGAATATATATAGATGTCAGATGAAACAGGGACTGGAAAAAGTGAACACCAAATTTATACAGTGACCCATATATCAATTTCTATAAACTGTTTTTGCTTGGAATACCTTCTGCACCTCTGCTTTTTTAACGCAGTGGCAATTGTTGTGGCAATATTCAACGTCAGGATCTTTGGCACTTATTGGAGCAAGAGTACCAGACTATCAACCAAATGGTTCTCAAATTTCATTTCCCTTTAAAAAAAATCCTCCAAAGTCATTGATCACTAAGAAAAGAAATGTAAACATATATTTTTTCCCCAAATACTTTGGTTTGTTTTATAGCAGACAAAATCCAGAAAAAAAAGATAAGAAGAAGACAAGAATCTGGCGACATAGAGGAGCCAATAGTTCTGAGCATCTGGGACTTTGCTGGTCAAGATTTATACTACACTACCCATCAGGTATCTTTCATTTCTTCGTTCTGCCAAATAGTACAGAAAGTAACCATTGAATTTTTTACAGGAATATAAGAGGGAAATATATATTTTGCTGGTTCCAGAGTGGGGGTGTGCAATTGCCTCAGATTGTTCATAAAGGTCTGCATGCTATATCGATGCATGCTCCAGTACTCAAGTTACAAATGTATATGGGTCTGTCCACAATAAATGTCACAACTGCACAACATGAAAAATAGCTCTCATTTAAACCATGTTAAAAGTCAAGAAATAAACTTCAATGATTGTAGTAGTAGTCATTCAATAGTAGAGATATAGTGTACATAATAATAAAGGATTTGGATGTTAGTTGTTGAAATAATGAGAAATTTGATAAAAATGTCCAGCTTATTTTGGGGGGTCCAGGTGGGACATGTATATAACTGTGTGTACTCATGTTTTTCAGGTTATGTAAAATAGGCATTAAAATGAGGAAAAAAACAGTTCATGGGTACTGAAAATGTTACAGATGAGAAATAAGTTGAAATCAAAAGCTCTATATTTTTTTTAAAATTAGTTTAAACAGGAATTTAAACGCAGAAAATTCAGCAATCACGTATGTCACGGCGTCTGTCCACAGAGTGACAAACGTGATACATGCTGTTTTTTCCATGTTATCAACAGCTAACTTCAACAAAAAATGTACATTTTGCTGAGGAAACTGCTCACCTTTAATGCATATACTTTTTTGTGGCTTTTTGTTCAGTTTAGAAACAAAAACACGGATCCATGTAAAAGAAATACAAATGTCTGTCCATTTTTGATCACGTATGTCACATGATTTAATTTCTTGCCAACCATAAAAATCTTTAAAGACTAGTCTTATGAGTGCACATACATTGATAACAAAGGTATGTGCAATACAACTGCCATTATTTTATTATTAGAAGTCAGTCCATTTTGTTGAACAGAGATCGAGAAGATCGTCTGTCCTCAGCTCCCAGGAAGGTGACATACGTGATACTATAGTGTATGCACATGTCTGTCCATGTAACAAACGTTACTCATTGAAACAAAACTACATGGTGTTCATATAAAATAAAGTAAGTCTTTATGTAATTAAGATTATTATAAACTAATTTAGAAAAATATTGGCTTACATATATATGATCAATACTGTTTTCATTCTTAAATTTGACTTTAAAACACAAAAAGTCTGTCCATGTGACAAACATGATAAATGAGTCTGTCCTTGTGACAAACGTGATTCATTGAAACAAAATTACACGCTGTTCATCTATTGAAGTAGTCTTTATGCAAATAAAATGATCACAAATTAACTTGAGAGAATAGTTAAAACGTTTGGGTAATTATCAGTCACATTTTTATTTCTAGTTAGAAATTTTATACACAATACAGTATGTCTGTCCATGTGACAAACGTGATGTTTAATACACGTCAGCATTTATTCATGGTAATTTAATTATGTGGGTTGATCAGTCTTAAGAGATTGGAAATAGGAGTTTACAGGGGCCTTATCTAATAACCTTTAATGTTAAAATTATAATTTATTTTCTAAAAAAATTAACTAAGAAATTGTTTTGTCTGTCCATGTGACAAACATGACGCCCAATGTCTGTCCATGTAACAAACATGATATCAAAAACATGTCAGTATTTCTCACTTCCAGGTTATCACAGATTGACTGGCCAACGTAAACAAAATCTGCATAGGATTTTTAGGGCACTTACAACTCTGGTGTGATGAAAAAGGTCATCTTCGAGAAACAAACGAATCGTTCAAGCTGTTTTGTCTGTCCCAGTGACAAACGTGATTTTCTCTGCATCATCCACCTTGTAAATCCTGAAGAAAGACTACAGTCTCTTTGAAAGTTCCTTGAATATTAACATTGGGGTAGTAAATGACACCATATCAAGTGTGATTGAATTATATGTAATTTTGTGGAACTAGGATGAAGCGAAGAAATATGTCTGTCCCTGTGACATACGTTATGTCTTCAAGATTAACTTGCCATAACTTCTTAAATACTGTTTGAATTATCTTGGCCTTTCTTGGTTAACAAGCATACACATGGATGTTAAACACAAACCAAAAAAGAGGGGGGGAATTTGTTGTTCAAATTTCTCCAGCAATGTCCCACAAATGTGACATTTACTGTGGACAGACCCATATACAGTGATCTCTTTAGCTTTGTGGTAAAAACTGCAACTATCACGAGTATAGAAAACGTGCAATTGGTTTTGTTTTCCACGTAGTCTAGCTGTTTTCCAAAATTCTCTAAGTATCAATGACATTCGAAGCTGTTCTTTTTCATTCTCTAGGAAGTTACTGAGTAATTTCTTAAGATGGTTACGGGTACTCGATTCTGTAATCTGGAGCCGGTTCCTGACATGGTCGGGTACTCGGGTACCCGGTTCTGATGCACAGCCCTATTCCAGAGGGCCAGCTTACAGTCATCTTTATCGCTGACGGTCGACTGACTCACGTATTGATTCTCTCACTGTCAATTAGACATGCTTTAGCATCACCTTGGCCCAAATATTTGACTTTCCTCGTTCCAACAGCCATCCTAAAGTGCTCTTTGCATGTTTCTTACTGACTGACTCGGTGCCTGAGGCTGTATAACTGAATTACTTTGCTATAGGGCTTGAAATTGCACACAAGTCTACGGTAGTGGCTGCAGCCACTCTCCATAGACTCGTGTGTGATTTTAAGCCATAGCCCATTAATATGGACACGACCTTAGTGCCACTTGTTACTAGACTGCTTAAGCCTAACTTTCTCCCTAAAATTGACGTGGGTTACTACGTAAACTCTTACGACTGATTGGGTAGTCATTCTTTATTCCCATTCATTGTAGACATTTCTGTCTTCCCGGGCAATCTATGTGGTGGTATTCAATCTCTGCCATGATCTCAACCAACCAGTTCCTGATTGTTCTTCAACTGCACAGGTAAGTACTTCGGACACATTCATGTGTTTTGTACTTTATCATTTGCTTTTTAAGAGACCATGAGAATAAAAACCATGGAGTGATTTTGGTAGGATTTATTAGAAAGGCAAGTACTTGTGGAAGCCAAGTACTCGTACACCAACATGACTTGCATGAAAAAAAAAACCCAAAGCTGTGAGAAAAACAAGTGCCACGGAGAGCCTTTTTGGAAGTCCTATTTAGCAGAAGTATAGGTTCACTGTTCCTTGGATTTGTTAGATATTGAAGTGTCTCTGCTCATCCTCTTTTCTGTAAGCAGGGACAGGCAATGACCCCCATTCAGTATCTGGATTTCTGGATGCGTTCCGTGTACACCTACACGAAGGAGAACCCTTCCCAAGTCAGACTGGACCAGAAGTCCCCACCAATCTTCTTGGTTGGGACTCATAGAAACAGCGTAGGAGGAGAGGACATGCCAGACAAGGAACGCAAAGTCCTGGTAGGCTGTGTTTACAATCCGTTCCAAAAATATGCAAAGAAGTTAGGGAAAAAAGACCTTATCGCCGTGTCCATGCAACAAGGTCGTATCTCCTCAAATGGGCCATACGTGAATCATGAGTTTCAGTATGTCAAAAAGTTGTATCTCACTTAAAATAACCTGGATGTACAGAAAATGTAAACGGACGTCGAGATAGGACCTTGTTGCACGGAGCGCATTCACAGAATGGAGTTACGACCTTGTTACACCGACGTGGCATTATTGTTTCCGTATAAAGTTTGCTTTTTGATTACGCACTCTATTTAGATCAATCTGATTCTCCCCAAAATATTGTTTAGGGTCAGGAACAACAGTGAAAGACCTTTCTATAAAAATGTCTTGCTTTTTTTGAATTTTTCAATTTGCAGATAAATGACATGTTTACCCACATAAGGCAAGAGCTGTGCACCAAGCCATACTGGAGGTTCGTGGTATCTTACACGATTGGAGTAATGTATTTGAGGTAAATGCTTCAATTAAAAATGCAATATGTAAGACAATCATGAAGTGCCTCTTCATAGGAGTCCTAATAAAGGATTAAATGGCCCATGTAATGTAATTTTTTAATGCAATCCTTGAACATCACCAACAATGCCTAAACTTGAGTTGTGTTTTCCATAATTGATGACATCACAGCAACTTTGCCCTAGCTCTGTTGTCGGGAAAAGCATGGAACAAATAATAAAAAAGTGCAGTTTTTACTAAGGGAATAACAGTGTGAGGAGCTGGTCTTCACTGCGTGATAATGACCGGGTTTGGGGGTGACCGCTGTAATGGACCGAGACGAAGTCGAGGTCCATTAACAGCTGTCACCCCCAAACCGGTCATTATCATGCAGTGAAGACCGGATCCTCACACTGTTATTCCCATTAATAAATACCTTTTTAACGAAATAAACAGTTAAAAAGCTCAAATTTTGTGACTTTTCTTTGGGCGATATTTCCATGTTCATGTTCATGGGCCATTTTTTAGCTTGTGCGTGGTACCCTGTCTCTTCAATATGCGTTGTTATACACATATGCGTTGTCATAAATAACCTCTGAATACTGCTGTACGATGTCGTTTGAAAACTTCCTTACGCACGCGCACCCATATCAACTGTGTTGCGTACGGGCACGTAAGTCTCACGCGAAGGTGGTTGAGCGCATGTGCAGTGCTGTAATTGTTACAAGCTGCTGTAGGACTGTTGTAAATTTGGCCAATCATTGTCCTGCATGGGGCTGGATCAATGCTTGTTCAGGGGCCATTTTTTCGCTTGTTCTTTGAAGCGGGTCTTAATACACCCCCACGTGATCGAGTCTCGACCAATCAGAAGCCACTAACTCTCCAAGGTATTTATTAATAACAAATAACCAAAAAGGAATGTGTGGTATATTCCCCGAAATTGTATGCAAAAGTACTCACAAAAAACGACACAACTTTGTAGTAACTTCATGAACGTACAACTTGTATTTTCCCGTTCCACGCAACTCCCTTTTTACATTCGTAACACTGGAGGGCGCTATATCACAAATGCATGTAGACACAACATCTCCCCTCCTCTTTAAGAAAGAACTTGAGTAACAACTATTAATTAAAATTAGCAACAACTTGAACAAACTGTGAATTTTGTGTTTCAACTTGCAAGCCTTATTTTTCTCAAAGCCCCAAGTAACTTAGCAAAAGTTCAGAGTCCCCTAGTGAGTAAATATGGTGAATCTAGTGTCCGATAAGATTTAAGTGTCCCAATTACATGAGTCCATATTATCCTGGATTTAGTCATTTAACTGCTTGACTGACGGAACATGTGTATGAAAGGGTCTGGACTACATGTCATAATCTTTTGACCACACTGGGGGATTTCGAGGTCTGGTTGAATGTCGAACTTGACCATCCCCGGCCACAGGCTTGTTTTCTGCTGTGGAATTTTGAATGCCATTTGAGCTTGAACCCTGTGCCATAAATTCTACAGGGCATAGACTTAGTTTTGAAGCGTTCCAGACTCTTCCATCCTCTAACACATAAGTAAATGGTCCCTTAGTGTTGACAATCTTCTGTGGAGTAGAGAATTTGGTTGTCCCTTTGTTTGGTCGTTTCACGCGTACAAAGTCTCCTGGCTTGAACTTTGGATTAACCGCACCACGCTTTGAGTCAGTGTAGTTGCGAGATTTTTCCTGTCTCTGTGCAACACGACTGCGAAGTTCAGCATCATCCTGCTGCTGTGGTTTATCGTGGCGAATGTTCATACGCGTGATCAGCTTCCGATTGTGCAGTAGTTCGGATGGTGACTTCCCTGTTGTCTGGTGTGGCGTTGAGCGATAGGCAGTGAGTAGTTCTACAACTGCCTCTTTCCACCCTCTCCTCTCCTGTGAAGCAAGCTGTAGGGTCTGTTTGAGAACCCTATTCCAACGCTCTACTTCCCCATTTGCCCTTGGGTAGTAAAGCGATGACTTGTAGTGTTTGATTCCGCAGTTGTGCAGAAAGTTCTCAAACTCAGATGAAGTAAACTGTACTCCGTTGTCAGTGACAATTTCATTGGGCAGTCCTTCGCGTGCGAAAACCGTATTTAGCATCGAAATGATTGTGCTAGAAGTGACAGTTCGAGCAAATGCAACTTCTGGCCATTTGCTGTAGTAATCGATGAGAACTATAGCAAATCTACAGTCCTGAGGACCCTTTTCGAAAGGTCCGGTGATGTCAATCGCGAGTTTTGCCAAGGTCCCTCTGGCAACGGCACAGGTTGAAGTGGAGCAGTCCGAGTTCGGGCAGTTTTGTCATTGGATTGGCAGGTGAAGCAGTTGCGTATGGCCTCTTCGACCATGCGATCCATGCAAGGCCACCAGTAGCAGTCACGGAGGCGTTGTTTACAGCGTACGATTCCCTGGTGCGCCTCGTGAGCAAGTGAAATCAGGTTGTTCTGCAGACTCTCTGGTATCACGAAACGGTCTCCGC
This sequence comes from Patiria pectinifera, assembly GCA_029964075.1. NCBI lineage: Eukaryota > Metazoa > Echinodermata > Asteroidea > Valvatida > Asterinidae > Patiria > Patiria pectinifera. The sequence goes on from CM057149.1 coordinate 2,785,933, forward strand.
GCATGAGACAGTCCTCTACGACTGACAGTTCATCGCGAATCATCGAGTATGGCTGAAGTAATCCATCAATAGCTTTCTTGTTAGGCCAGCCATTGATGACATACGAAATTACCCGCTGGAGGGTAGGATCTGCTAAAACCGCTTGTTGCAGGTCGGTTTTGTTCACCGTAGTGTTCAGCAACAGTACATTGATTGACTGTATGATGACTTCCTCGTCATCATCTTGAACTGGGACGGAAGTATGTAGGGGAAGGCGCGAAAGTGCGTCGGCTACTTTGTTGTGAACACCTGGCTGGTACTCTACATTGTAATTGAATCGTAGCAAGCGAGCAGCCCAACGAGCGATTCTCATGGACTGACGTCCTGTTCCGCGTGTAGACAGGAGAGTGGTAAGTGACTGATGATCAGTACGTAGAGTGAAGTGGCGGCCCCATAGGTACTGGAACCACTTCTCACAGGCCCAAACACAGGCCAAGGCCTCTTTTTCACCAACAGAGTAGTTTCGTTCAGCTGTGGTGAGTGTTCGTGATGCGAACGCGATAGGTGATTCAGAGTTTCCTTTCACCTGTAGTAGTACGGCTCCCAGGCCATAAGCAGAGGCGTCAGTAGACACGATCACTGGCAAATCAGGATCGAATAAGCGTAGTGTGACACAGTTAGCGATGAGTTCTTTCACCGTGTGAAAGCTGTGTTGCACATCCGGCGTCCAGGAGAATTGCACATCTTTTCGAGTGAGTGCGCGTAACGGCTCGATGACTGTGGAGTAGTTTGGTACGAACCGAGCATAGTACGATGCTAACCCCAAGAATGAGCGTAATGTAATGACGTCAGTGGGGCATGGCGCGTGTAGGATTGCCTCAACGTGGGAAGGGTCAGGCTGTAGTCCGTTACCTGACACGACATGTCCGAGAAATCGTAGTGAAGCAACGTTGAACTGGCACTTGTTTGTATTCAGTGTCAGTCCAATGTCCTGTAGACGTTGGAGCACTGCAGTGAGGTTCTTGTCGTGTTCTGCCTGGTCACGACCGTAGCATACGACATCATCCAGGTAACACTGAACCCCTGGTAGTCCAGCCAAAACTGTGCTCATGAGTTTCTGAAAGGCGGCAGGTGCTGATGCAAGTCCAAAGCAAACTCGCTTGAACCGGAAAAGTCCCTCCGGAGTAATAAATGCAGTCAAATCACGCGATTCCTCTGCAAGCAGTAGCTGGTGGTAGGCAGAGTTAAGGTCGAGGGTAGTGAATACCGTAGCATCCCGAAGTTCGGAGAAAAGTTCCTGTATGTCGGGCAGTGGGAATTTGTCGATGACGACTGCCTGGTTGACTTGCCGCAAGTCCACACACAAGCGAATTGCGCCTGATTTCTTGTAGGACACAATAATGGGCGATACCCATTCGCTCGCATCAATTCGCTCGATTATGTCCTCGCTTTCCAACCGCTGTAGTTCTGCTTTGACTTGATCGCGAACTGCGAAGGGTAGTCGCCTCAACCTCTGTTGAGTCGGTGTAACATCAGGTCGCGTCTTGACACGATGGACAAACCCGCGAGCCAAACCCACTTTTCCCTTCAGTAAGTCAGGGACCGAAGTGCGAATGGATTGAGCATACTGTTCTGTATGTGCAGAGGGTTTGTTGGTAGGTGCAGGTGTAGTTGCAGGTGTAGCTGTAGGTGTAGGCGTAGGTGTAGGTGTAGCTGTAGGTGTAGGCGTAGGCGTAGTTGCAGGTGCAGACGACACCTTGTGAACTGGAACGTGCACTACCTTGTCTTGCTTGAGTGTAGCGAAAGGCTGCGGATAATGTCCAGCCCAAGGATCGGATCTCCAGATTCTGCGGCGTAATATTCTGCTGGGTCATGATGACTGTCACCAAGGCAGACTGAAGTGCTGAAGCATCCCTTGATGGCTATTGGCTCATGGGAGTAGGTTGTTAGCTTTGCCCGAGTGGGTAGTAGAGCCTCGCGTAGGAAGTATTTGTCGAATGTGACAAGTGGCAGGATGGAAACTGGTGAACCGGTATCGAAAATCATTGGCACCTTGATGTCGCGACCCAATGTGAGTGTACATGTGATGGAGGCTGACTGAGATGTACCTACACTGTTCACGGTAAGTACATGTAGTTCAGTGTCACTATTATCATCCTCAAAACCTAGCTGTCTAACTTGTCCTGAAGACTTACACACACGTGCAAAGTGCCCCATTTTGTGGCATTTGGAACACTCCACATTCTTAGCTTTACAGTTAGGAAAGTTCGCTTTGTGGCTTGGACTTCCACAACGATAGCATTGTACTGTAGGTGTGCGTTGTGTAGAAGTAGAAGGGGTATTGGGCTTACCATGTCCCTGTGCGTGTGAAGTACGTGGCTGACGACGGGGCTTTGAAGCACTTGACTTTTGCTTGAGACGCGTAGCATGCACAGTACTGTCCGAAGCTTGGGAAGAATCGAAGCTTGCAGCACTGTTGGAGATGGACTTGGACTCGCGAAAAGCTGACTCCATTTGTTGACTCAGTGTCAATGCAGATGACAAAGTCAATTTGGGCTCAAGCAGCAATCTCTCGCGGATCCTTGAGGAGCATGTTTTCTCCACCAGCTGGTCACGAATCATCTCATCAGCGAGTGATCCGAAGTCGCATGTCACCGCCAGTTGACGTAATGCAATGACATACTGTTCCACAGGCTCATCAGTCCGTTGAGCCCGCTGCCGAAATCGGTAACGCTCGGCGACCACATTCACCGTCGGCTGGAAATGAGCCTGTAATCGGGCGAATGTGTCAGCGTACGTAGGCTGGGTTGGAGCGGTTCCATCCGCACTGGATGACGGCGAATCCGTAGCCGAAGTAGTAGTAGGCAAAGTTCCAAAAATCCGCTGACCTTCAGGTCCCAAACAGTGCAAGAGCAAAGCCCGTTTGCGTTCATCGGAGTATTTCTCAGCCCCGCTAGCAATGATGTATGTTTCGAACAAACCACGCCATTGTTTCCACGGCAAAGGCGGCGTTCCTGGGGAATTAAGGAACGGCGGAGGTGGATGCAAGTGGGCCATATTCTCGTCGCCAAAATATGTGGTATATTCCCCGAAATTGTATGCAAAAGTACTCACAAAAAACGACACAACTTTGTAGTAACTTCATGAACGTACAACTTGTATTTTCCCGTTCCACGCAACTCCCTTTTTTCATTCGTAACACTGGAGGGCGCTATATCACAAATGCATGTAGACACAACAGAATGTCAAATGATTTTCATAGATAAGCAAAGTGCATGTCACGCATGTTTGAAACACTATACCTTTTTTTTTCAAGTGAGTCAGTGCTCTTTAATTTTAATGATGGACTGTGTGCATGAACATAGAGGGCGCTTCATGACCGCCCACAGGAGCTACCTTGGAGGGGCATATTTCTTAACTCTTTCTTACGAGTGCTGAGGCATTACTTGTGCATGCAGAGTCCATAACAGCTTGCATGAATTATCATCCAAACAGATCTCCCACTTACGAGATCACATAGAAGCCACGGCAAGGAAAGAGCCCTACATGGGTGAGGAGATCCCTCTGCGCTGGCTCAAGTTTGATCGGAACAAAATGACAGAGGTAGCTATCCGGTCCACGCGTGGCACAGAGACACCCGTCCTGAACTTGAATCAGGTAATTTAATGAAGCAGTTTGGAGCATGTAGATTGTTTGGACCATGCAGTCACCGGAGCAAATGAAGGACACATGGACCTGCATTGATTCTGGCATGCTTATTGCACGGAGGAATACAATGTGTTTCAATTAAATCATTCCACACTAACCGTAATCTATTTTTCATGGGCTGTTGGTGCACTGAGACAATATCAACCTCAGAATTCGCTGTTCGTGTCAAGTAGGCATAGACAAATGGTATTACGCTTCAGTGACAAATATATGTTGAAAATATTTGACAAGGGTAAGCCTCATATCCAACTGTATTGTAAATGATTGGCTAGGGATTTATAACAAAATGTGTTAATTGTTTGACTCTCTTAAAACTTAAAAATTATGGTTTATATTCTTATTTTGCAAGTGAATATATTTTTTTCAATGAATGTAGAAGCTTTTATTCATAATTTCCAAATATTCATATCCAAAACACAGTAAAGTTTTAGAACTATGTAAGAAGTTGTTGAGGAAAAAACTCTTAAAATAATCAGGTGAACGTGACGCCCATTGTATCACTCACACCCTATTTTTCATTGATTGGCTTGCAATTTAATTGTCTTTTTAATGTCAACTATGGCTTTGTAGATAAAAAAGGCCTTTGGTGTCGAAGACGAAACTGAACTGTTGACGATGCTGAAGTTCTACCACGATCTTGGCCACATTATATACTTTGGCAGGGATGGTGACAAGAAAAGCCAGGCGCTGAAAGATGTGGTCATTCTGAACCCACAATGGCTGATTGATGTCTTCAAGAAGGTCATTACAGTTACGCCCCCTCAAAGACAGGTTAGATTATTTTTTATTAATCCCAAGAGTCATCAGCGGCAGCGGAACGGTTTTCAAACTGGAGGGGGGGGGGGCATCACCAAAAAGTGGCACTTGTTCAGTAAAAGGCATCTTCCGTCGGTGCAGCAGCGTATATCCAGCATTAATTTTTGGGGCACATTCGTGCTGAAATGTCGACACATTTTTGTAACCGGAAACTTGGCCGTAAAATCAAATAGGAGGGGGGAGGAGGCAGGTACCATCTTCTAGAATTGGGTGCGCTCTTCGAAACCGGCCATTATGCACACTATGCATTGCGTGCCCATTTTCAGGGTGCATTGTGAGGCTTTTGGGGCTTGGTTTTCATATTCCTTGTACACACCAGAAATCTCCAGACCATTTTGGGAAATAGTTATTGTAAACAAATTATATGAAATGTTATGGCCAGATTTTTTTTTACGGCCAGATATTTTTTTTTTACTGCGGGTATTTTTCATCTCCAGCACATTTATGCTTGAGGGGGCACATTTATTCGCAAAGGGTCACTTAGGGAAATCGTGGGAGGGGGGGGGGGGTAGGGGGGCTTCCGCCGCCTCTGAGAGTCATGTTTGGCCACTGCGGGTTTTTCTCAATCATAACCAAGTCTAACAGTTATTGTATTAATAAATGATAAAATCATTCTATCCTCAGATGACTGATCATGTCCAGTCTTGGAATCGCCTCAAGGAAGATGGCATTTTGGAGGATATACTTATCCGCCACATGTGGCAAGACATTCTTCCTAAGAAACAGGCTCTTCTGGATCTGATGGGCAAGTTTGACTTACTCTGCGAACGAGTTGATCAGGTACTACTGTCTTTTTGTTATTTAGGGCCTTTTTTCAATCCACTTTCCCTGTAGTTATTTATATTATTTCCAATTCATGTTGCAGTTAATTTGTAGACATGTTGTTAGTAGTGCAGTGGGGCAGTATAGGTAGTGCCCCGCCCCCTTTTTTGTACACGTTCTATGGGGAATTGTGGGGGGAGGTTTGTGGAGGGAATGTGGAGGGATTCTGCAGTTAATCAATGGGTAAGAGGATTACCGGATGTAATGTGTAGAGATTATATATGAATTTGTATTTGTTTGTCATTTGGATGAATGGTATAGGTTTAATTATAAGACGGCTGTTAGAACAATAGGTTAATTACATTATGCTCAGCAAAACAACATTCATTAGGCAAAGCATAAAAGTTGTCACTGTATAAAGTGTATACTATGCGTTTAAATGTAATTCATTGATGGGTTTAAGGATGACATTTTTGTAGGTTTGATTTTCATGCGGTCACTGTGGACAATTGTTTTCGTGGAGAGCTTTGTGAATACGCATGTAGTTGGAACAGCGATCCGTAGTTTATAGAGGGCGCTTACAATGCATACATTGCACTGACTTGAGGAGCTCGCTCACAATATGCATTCGATATGTATCCATGGAGTCAATGTTTTTCGGTTCACTGTTACAATGTCCTCCTATTATAACAGTGTAACAAGTTATTTCGTGTTCGCAACACATTGGGACCGGTTCACAAAATTATCCGATTGTTCTACAACCACGTTTCAGCGGTTCCGCAGTAGACCACCGTACGTGTAGGCCTATACAAAGACGTTGCACACAGACGTTTACAGTCACTTATGCAGACTCAATTGTCGTGTCAACATAATAAACATTAGTCTTTTTAATAGATGGCATTTACCGGTAAAATTAGCAATATGGAATGTATATTCAACTAAAGATTACAGACGTCCCGAAAATTGACAAGAAGAAAAATAATCAAATACATCTTCTGACGTTTATTGTTACCCTGGACATGAATTCAGGTATAGATTGTAATTTTTTAATTTAGTATTGAGGAACTGACTGCATCCTACACATTGTATATTCACACCGTCCGAACAGACAGCACTGTTTCCCTAATCCATGAAGACGGAATTCTTTCAAGACGTGTTCATTATATCGATTATCTTTCACCGACTTAACCCGTACCTGCATGTACAGTGGGGGATGGATTATTGAGCGTTCTAAATATCGCTTGCCAGGAGTTGCGCAACAGTAGTGAACACAGACTCCCTTTATCGGACAATGGGACTTAATTAGCAGTGCACGGCATGTGCAGGAGCTTCACTATCTGTACGTGAAAGAAGTCAATGAAGTTGACTGACTAAACATGATTCAAGCCTTAATACCCCTTTACCATTGGCTGTACAGGAATGCACCGAACCCTAGTTGTACCACCATGCCGGACCTGTTTACAAAATCAAGGATATATATAACTAGGTCTTTTGTGTTAAAGCAATGGTATGTACTTCTATTTTATACAAGCTGATTTACCCGATCATAGATCGGGTAGGGCGTATTGTGTTGGGGATGAAAATGTGGGGAGGTAAATGTAAATGGGGGATATAGTTGAGGAGACATGCAGTTGTATAAAAGCAATTTCTGTGGTGTGATCTGAGGCAATTTCTGACCACTGAAAACAATTTCAGGAAAAGAGCAATTTGTATTCGGGGAAGAAAAAGTGTGTGTGTGTGTGGGGGGGGGGACCAAACAATGTCCCCTGCTTTAAAATGGAGGGGGGGGGTCCCCCCTGTCCCCCGTCGACTTACGCACATGATAATTGTGCACCATGGCAACTGTCTGTAAATGTTCCCGTTTGTGTGTTAAAATGGCATTTTGTGAGGCAGTTGCATTTGTGGGAAAACGTAATGAAAATGTTACCGTAGTATACAGGCGAAGGCTGATTGTACAGTTTTGACAATAAATCATAATGCAATAAAACGTAAAGGTGTCATTTGAAATGGAAATGTTGAGTGTTACCATACAATTACAAACGGTCTGAATCATGGAGGAAGGTCATAATTAAGTTTCAGTATTGGACTCTTCAACAAACGTAAACTTGAACTTCTTACAATGTGCTAGACCGTTTGCAAGGAAAAAGTCGATTCAACTTTTATTCAAGTTGGTTCAATCATCTATATAACAGCAAAATGTGGTAGTAAATGTAAATGAGGGATGTAGTTGAGGAGACATGCAGTTATAAAAGCAATTTCTGTGGTGGGATCTGAGGCAATTTCTGACCACTAAAACCAATTTGAGCAAAAGATCATCTTTGAAAGTTTCGAGTTTGGAGTAATTTAATCAGCTACATGTATTCTGAGCTATTGAATCATTATTGTAGGCTACAATTTTTATTCGGGGAAGAAAAAGTGGGCCACATTTTCTTCCCCGAATAATGAAATAAAACGTGGTGTCGTTTGAAATGAAAATGTTGAGTGTTACCATAAAATTACAAACGGTCTGAATCATGGAGGAATTATAAGGTCATAATTAAGTTTCAGTATTGGACTCTTCAACAAACGGAAACTTGAACTTCTTACAATTTGCGAGACTATCTGCGAGGAAAAAGTCGATACAACTTTTATTGAACTTGGTTCAACCATCTATATAACAGCAAGTTTTACTCGGCCTCCGAGAAATGTTTGCTCCTGAAAGGATCCGAGACCGCGGTCTCCCGCGACGCCAAAATGGCTCCAAGTCCGTGGGAAAATGTGGAGGGTGTCTTCCGCCGGGTTGGACACTTTTTCGTCGATTGTTTTTCGTGACTGCGTTTAAGATCGCGACATTTGAAGCAATGCATCGATCCTTCGATGATCCCAAACAGGCCCCCAAAATTATAACGCGACACTGAATATTATACGTGGCGGGCAGCGAACTCACAACGCTCAGTACAGCCTTGGTGGTGGAAGCATGGAGCTGTAAACACATTATGGAAGCAACAGCACTCTATCACGCGACGTCACATGCTTGTGCAATACCGAGAACCGTAGACCCAACCTCGTTTCCAGGGTGTGGAGCTGGCTGCAGTACGCGTTGCCATCGACGGTTTTACGCATAGCCGGGAAGTACCACGCAGTGTAGACTTTCGATTGGTCAGACCGCGCAAGGCATACTAATGTGTAGTCCTTCTGAGTATTCGTTGCACTCGGCGCAGGGGCGGCAAGCAAAGCACAGGAAAGATTAGAGCACTTGGTGGCCACGCACCATGGAGAAAAAATATTTTGCCAAGGTCACCCCATACTAACGTTTGGTGAACGCTTTTGCAGTACGGCCGAGTAGAACACGTAAACGAAACCCCTACGTTGACCTCGCTGACCTCGCACAGTCTAGACACGCAGAAAAGCCAGCACAGGGGGCGGCCAGGCAGTCAACGTGAAAGCGCACACGACGGCAAATTCCTGCGAGAAAATCCCTCACGAAAAATCGACGAAACGGATCGCCGGTCCGTACGGGAAAATCAGGACGACCCGAAGTGTCCGACCCGGCGGAAGACACCCTCCGCATTTTTCCACGGACGTGGAGCGATTCTGGCGCCGCGGGAGCCCGCGGTCTCGGATCCTTTCATGAGCAAACATCGTCTCGCAGGCCGAGTAAACTTCTCTCTTATATATATAGATTGAAGATTTAGAATGTCATAAGGCAACTAACTTTTTTACCCCCAACGAAGTCCCAAAGTTGGACACGGTGCGTGATAAAGCTATACATGAAGCATTAAAAAAGTAAATATTTCGGGGATTATTGACAGGGCGTGTCCAAACACTAATTATATGACTGCTTGACAGTAGGGCTTTCCCGATTGTTTAACTGTAAGACAACACCAACAAAGAAAAATACAACTGCGGAAAGTGTGTACATGATAACATTATTGCTTTATTGACGTCATTTCTCAATGAAACACTCATGTTTTTTTTTTAAATTTGTTTTTAAATGTATTCTTTACAATTAAATCATCAGTGATCTTAATGTAACGTTGACTAGTCTTTAATCGTCACTGTCTTCCTCGTTAAGGTCATCTTCATCTGGAACAGGCCGTCAAATTTGGTCTGGTGTTTAAATATGACCCTACTGACAGCCGTGGGCAGTAGAATACCCGAATGATTGACTCTGTCTTTGATCTCGTCTACAATTTCTTGATGAGTATCATTATCTTTCAGATGTATGTAACTTGACAAAAAATCTTTGTATTTGTTGAAAAAGATTCGCTTGACTGCCCACAAGGTCTTCCTGTTGGCCTTTTCCGTGGCCTGATCTTCACTCATGCCCTCGTTGATGTACTTTTCATGTTTTTCTCTCTGAATCTCATCAATCGCTTCTTTTGCCTCTCCCAACCAGTCTAAATAGGCTGCATTGTATTCCAAATCAGAACTAGACTCATCTTCATCAGATGATTTGTCATCTTCCACCTCCGTGACGGATTCAGAATCATTTTCCTCAAGATCTTCGTCTTCATCATACGTAGATTCAGTTTCATAGTTTTCCATTTCCGGATCTTCAAATTTACTGCTTTTAAATTCAGGTTCAGAATTATCCACCTCAACTTCATCTATGTCGGATTCATCTTCAGCATGTGCATTTTCGGTATGTCTCAAGAAGTTATATCTCCATCCAAAGCGTTTGTCACACTGGTGACAAGCATAGGGTTTGACTGCAGAAATAGTATTCATGTTGAAGCTTTGAAGGTTAATCTCCGAATGGTAAGGAACGGATGAAATCATTTAATATATATCTACTCATTAGTTACTTATTCACTCATTTGCTACTCATTTACTCATTTGGTTACTCATTTACTCATTTGGTTACCCATTTCAGGGATGTGATTTCTCCGGTTTTATCCGGAAATCCGGTTTTTTGGGCCTCAAAAGTCCACCAACGTGAATCGTGTAAATCCGTTGAGAAAATAGGGGGGTAGAATGTGCTAATTAATTATTCATAATGAGTTTTGCTTGCCGAAATATCCGAAATTTACTTACGGACATAAACTTCGTTGATCGATATGTATGCCGCACGCACATATTGAACACCCAATGTGAGAACGAAGTTGAAGACCATGCGGTTGCCATTAGTGCGATTATGTGATTTTTCGCTTGGGGCCGAGGTTGTGGTTATGTAGGTCTAGTTCCTGTGTCGGTACTTGAGATGCACGTGTTGCGCTGGTCAGGTGTGCAGACGAGTGCAGCATGGTACACTGGTACCCTTCGCGTGCTAACAGAATCAATGCTATGAAGGATCGGAACCAGTGACTACTGCAAGTACTCACAGGTTCGTGTTCAACGTCCCGTGCGGAATCAATCGGCCGAAGTTGGATTGTAAAAATAGTAAAACAACCATCGATGGAGGATTTTTAAAAATTAATTCACAGAACGTGATCTTCATTTTCTGTGTATGTATTTTCCATTGAAATGACGAGATTGCAAAACTCGAACCTGTGGAGAAACATCGTAGCGTGTTTCTGCAGTCCAGCAGAATTTTCGGCCACACGGGATGGGCCGTTCACAGTGCAGCAATCCACCGCGCCGGGCCGGCCGGGTGTACGGCGCTATGTACTTTAACACAAAAGACCTAGTTATATATATCCTTGATTTTGTAAACAGGTCCGGCACGGTGGTACAACTAGGGTTCGGTGCATTCCTGTACAGCCAATGGTAAAGGGGTATTAAGGCTTGAATCATGTTTAGTCGGTCAACTTCATTGACTTCTTACACGTACAGATAATGAAGCTCCTGCACATGCCGTGCGCTGCTAATTAAGTCCCATTGTCCGATAAAGGGAGTCTGTGTTCACTACTGTTGCGCAACTCCTGGCAAGCGATATTTAGAACGCTCAATAATCCATCCCCCACTGTACATGCAGGTACGGGTTAAGTCGGTGAAAGATAATCGATATAATGAACACGTCTTGAAAGAATTCCGTCTTCATGGATTAGGGAAACAGTGCTGTCTGTTCGGACGGTGTGAATATACAATGTGTAGGATGCAGTCAGTTCCTCAATACTAAATTAAAAAATTACAATCTATACCTGAATTCATGTCCAGGGTAACAATAAACGTCAGAAGATGTATTTGATTATTTTTCTTCTTGTCAATTTTCGGGACGTCTGTAATCTTTAGTTGAATATACATTCCATATTGCTAATTTTACCGGTAAATGCCATCTATTAAAAAGACTAATGTTTATTATGTTGACACGACAATTGGGTCTGCATAAGTGACTGTAAACGTCTGTGTGCAACGTCTTTGTATAGGCCTACACGTACGGTGGTCTACTGCGGAACCGCTGAAACATGGTTGTAGAACAATCGGATAATTTTGTGAACCGGTCCCAATGTGTTGCGAATGCGAAATAACTTGTTACACTGTTATAATAGGAGGACATTGTAACAGTGAACCGAAAAACATTGACTCCATGGATACATATCGAATGCATATTGTGAGCGAGCTCCTCAAGTCAGTGCAATGTATGCATTGTAAGCGCCCTCTATAAACTACGGATCGCTGTTCCAACTACATGCGTATTCACAAAGCTCTCCACGAAAACAATTGTCCACAGTGACCGCATGAAAATCAAACCGGGTACCGTTACAAAAATGTCATCCTTAAACCCATCAATGAATTACATTTAAACGCATAGTGTACACTTGATACAGTGACATCTTTTATGCTTTGCCTAATTAATGTTGTTTTGCTGAGCATAATGTAATTAACCTATTGTTCTAACAGCCGTCTTATAATTAAACCTATACCATTCATCCAAATGACAAACAAATACAAATTCATATATTATCCCTACACATTACATCCGGTAATCCTCTTACCCATTGATTAACTGCAGAATCCCTCCACATTCCCTCCACAAACCTCCCCCCCACAATTCCCCATAGAACGTGTACAAAAAAGGGGGCGGGGCACTACCTATACTGCCCCACTGCACTACTGTTGTTAGATCCAAAGGCTGTGGGGCTATGAAGCCAACTCATCACTCCTCATCAGTGTACCTAGACACAGCAAACTTTCTCATTGGTTAAAAGTTGTGCCTCCTCTCTACGGATTGGAGGGTAGCCTCCCATGGCTTTGCATCTTATCTGCAAAACATACAATTGCCTTATATGGTAACATCTAAGTCAGTGGAGAAGTTTAAACCATGCTATATCTATTCTTTAGCCACAATATTATATCACTGAAATCATTGACTTGCATCTAGTAGACTAATGTCAATATGTAATGTCACCGAGTGTAAATAATTAGAAAAAAATGAGAAAGCTTACAAATTAGGTAAACAACATTTACTCAAGTTAATTGCTGTCACAGTAAAAAATGCTGCTGCATTTTAACAAATTGATGCTTTGATGCTCTCTCTTCCAATTTAGCTATGAGGAAATTTAAAAAAAATTAATTAGCATGGCAAACAGCAAATTAGCATGTTGTACTTGTTTTGTCCAGTGCACATTTTATGTCGGTGATGAGTGCACATTGCATACATGAGGCAATGCCATACGTGACAGGATGCTTAATTTTCAAGCATAGGCAAGTAGCAGTGTGCTTATCGTTTGTAATCTGTTATTGTACTGCGATTGTTATGACCTACAGTATGTAATTTTTCCTTGCCAATAGCACAATGATCCCACTAGCCCTACCGTTTCTTACTACGTGCCCTCGATGCTGCAGAAGCGGGTGTCAGTCAGCCAGGAGAGTGACAAGCAGGACAATGCCAGCGTGTTTTTTGTGGATTTTCAAGGATTCCTTCCAGGTAAGCAAAAAATAGGTTTGTAGTATATTTATAGTTATACTCAGTACGAAAGCTAATGTCAACTCACCAAGGTATTTGTCTGTGAATTGGGCACGAGTCCACTCGCTCGGTCTTCTCGCCTCGGGACGAATACTGACTCTGGTCGATCGCGATATCTCTCCTGGTGCAGATGCACGAACCACAGTTCGTTTAGAGTTTTTATCCACAAGGATTGTTCAGGACACAAACAGACGATTACTGACTTGACGAAAACACACGAAGACGATGATAAACGCTGGTAAAATTATGCTGAAGATTGGTGCTCAAAAATGTCAAAACGCGATAACTCCTAACTTTTCACCAACAACAAGAACACATGGAAAAACCCACACGGAGCACATGTGGACGCACCAGCGAATTTATATGTACATTACAGGGTACCAGTCAAAGATGTTCGCTGGCGTTGATTGGCGAGTTCTTTACATGTGACGCCAATATTGTTATTTACATTAAGTCGCGTTATGGTTAAAGGGGCAGTCACTACAGGTTCACAGAATACACCTGCAGGAAATGCGTGTGGTGGTGAGCTTCCCATTTTTTGACAATCTCCTGCTTTGTGTTGGGAGGTAGTCAAATCAACCATCATATTGGGGCCAGTAATTTCACACTACCACCTTGTGATGGTATATATGGCCTCTAAAAAGAAAGATGTGCACTGCATGTATCCAACTAACTTGCATATTAGCCATATGAGGCCACTGTTCGCACTTTGTACAGTGCATATCCGCAGCTATAGTGTTTGATTTCAGTGGCCAGATACCTTCACGGACACTATCGATGAAAGCCTTGACCAGGCTAGTTCTGTCAAGGCACAAGCAAATAGCAGGTTGACCTGAGGCCAATTTCACAAGAAGACAATACAGGGTGGACCCCCCCCCCCCCAAAAAGGAAAGGCATTGGAATATTTCCTGAGACTCAAACAACCTATGGAAAATTCTGTTTAAAGAAATATGATACCAAGATCGCCCGATTCGGTCAAGTAGGTTTTGTTCTAGAGCCTTTTTTTGTGAAACAAAGTCGGGAGTCATTTTGTCCCCATGAATTACTAAACCGCTCCCACAAATTTGACTTTATTTGATAAATGTACTAATACCCACATGAAAGATGTGTCCTTAAATGGCTCTGCAGCAAAAACCACTGGACCGAAGCGGGAGATCTTGGTATCAAATTTCTTCTAAACAGATTCTCCATGCATTGGTACAGTGGTTTGAGTCTCAAGGTTGTGGAAGTATGCCGTTCAGTTTTTTTTTATAGGCAACCCCAATATCCAGCACCACCTATATGCTATTCATGCACGGTTTTTCATGGGCCAAACGTTTGTCTTTCCTGCAACAGATGGATTGTTTCATCGGTTGGTTGTACGAGCCTTGCGATGGTCTCAGGAACTGGGAGGAAAAGATCCCAATCTGCAGTATGACCGTGGAAGTTTCTATGTCGATGTCCAACACGAGTTTGCACTCCAACTTGCTCGCCAAAACAACCTTGCCTTCATAAAAGTAAATATTCAATTCAGTCGAGTGTGTTTGAAAAAATTCAGGTGATAATTTATTGTTATGACTAAACAGCATTCGTTGCTAAAGGGGCCGGTTTATAAACATGTTAGCAAAAGCGTCATTGGATCCGGAGAGTTTGCCGTTTTACTTCTTGATTTGGATATCCTTAGGGCAGTGTGCACTGCTTGGCATGTCACACGCATTTGTCCCCCCCCCCACCCCTCCCACAAAATTCACCATACAGAACAACTGCTTCCTCATAATATTGGGAGAAAACTATGAGCTCACCATTTGTGCAAATTGCTGATGAAGCCAACTTCCAAAAATTGAGGGCAAAGCTATTCCAAGGTGTGCTGGATAACATCCAAATGTTAACATTTTTATGAACCTCAAAGAGTTGAAATTTGTACATTTTGGACATTGACAAATCGGGCAGATGCCAAAACAGGACAGGAGAGCTCAGTTGACGGAGCACTGAAACGGCAATCCGGAGGTACAGACCCTGCTCCTGTCAATTCTCTGTTCAACCTTAAGGCCCTCAAAAAAGTCTCTGATTTCTGGTATAGAGCTTTCCCCAAAGAGGTGCGGCGGCGGCGACGCAGCTTTTTTTTTACCCTACTTTTTTTACTTCAAATGTCGGCTGATGTTGCAGATGACACTTTGATCCCCTTAAAACTCTCAAAAAATAACTTAAGGTGACCTCAGTTAGAAGGCTTGATATTTCTGCACCCACTTACGATCTCGACCACACAAACATTCTTCGAGAAACTTGGATAGTCAAGACAAAAATCAGAGAAAACAGTAACGTCAGACGAAATAGCGACATCGACATCGTGCATTGCTGCCAGGCTGGTCATTAGTCTGCTCCCGTGAGTAGCTAGTGCGCTAATTAAAAAGCCTTTACAGGTTCAAGAATACACAACCTCGCTCCCTCAGTCTGGCTTCCAGACTCCAGACACACAATTACAAAATATTTACAACACTGTCTGCAAATGGTGCCCAACTAAATTTAGTGCAAAATATATGGGAGCCCAGAGACACCACATAAATCTATTACTCGATCCTAATCCCATCTTGTAATTAAAATGTGTTAAAATTTTGCAGCAGCAGGATTCCAGTCAAACCAGTGAGTTTGGCTGTTTTGAGACATCATAAAAAAACTTTAAAATGTTGCCGACGCGCATGGCTATGGCTGGTGATGTGTGCACAGACCAGAAACCGGACACTTTTTTTTGGGCCTAATATAATTACCATTTTACTGATGTAGCCTTTTGGGAAAGATTTCCATATATGAAGTTCACTCAACACTCTGTGTACAAACCCTATGAGAGTGGACTGAAAACTTGAAAGTGTTTTCTAAGAAAATGCTTGTATTTTCTCACTGCTCAAATTGACTTTGATGACATGAAATTGCTATCTGGGGGCTTGTTAGTCAGTACAGAGGAAAATTAGTGAACTTCGCATATGGTAATCTTGCCGCCTTTTGGAAAATGTTCATGTCTTTTGTGTGACCTTTCGTCAGAGGTGAGTGTCATGCGTGCACCAGTCGTCCATACAAGACCTTCCAAACAACAAAAGACGACTGTGAAGAAAACACCGTCACCAGATATCACCAAAAAGGTGATGTACAAACTGCCGTTATTTAGTTAAATTCCAAGGTTGTTTTATGCACACGACCCGTTCATAAATACTGAGAAAAAAAATCCCACACTCCTTCCTCGGAACAAATATCTTACAAAATTTAAAATTGCGTGTCATTGTTGGAGGTCTTTGGTCTCAATGGCTGTTGACTTTTACATGTCGTCTTACTCCATTTGAATGGTTCTCGGATCTGCCCAAAGTTTTTCAAAGACTATAATTCCTTCCCCTGACCAGTAAGTTTTGTAATAAACTGAAGGGAAAGGGAGTTTAAAGTAAATGGACAACTACAATAACTTGTTCAAGTGAAAGTGCATCTACTAATCCAAATAAAATTTTGACTTTTTGCCACTGAGTTGCTTCAAATATCCAACACCTCTTTACAGTATCAATGAGGGTGTAAAGATGAAAACCTCATTTGTAGGGACTCTATGATTTATTTTCCTCCATCTTTCAAATATCCCAATGCTTCTGGCTTTATACTATGTTTCTCCTATTGAAGTAAGTTCCGAAGGCTGCTGTTATATAATTTAAGATAAACTTTTCTTCTGAAACAGGTCCATGATTTTGTAGAAGAAAATCTACAAAACTTGAAAGACATGTGGATCAAGCGAATCAACTACACTCTCAGTGTTGAATGCCCGTGCCGGCGCGGCTCACTTCACTTGTTACCTCTGGACAAGTGCTTGGAGAATCCGGAGGTTTCCTGCAGGATTGAGAAGTCACCTCAACAAGTGATCCCAACAAACCCATTCCGAGCCATGTTCAACCAGGAAAGCTCCGAGGAAGAACCGACAGCTATTGGTAGGTACATTGTGTGTTGTAGTTGCAAATAGACCATGTCACATTTGCTTTATACAAAATTAGATGTGGTGGTCACGCAAATTTCGGCAAAATGTTGTCTTCTGCACTGCATGTACATTGTATATCTTTTGAAATATGAGTGATTGAAAAGTGTTCATATTGATGTGGGCGAAATAACATGCAAAAGATGCTTACATTTTGGGTTGGCTTCTGCTATACATCAGGCATACAATTTGTCCTACTTCTCTTGTATTCCATTTGAAATTGAAAAGCACTGCAGAGTCTAATTGTAAAGCTTAGATTTTCCTGTTGCTTGTAAATTCCCAGTTGCATGTCTGATATACAATTAACCAGTTCGTGCGGGATTATTTTGACAGTGACTGGACCCAGGCACAGGATTGTTTTTCACGAACCTCCATCCCAGATGGGTTCAGACCGTCATCGGGTAGCACACCCTGATATTCCTGGCCTTGCTCGCTGCGAGCGGGTCGCTGACAGATATTTCCGGCCTTGCTCCGTGTTTATCTGCCATATCCTTTCCGAAAACCGCAAAATGTGTTAAGTTCTGAACCCGCTGTTTGCTATCAGTGTAGGAGTATCAGGCAGAAGTGTTGATTCATTGCAGAGAGTAACTATCTTACCCCACTACCACAATAGCAAGATTAATTTGTGGCCAGTAGATGATGCACTTTAATTGTTAGGGTTCTGCACTTGCTTCACGATTTTCCCTCATTATGTGGATGTACCCTTTTCATCAGCAGGGTGTACCCTTTTCATTTTCTTCATTTGTTTTCATATTTTTGGTTTTGATGATTGATTTAATTGGTTTGTTTTGTGGAAACAGAGGACAAGCAACCGTTTAGGTTCATCCACCTGAGAGAGATAGCTAAAGAGCTCGGTGGAGAATGGGAGAGGTTGGCCACTTACCTTGATTTCACACCAGCAGAAATATTCACGTTTAAGGAAGATCACCCAGGTAGTGTTCGTAATGCAATTTTCTCCATGCTTACAAACTGGAAGCAGAGGTTCAAGGGAGGAGACTCCGAAGTGGTGAAGATGAAGAAACAGATGGCAGAGGCACTTGAAAAAATTGATAAAAACGAACTGGCTGGTAAGGTGCAAAAATACTAAAACAGTTACCAGCCCTACATTTGTACTTCCGGTAATGTACAGTGGAGAGCCAGATCGAATGGCAGATTCATGGGGTGATCGATTGGGCTATATACGCCCTCCCCCATACTCCCCACTCCCCGCCCTATACCATCAGTATGACCAATGTTGATGATTTAGGTATATTTTAATGGAAAGTTCTGACCTTTTTTTAAGTTTAGAGAAAGAATGAGGTCATACAACATTGTGAATCTTAAGTAAATGCTTAAATCCTGTAGTCTGTCTATGCATCGACTTCAACACCTCGGCCAGTAACTAAATTAAAAAAAAAAAAATTATCCTTGACCTTCCACTGGACTGGGATTGGGGCTGGGGTGGGGATCAACTTCTACCCGCTGCCATTCCCCCTGCCCCTCCCTTCCCCGGTGGAGGGGGGGGGGGGGGGCTGAAGCCAATAGCGCTTTTATAAATATGTTACCTGTGGGTAACCTACTTGAGAGTAATGTATGTCTTAAAGGTTACAACAAACGACCTTACTTCAAGGTTTTTTGTTTGTTCTGTTAGAAGTTCTACTTAATAGAATAAGACATGATGGGAAGTATAAAAGCAATACATTTTTTTATCAAACCATTGCTGATCAAAGTTGCCACAGTATGCAGGCTATTTTGTTATACTTGCTACTCATTTTTAGCTCATTGCAGTACGAGTAAACAGCTCCCATTTTACCAACACGTTAAATGTTTCCCTTTTTGAGACAACTCAGTGTTACGTGTATATGTGTCCTGTACAGCAGTACTTTAATCACACCAGTTTAGTATTTCATCCTCATATGCTATGCCATCACAAATATATTTAATATGTCATGATGCCAAATATATTCTGAAGTAGTTTAAGAAAGGTCTTCGACCAGCTGCAGGATGCTGATGTGCCTATACCTCAGAATTAAAGAGATATATTACTGTATGTCTTATGCACTTTTGTTATGAGTTTGAATGAAATAATATTGAGAAGACAAACGTAACCTCATAATGATGCTAATATAATTCTCATCTTGGAATGGTCTTTTTATCCTTGTAACAAGGTAATGAACCTGAAGATTTTCACTGTAATACAACATTGCAGAAAATTAATCCACATAGGCCTATTTTAACAATAGTTTGGGATGGCTATATTATATTTCACAGTCTAATGTAATTAATTATGTCATACTGTCAAATATGCATTAGATATGCATTTGAGTCTGTTTTAGATAAGCTGTTTAAGAAAGATGTATGACACTTGTTACATGCTGTAAGGATGATGTGCCTTTACTGTACAGAGATATATTTTACTATATATATATATCTGGTGAATGATTGTTTTGATGTGTGTGCAAGAAAACTTTTATGAGTGAAACAATTGCCTGAATTCTACTGAGTCTTCAATTGTTTACAAGAAAAAAAATCTAAACATTAAAGCTCAACTGGAAACGCAGTGTCCGTTATTTAGAAACAATTAAGCTTTACAGGGTGAGTAAAAAGGCCCCGAAACCCAAATGTTGGGACTATTGTTTTAGTTAAATTCTGCATGTAGCACCTTTAAAATCTAGGATATGAAAGCCCAATTCATAAGCTTTTTTTATTACACGAATCATTCAAATCACTCATGTACTTTTCAAGTTATGGAATTTTAAACACAATCAGCGTTTTAAAGTTCTGTTCACGGATCACCAAAAAAGGCGCGTTCTTTCAGCAAAACGAAAACAAGTCACAAACATCCCTATGTGGAATTTGTTGTTTTGCTGAAAGAACACTTGCCTTTTTATGATTCGTGGACAAAACTTTAAAACGGTGGTTGTGTTTAAAATTTCGTAACTCGAAAATTACATCATTCAGTGAAATGATTTGAATGATACTTGTACTAAAAGAAAGCTTATGAAGTGGGCTTTCATATCCTATATTTTGCAAGTGCTACATGCAGAACTTCACTAAAACACTGGTCCCGACATCTGGGTTGAGGTAGGTTTTTGTTTGTTTACTCACCCTGTATAATCCTGCAGGTGGTTGTGTACTTGACTAAATTCGTGTAGTGTATAATTATGTTATCATACATTTATACTTAACAATTCAGTCGTCATCAAATATTACATTCCTTCTTTGTATTATTTTGCCGTCAGCTTTTGTCATACATTTTCTGTCGTGTCTGTCCCGTCCCTGTTTCGTTTGTAATGTTTGTTGTTATCCTTGTTTTGTCTGTACGGGCTGTTTTTTTTCCACAAGCCTCGGCTTACTTTGACAGCCTCGTGCTCTTATTTTCTCTTGTATAAATAGATAAATGCTTTTTATTTTATTATTAGTTCCAAGCGTTGATTATTTTTGTTTATTATTTATTCGATATATATATATTGATTTTGTTATTTTCCTTATTAATTATCGAAGTATTTTCCAGAAGGAGTTTGGAATAAACATTTAATTGAATTGAAATGAAACATCTGCTCAAAATAAAGGATACCTGCACCCTGTCCAGAATAAAGAATGGCGAACCCAAGTGTTCATTGTGGTTTGATTGCGGTCAAACATGTAGTGTATAATTATCAATTCTTCAAGTTGAAGTGTTTCAGTTTATTAACTTTATTAAACTCATCAATATTAACTTTATTAAACTCATCAATATTCTCTCTCAGCAGTGTCAATTTACACGTGAGGACCTCCATCAGAATATTTCCCACCTTGACTCCCAACTCAAATCCAGTTGTTCTGATTCCACGTACAGGAATTTCTATGATGAGATTGAAAGGGTTTTGTCTAACCTTGACTCTGTCCTACTCAACAGGAGAAACAAGAAGATTGGTGGCTTGCTTGCCAAGCAACAGCAACGCAGACACAGACGTTTCAGACGTCCTAGGTCCCCATCTACCACGCCACCGCCAGAACCCCCTGTCAACTCTGCAGTTAATCTTTCTTCCTCATCAATATCTGACGCAGAGCACAAACTTCTCTCCAAGGGTCTCAATTTTTGTCCCGCTCCCCGTTCTGTGAACCAGGTTCAGCTCAGCCAAGACCTCACGGAATACTACCGTAGAATCCGTCTGCGTGAGTTTTTTCCTGGACAGTGAACCGTGTGAACCTGAGCCTTTTCGAGTCAAGAGTTCATGGGTACCCCCCAAAAATCGTGTGCCAGCCATAGAGACATACGTTTAAGTTATCAATTCCCAAGTCACTAACCCGGACAACTTCCCCCACAGGACTCATGATAATCTCCCCAGAGAGGAGCGCCTGGCTCTCAACTCCTTGCGCTCTCGCACCGACATCATCATCAAGCCAGCAGATAAAGGTTCAGCTGTGGTTATCATGGATCGTCAGCAGTACATTGATGAGGCCCACCGCCAGTTGGATAATCGCACTAACTATACCCGCCTTGACTCTGACCCCACAGGCACTTTCTGTCGAGGTATACAACAGGTACTTGACGATATGCGATCACGTGACCAGTTGTCCAAGAAAGCTCACAAATTTCTTTCTCCCTGTGATTGTAGGACTGCCAGATTTTACCTTCTACCCAAGATTCACAAGGCTGGCAACCCCGGTAGACCCATCATCTCCGGTAATGGCTCACCCACGGAACGCATCTCCCTGTTCATTGACAGTTTTCTCAAACCCTTTGTCCCACAGATTTCGTCATACATTCACGACACCCCAGACTTCCTACGCAAGCTTGAAGGAATCAAGGACCAGATTCCCAGCACGGCCATCATTGGGACTTTCGACGTCTCATCTCTGTACACCAACATCCCACATGAGGAGGGTGTTCGTGCTTGCTCCTTGGCTCTGGCCAAGGCAGGACACACGACTCCTCCCATCAGTGATGTTGGCACCCTCATGAGACTTATACTAACGAAGAACAATTTTTCCTTCCTTGGTGAACACTATCTACAGGTACACGGCACTGCAATGGGCACTCGCATGGCCCCCTTCCATGGCTTGCCTCTTCATGGGTGACCTCGAAGAACGCAGGCTTGCCTCGGCCCCATGTCGCCCTTGGATCTGGTGGAGATATATTGATGATGTTTTTTCATCTGGACCAGTGATGAGGACAGTCTCTTGACCTTCACTAACCACATCAATTCCTTCCACAGAACCATCAAATTCACGTTGGAGTTCTCGGCTCACCAAACCCACTTTCTGGATGTCACCGTCCGCAAGCAAGGCAACTCACTAACCACTGACCTGTATTCCAAACCCACAGACACCCACCAGTACCTCCACTCCTTCAGCTGTCACCCCAGGCACTGCAAAACTGGCATAGCGTTTAGCCAGGCACTCAGACTCAGAAGAATTTGTTCTAATGATTCCGATTTCTCCCGCCATACACAGATACTCAGGAACAACTTGGTGGCCAGGGGTCACAGCTCTCGCCAAGTTCATCGTGCCATTGCCAGAGCTAAAGCTATCCCCAGAAATCTAGCTCTCACGGGAAAGGCCCCTGATGCCATTGCTAAACCCATGATTCCCTTGGTTACCACGTTTCACCCCAATTTCCCTCCCCTTCGCAAAATCACTAATGACAATCATCATATCCTCCATACTTCAGATCGCCTTGCCCGCGCCATCCCCAACGGCCCCACATTGGCTTACAGGCGTCCTCGAAATCTACGGGACCTATTGTTCGAGCTGAAGTCCCATCCTTAGATGCATCCCCTCCCACCCAGCATGGTACTTTCAAGTGCAGTTCCAGATGTGTTGTCTGCCAGATTCATATCCAGGAGTCTGACTCCTTTTCTGGCCACTCTTCTGTCACTACCCACAGAACCATTGGTAACACCACTTGTAACACCTCTAATGTCATATATCTCATTTCTTGCAGGGTCTGTGGAGTGCAGTATGTAGGTGAGACTAAGAATACGCTCAAGAAGCGTTTCTATGCCCACCGGTCAACGGTCAACACCAAGAAACTAGACACCCCTGTTGGTCATCACTTCAACCTGCCTAACCACTCCATTTCTGATATGATTTTGCAGGGCATTGAATCTCTTGGCCATCGCAAGGACTCAGTTAGCCTCAGCAGAGAGAAAGTGTGGATGAATCGTCTTCGAACTATTCAACCACATGGTCTCAACATCCAACTTGGGAATGATTAATCCTTTTCTTCCTCCATTGTCTTCTGTTACAGATAATCCACCTGGTCTTCCTTGTTTGTGTTTACCCATCTTCCCCATCTTTCATCCCTTTCCACCCCCATACTGTTCCCCCCATCATCTTCACTCTCACACTCTTTTGTCCGTTCCCACTCCCTGTGACCTTTGATCCTTCCCCTTTCTGGTCCCTCCCCTGTTTACACCAGACCCCTTGTGGTTTGCCACCTCCCTTTGTTCCTTTGTTCTCTCATCCACCCTCCCCTGCATCTTTCCACACCTTTCCCACCTAATCCTCCTTTTGTGTTTCTTCTTTCAGCCCTGCATGTTTGTGTGCACCCCCATGTTAATGTATGTACCTCTGTCATTTCTGTTTTAGCCTCTGAAGAAGAACTTGCTAAGTTCGCAACGTCAGGCCACATTAATTTTTAGATTTATTAACTTTAGTCTATTCATATTTCGTATTAATTATTCATATTATTTTGAGCGATCCAGAGTTTTATAATTGAAAATGTAATTACATGAATTCCGGTGAAGGGACAGTACATGTACAGGCTTTCGCGTATTGTCTGACTTCCCCCATGCTATTCTACTTCCTGTTAGTCATTATTTCCCTTACTACCCGAAAACTTGATCAAGTAGAGTAGACCTATCTAGGTTTATTTTTTTTAAATTGATTGGAACAAAACAAAATAGCTCATATGCTGAACCAAACTGATGAAGTTTCAGCTCAATAGATACTTTACTTTTTTGCGAAAAAAGCGGCATAAATAAGATTTTGGTATCTTGATTGATTTGATTCCATTTGCCGTGTAATATTTGAATTGCACCCACTTTGTGACGTCCTGGTCCCAGTGCGTAGGTTATCATTGCAGGATATACATGTAATTAGTATCCTCCCATTGAAAAGTCAATTTTTTTTACCCTAACACCGCTGGCGTACACACCTTTTAAAAGCCACTTCAAGAGAATATTTTTACAGGATAGGGGTCTGTTTTGTAACAGTTCTTTTCACATTCATTATTATTGTTGGCAAATTAAGGATATTGTTTTGATAAATGATTCTCATCAATACACTAAGGTTGAGTCGAGTTGGTCATTTCTTTCCCGTCAGTGTAAATTGAACATATGTTTGTCCATTTCAGTTTGAGTCTACGAACTATGACGGTTCTGCCGTCATAGGGCGATGGTTGATTTGCCTGATACTAGGCATGGCTTGATAAGGGGAACCATAGGCTCGGTGCAGACGGTGTGTGGCAACGGCAACTCCTGGCCCTCCCTCACTGAGTCGACTAGATGGTCCTAGCTGCCCTTGCAACGGCCTTGACTGGAGAGACTTGACAGCAATTAAGTCCTTCGCCCACAATAGAACCCTGAATATAAAAGCACCTTATTCACGAGTCGACCATATTAAATTGAAAGCGAGGTAAACTCTTCACATTTAAAACTTGGGAATAGGAATGAAATTAAACAATAAAATGAAGTTAATTACAACTTTACACCTGATGGTCTGATGAATAGTTCACAATTTGTGATTAAACACACCCTAGGCCTAGTATGTTTTAAGTCACATTTTTGAACGCATAGTCGGGTACGGTGACCATCACAAAATACATTCAGAGAACACAATCAAAATGGATTCCTCGTGAATAATAAGGTCTTTTCTCAACAAATCTATTCACAAAATATTTGGTATACTTTATAGTAAACATTGCGCAAATTATACAAGATACTTAGCCCAAATCATGTAAACTCCGCGGGTAGTACTCAACGGAGTCCAAACATTATTTCCACAACTCAAGGGCTATTTACAAGGGCTGTTTCATACCCCATCACAAATATTCTTCGGAATTAGCCAATGTAGCTATAAATTCAGGTAATATACATGTATTCTCAATTTTCAAACAATCAGTTACCATAAGGTACATATATCGCAGGTATCACCGGTTATCTGGAGGCTCGGCAAAATGGTTTCTTGGTATTTTTGTGGTAGTCAAGACTAGAGGATAAAATTACTACCACGTTGTGACGTTTTCGTAAAAGCATCAGTAGTTCCTCCCCAGTGGAAGAAAGTAGTTGTCGTTCCGGCAGTACCTAAATCCACAGAGAGGAAATACACCCCCGTACACGGAGTCAACTCCGACTTATTTCATTAACTGATCATTTCGCCAAAGTCGCAGTGTTATTCGTTATTGGATGGCTCATGGAGGACATTGTACCGCGCATAGGCCCAAATCAGTTCGGCAGAGTTGCAACCAAGGCATTTTTTCAAAGTCAAGTCAACTTAAGTCCCAAGTCTACGGAGCTCTGGAAGTGCCATCCGACTTGTTCAGATACTGACTTATTTTATCTCGGGATGACGACATAATACAGGCAAGATGACGACATCCTGAGATGATTCATTATGG
The DNA here is from genome assembly GCA_029964075.1 of Patiria pectinifera. Taxonomy (NCBI): domain Eukaryota; kingdom Metazoa; phylum Echinodermata; class Asteroidea; order Valvatida; family Asterinidae; genus Patiria; species Patiria pectinifera. The sequence goes on from CM057149.1 coordinate 2,811,589, forward strand.
GATGGCGACATTCGGAATGTAGGATGACGACATCTCGGGATAATTTATTATGGGACGACGACATCCTGAAAATAGAATGACGACATATTGATTTAATTTATTATGGCATGACAGCATGCTAAAATATGATGACGACATCCTGGATAAATTATTATGGGATGATGACATCCTGGAGGTAAGATGACGACTTCCTGAGATAATTATTATGGGATGACGACATTCTGAAAGTAGGATGACAACATCCTTAGATAGTTTGTTATGGGATGACGCTATCCTGGAAGCAGGGTGATGACATCATGACATAATTTATCACAGGGTGCATTGAAGCCATCTTCAAAACGCACAGGTGGACGTGCGGCTTGTAAACAATTTACCCTATCGCTGTACATGTATATACAAGGTATTTATTTGATGATAAGAGGTCGTGATGTCTTTGCGTTTCCAAGATGGATTCAATGCACCCCGTAATATCTCAGGATGTCCTCATCCTACTTTCAGGATGTCATTGTCATATCCTAATAAATTATCTCGGGATGTCGTCATCCTACTTTCAGGATGTCGTCGTCCCCTAATAAACTATCCCAGGATGTAATCATGCCAGAAGGCATTTTTTAAAGATGTTGTTATCCTATAATCAGGATGTCGTCATGCCACATTCAATTATGACGATATGTCGTCATCCTACTTTGAGGATGTCGTCATCCCCAACAAATTATCTCAGGATTTCGTCATCTTGCCTGTATTTTGTCGTCATCCGGCGATAAAATATGTCAGTATCTGAACAAATCGGATGGCACTTCCAGAGCTCCGTAAATATCGTTAAAATTCGATCACTTTCTTTTTGAGCCAGTATATCCCCTCGCCCAGATGTACCTATAAGATAATTTTTAGAGACATAGGGACCCAGCAAAATGTTTGCAAGAGGAACGTGTTTCGAATAATAATTTGTCATTTTTTTCTTCATCTCTATGCCAAGTGAACCCCAATTGAAATAAGTCGAAAGATTTTGTGGGCTATCCGGTCGAAATAATATGTGTAGTGCATGCATACGTTAATAATTAGGAATCAAATAATGATTTGCACCTCTTTAAGCAAGTGGTCAAGTTCTACTTTATCCTCATGCACCATGCAGATAGGCAACAACTCTAAAAGATGACTTGAGACATTTCTATGCATATACTATTGGGATTCATTTATTGTATCCCGATCGAATTCCATTTGAATACTTTTTGGATACACACAATTGTAAAGGACCATTGTCCTTAATTTGCACGAAAGGCCACCCCCCCCCTTAAAAAATATCCTGATCATTTTAGCATTCTCTAATTTGATAGATGGAGTTGCATGCGAGACTTCTGAAACGCTTGCAATTGGTGGCAGCAACCACAATGGTCCTTTTCAATTGTTTATACGTCATTTTGAACGTGCGCACTTGACATAAACAATTGAAAAGGACCGGCGTCATGGTCTAACTTCTCCGGCGTGCTGGCTTCTCCAAGTTGGAAATTTCGCTTCAACACGCATGCAAAAAAATTGCGCAGTAGTGTTCACTTTCGCCAACTTTATGTGTGTGCTGAGTTCTTTGGGGTTGTACTGGTGCACGTAAGAAGTTAGGATGTTTGTATGTGTACGTCACAGGGTACCATCGAATCCAGACCTACGCATGGTGGGGCGCGCAATTAACTCCCAACATCCTAATAACCAAAAAGACTTGAAGGATGCACATTTATTTTAAACCGTGGTTGAACGTGGTTGCAAATTGGACATGCATGTGATGGATCACGACCGAGCAAGGAACACGCTTCTTATTTTTTCCTCAACGCACACGCAATGACGATGGGAACAAAACTGCAGAATGCTTGCAATATGACTTGACCCACAGGAAGTGTTACATAACGCATTCTTGGATGTCCCTCACTGTCTGTATGGACCCGTAGATTTTACAAAAACACAGCCCGAGGAAAAGTTAGCTAGCACAGCGGACACATGAGCATCAATAGTGCTCATGTCACGTGCACTGTAACGTGCTCAATTATCCGCCAAATCACCCGGAGAAACTGGCACGCCGGAGAAGTGAGACCGTGGCGGCCTGTTCGCTGCCACCAAGCGTCTCGAAGAAGGAGAAGGAGAAACAAATATTTATGTATTTCTGTACCAGGTGGATTTACAGAAAAGAAAGCCGGCTGCACATCAGACAGCAATAAAAGTTATAACGTTGAATAAGTGCCTGTAATAAGTGCCCGTTGCTCATTTAGAAGACGTGTCATCAGGGACGAGATTGCACTGCTTTTTAGAGCCAGTTATTCCTGAAATTCGACAAAATCAAAAGGTTAAGTCAACCCAAAATCTCCAATTGTAACTTCCAGTAATGGAAAATTGTGGTGGTAATGCGCCTATCCCCTCCCCAGGTTCGATGCAGGGGTTTAGTCACATTTTTCATGCCCAGGCTGGGCATTTTGGCCCCTTAAAAACAAAGGCAATCATTAGTGCGCTCCCTGCATGTATGTCGGAGATTGTCACTTAAATTCTACCCGAGGAGTTGGGATTTTGTCCTTCAAAAGTGACGATCCCCACGTCTTGGGTGGGGCAGCCCGTGTGGAAAGGCGCATAATGGCCAGTGGTGGATGGAAGGCAAAATAATCTACGGCAGAAAATACTCGTTTCGCACGACCCATGGGTGCAGTGTATGAATAATTGTATTTTATTACTATTAAAACAAGAATTTCAAATTAGCATCGAAGCCACGGCTGTCAGCGATATTATTAGGGCTGGCGTCGGAGACCTTTTCAATATTAATCATCAATGTTAATTTGAGATAATTCACCCAACGTTTCAAAGTTTGGAAACCTTTGAATTAATTTGCTGACAATTTTAAAGGTTTTGAAAGAAGCAAAAGGGAAGGACTAATTTGAAAATGTTGTTGATTTCTATTCTTTGTTTTGTTTCACGGTCGCTTAGGTTGCGCTAAGAAATTCATATGATTACAACAAACACGTTTTGTATTTTATATTTTTTTTTAAAGAAATTAAATTGATTCTGTTCTTTTATAGATACAGATACTGTTTTTTTTAACATTCATTTTTTAAATGAAATCTTTACTATAAAATTGCCCAAAAATAGCCCTGCTTTAGGAAACATAGCACATTGTTATAATTTTTTTTTTCTTCCAAAATGTCTTTCGAAAGAGGTCAATAATGTAAATAATAATGTAAATGTACACAATTCTTAATTAAGTTAAAAAGAGTTAATAATTTAGTGCATCTGTGTCCCCGTAATCCACATGGCAGAAGGCCACGAACCTCAGGAGGATATTAACGAATTTATGTTAAAGCAGATTTGACACACTTGTAAAGATGGAATACATGTGCTGTACATTTCAGTGGGAGTTGCAACAGGAACTGCGTACACGTCTTAGTAGTGCAATACTTCTGGTGGTGTATGGACCGTGGTATACAATGTAGTGGATAACACACCCGTATTGCCATGACCAACCACTGTGATTCAAGCTTGCATGAAGACAAAGAATTTAGTACCATGCCTCAGGTATACTAAACATCATTGAAATTCAAACTGTCTAGATATCGGTGCTGGCAAAATAATTGTCGATATAAAGAGCTAATACATTTGTGTATTTAAAGATACACTTTGGCTGAACATATATGTTTCTTTTTCTCAGAGCTGGGCAGTGCTATTGTATAGGATTACCTCTTAAATACAATAAGTGGGCTACATGTAGCCCATTAGGAAACCACAAGCATCATTTCTAAAATGGATACTGTACCATTGGGACATACTTAAATAATATTTATTACAGACAAACATTTCAAGTACTATCAAACCATAATAATATAAACTATTACAAAATAACAGATAAATCAAGGTATGATTTTATTTACTCAGTAGCCATGGCATTATCCAGGGTATGAGACTATGGATCAACTATTGGTTCAATCAATGTTTTAATAAAGGCATGACTATCTCGCTGAATATTTATAAGTAGACAGCAAATTTAATTAGGTAAAGCTAGACCACAGGTAGGCCAATTTTAAATGTGCATTTTGACCACACTTTAACTTTTTAGAAGCCTAAAACAGTGGAAGTTACAAGACAAGAAATGTCACAATATCATACTGAAACAAAACGATGGATTGCTTTAAGTCAAATTACGAGTTAGGTAGTAAGCATAATCCTTGATCAAAGAGAATAATAAACAGTTTATCAAATAAGTGTCTTTATCACCCTCATCACATATATTTTGGTCATACACTGGGTTTCGAATGATGTAACTACAAGCTCTTTCCAGTTGTGATTTCTAATTTAACGGTAATGAAATGGAAACAGGCTGAAAAGATACATGATGGAAAATCTGAGACTTTTGATGAGTTAGTTGTATGGAAGACTAACGACTTTTTCAAATGTTCTACCATACTGAACATGGTTTTACATGTTTGTGTGATGCATCAAAAACAAATGATTTTACACTTAGAAAATCCTACTCATGTGTTGTTATTGACAAATCTGTTGGTCCATGAACAGTCTCTCACAAATCTTTCTTCGTAGTCTGAAAATATTTCTTATGAAAAAAAACCTACACAATCCAAATTACAGACCTGCTCTTGTGAGTGGATAGATAGTGTTAATTCTTTAACAAGATTTGCAACAACAAGTTAGCCTTCCAGGTCAGTCCTTCTGCACTTTATCTGCTAGCTTAGGTCTGTCCACCTTCCTAAGTGCACTGATAAGCTCTTTTCGCATCTTGTCCACCTTATATCCACGGTTTTCCCTCCACTGTACCAGCATTTGGAATATTTGCTCATTGACCCTTTTATGGTCTATTTTAATCTTTTCAACGTCTTCTTTATTGATTTTTAAGTATGAGGCCACCTCCTCCCACTCTCCACCCAGGTCTTTTGCTACATCTCTGAAATGACCATCACTCATGGGCTGTCTATCCTCTGTGCAGAAAAAAGTTACACATTGCAAGAATATATTCATTCAGAATCCTCACTTCAAATTCAATCAATTCAGTTCGCAAAGTAACATTAGCAATAGCTTCAGCACACTGAACAGCAACAGCACACTATATAAATGCAGTATGAAGGCAAGCCATTTGAATTATTAAAGCAGGATGAAAAAAAAAATCGAAGAATCATGCACCGATTATTCATGTTTGCCCGCACCCCGTGGCTTCTAAAACCTTTGCCTGATTAAATAACAAACATAATCTGTAACGTTACTTTTTGCAAAAGAAGTGTCAAGTCTGTATAAAGTCATCGGCATAATCTACAAAGCGTCGGCACCAGTATAATTACAGGAATTACTGGATCAATAAAGGAGACAAACATGTCTGAGAATAATTTGTTGCCAAAACCCCAGACACTTATCATTAATATTATTCCAGGAGATTTACATGGCTTATAACGTGCGGAATGTTATGGGCACATAAAGTAGTGCTTCAAACATTTGTTTTCCTGTGCTAAGCATATTCTGTATACCCACACCATTTATAATGTCCGCTTATAATATCAACTGCAGCATGATTATCATCAGCAGCACAATCATCAAAGGCATCCACTCACCGTGAGGGGAAGCTTCTTCCTCGGAGCTTTCCTGCTTGAACATGGCTTGATATTTGTCTGTTCTGATGAGAGCTTGAGGATTCTCAAAGCGGCAGACAACTTCTGGCTTTTTCAAGCATTCATCCAGTGGTAGAAAGTGGGGAACCTTATGTTTGTTGGGACATTGGACACTAATGCAGAAGTTGATCCTCTTTATCCACATGTTTTTCAAATTTTGAAGATTTTCTTCCACAAAGCTATGTACCTGTTGCACAACACATATTTACAAATGTTGAATTTTGTTAACTGATTAGACATTGTGGGCACCTTGATAATGCATAAACAAGTCCCTGAAATGTGTGTTACAAGGTTTTAATTAAAAATAGTTTTAGTTTTACTACAACAGACATAATTAAATTAAATCTAAAACAAGATCCCCTATCAATGTCAAAGTGCCCCAAATTCAAAGGAATTTGGCATCCAGCTGGCAACTATTCTAAATGCTTCATGAATGATCAAACGTTTTAAAATTCTTGCTATGCCTGCTCTGAAAACAATTTGTGACCAAAAAGGAAAAAAAAAATCTTTCAAGAGTTTTGTAGATAAAGTACTGCAAGTTTGCTTCTAAGCTATTTCCCTAGGAAATTACGGCAGGTTATTTCATATTCTTTTGATGATTTTTGTGATAGAGGGTTAAAAACAAAATGAATCTCACCAACTACAATACAGAACAAAATGAACTAACGCAGCATTTCTTAGAAAGTTTATAATAATTATGTCTGGTTAAGCCTACGTGCACATTTTTGTTTTGGCGTAAGTACCTTGGATGTGGCATCCGGTGAGGGCGTTTTCCTAATGTTTGTCTTCTCATCTTTTGAGCGTCGTCTCCTCGTGTGAATGACTCGTGCCCGCATGACACTCACCTGCGAAAATCAGGGAAGGTTGTTCAAAACTGTTGATTATGAGAAAACATAGGATTTCCTTTTCATTTAAGAAACTTATGTTTAAAACCCTAGCTGATTGAAAATGAGCCTACTCAGTTCTTTTTATGGTTTATTACTTTGATCCAAGATAGTTCAGTGTTATACATGCATTTACAATAACATGCATAACATCTCCGTGCAAAGGTTGGATACAAGAGACGTCTCCTGTTACAAGGCTAAAAGACACTCAAGTAGAGTTATATGACTCGAGTCACAATGACAAAGACTCAGACTTGGACTCGACCCTGAGGACTCGGGCTCGACCATGAGGACTCGGACTCGACCCTGAGGAGAGAGGATTCGGACTCGACCAAAAATTACCACAAATCACCATTTTTTTAAAACAATATAATTACAAGACAATCCTTTCCTGAGCAAGCGATACAGTCAATGCGGTACCAAAAATGCATTTTAGTACCTCACATACACAATGCGTGCAGCTCAAAATATTATGGTGCTTAACGGTGACTCGGACTCGGACTTGATCTTTTGGACTCTTGGCTTGGACTCCAACTCAACCCATATGACTCAGTATTCGGTAATTTTGACTCGATGTTTAGTGACTCTAATAGGTCTGCACCCAAGCTAAGCGGCTACTTGAACAACAAAGACGGGCATGAGGGCTGCTTGCCCCTGTAACCCTTAAGTACAGTGCGGTAAAGGTCATGTACAGCCTTTACATGTACCTGTATGTGCTAAACATAACCTAATCTGAAAGAATCCACAGGAGTCTCATATAATGATCACGTTGAACCATTTGGTCAAAGATGAGGTGATCATCACATATGTTGTAAGGATACCCTTACACATGCATTCAAGAGTTGCCCTTGCTTAACTGGAACGAACTCATGAGCCAGTTACTTACTTTGACGTATGCAAGATCTTTCTTGCGCACCATTTTCAGTACGAATTCATGTTGGGGATCTACGAAGAAATTCGCCGTATCGTATTGTAGCCCAGGGTTGGTTCCACCTAACCTTTGAGACCATCTCAATGCTCGTACAACTAATCGATGGAACAACCCATCTATAGAAAACAACAGGATGATATTTGCAGTATTTATTTTATGAGACGGGTCAATTAATTTATTGCCAAATATATGCAGGACGTTTCTGAGCTGCTAAGGCAATAGCAATTTGGTTTGTGCATGGTGAGTACTGATTAAAGCTTTGAGAGAATTCTTTTTCAGAAGATACTTTTGTTGATGAATTCTTTAGGGTGCCAACAAAGTCAACTTGAAATGAAGCAGTGTCCACAATTTTACATTTCACACCGACAATCCCGACAACCGACATGGCAAATTAGATATGGATAGCATGTTCTAAACTGTAAGAAAGCAGTTGTAGGGGTGTCTGTTGTACGTTGTTTTTTTGAATTATATAATTCCATTTTAAACTTCAAAAACCTGTGCGATTTTACTAACCTGGGAGGAATCCACAGAAGTCCACATAGAATACGCTTGCATTCTTTGGTTGCGATTGACTGCCTGTTGGTGTCTGCCGTTGCAGCATTGAAGGCACGTAGTACGAGACATCATCTTTAGGACTGGTCTTTGAATGTTGTCGCTGATATTTAGGGGGTGAAGTAACAGCTGCAGAGGGGCCACTGCAATCTTCCTCTTGTGTCTTTATGGAAACATAAAAATACTAAAATAGAACTGTCACTGTAAACATATATTTACATTCATTTACTCCAAAATGGACTCAACATAAAGCTAGTAGGTGGTGCCATGACTGCTCCAGTATGTATGTACCACCTGTCTACATTACTTTAGGTGAGAATGGAACAGAGTACAGACAATTTTCATCTGAATATGCACAAAGGATCTAAATTGAGTTTAGACATTTGCATGAATACAAGGTTTATTTTTTTGCATTAATCTCAGACTCCCTTTTTGGTGATTTGTTACACTGAATTATCGGTGTTCTAATTTGAATATGAGTGATTTTCCACCAGCGAGTAAAATTATGTGAACAGGTAAAGAGCTCCCTTTTTTCCACGAGTACCACTGCATTTCAGTGGGTAAAAATGTTCCCGAAGATTTCTGCTGTCAGACTAGGCATTACATAAACGGAAACCGAAAAAAAACAGTAGAAAACAATTTGGTTTTTTTTTTAATTTTTTTTTTTTTAAGTCCGAACGGGACGACGTCATTCCATGAGCATTTTCCATGGGTATGAGCACACATACAGGAAACGTTTTGTTGTATGTGTATGAGTATGAACAAATGTACTTGAGAACGAGAACTATAACCCTGCTAACTGTGTACCTAAACCAAGACATACCTGATCAACACGCTCACAGAGTAGGTCAAACTTGTCCATCAGATCCAGTAGGGCCTTTTTGTGCTCAAGTATGTCTCGCCACATGTATTCAATTAGCATATCCTCCAAAATGCCATTTTCCTTGAGACGTTCCCAAGCCCGGCAATGCTCTGACATCTACATTGAGAGAACAAATGTCTTGATTGAAAGAACAGCTATATGATGAAGTTAAATGACGCAAGTCACCCAGTCTACATACTTTTTCACTAATAAATGACAATCTTTTGTGCGTGTGCGCAAAAAGAGTCTCGAGGCAAGACGCGAAAATGGTCTAATGAAAATGTACAAGGGCACAAACGTTCTGGTAATTTTTTCCCCATTTCTCCCTGATTTGTCGTTTTTTCTTGAGAGAAAACTCTAAAGTGTCAAAGATAATACTATCCAGCTTTAAGTGTTATTTTCCATGCACAAAATAAAAACTTCTTTTGATATCGTTTCGTCCCGTGCGATCGATTCGGGGTACAACCTACCAAAATTCTCGCCGAATAGAGTTGCTGTGCACGGAAGGTCATGCAAAAAGTGGTGACATTCCCGTCAATCAATACTTTTGAATTGCGAAGACATTTCGAATCGGAAGTCATAAAAATGATCGATAGTAATTCATAGTTTAACCGGAAATCCTTCAAAATGTTGCTGGAAAAACTTGAATCTTTTTAGTTTGGAATAGTTGTAAGTGTCAACAAACGGGATGCATAACTTTGCGATACTCTCAAAATTCATTTAACTCCTAACTGAAATAGTAGTGTTTCACATCATTGACTTCTGAGATACAAATTGCAAGCAATATTTGACAATTTATCTAACAAAATGCCATATGCCTTTTGAGTTTTTTAAATTAATGGGCTTTGCTTTGTAAATATCGAGATCGGGAATGTTGCCACTTTTTGCCGCTGACCGATGCTGCGCAACGTAATTTTTCGCGTTGGGCCCGCGAGGCCTGTTCGCCCAGTGGCCGGTCGACGTTACAGTCCGTGCACGGCGATGGCGCAGCTAGCCTTGACCAATGCTGTCAAGCCAAGCTTTTTCCCAGAACTGTCCGGCAGCCGTTTTACCCTACTTGTCACGGCAACGTACGCCGCTCGCAGCCCCTTGCTAGCTCCGCTTGCCTGTACTGTACTTGTCACGGCACACGTACGCCGCGCGCTTTGCCGGTACGTATACAGTACCTACGTACGTACGTACTACGTGCACCCCATGCAGTAACCAATACGCAGTCGCAGTGTCTTCCGTGTGACTCCCACGGCATGGTTACTGTACTGTACATGTACATGTACATGTACATGTACTGCACATGTACATGTACGTGTACGTACGTCCGTGTGCGGATTTGTGTTAGGAACACATCGCGCGCGCAGTACAGGCAAGCGGAGCTAGCTAGCCAGGGGCCGGGGGCTGGGAGCGGCGTACGTTGCCGTGACAAGTAGGGTAAAACGGCTGCCGGACAGTTCAGGGAAAAAGCTTGGCTTGACAGCATTGGTCAAGGCTATGGCGCAGCCCGTGTTCCAGTAATTAAGTTGCCGGTACCCCGAAGCGCACAGTTATTATGAATGTATCTTTAAATTGAGATGACGTCACTAACGAACCGGATACTGTTGTCTTCCCAAACGTCATATTTTGTAGGCCTCTGACACACTGCAGTGTGAAGGTGACCAATCAAACATTACTGTGATGGTCCTGCTGGTGTAAACAATTTTGTGTCCGATTTCATCCAATGAATCACATTCACCCATTTAAATCAACCTGACAGTTATCAATACAAATGTTGAGAAATTCACTGGGATGTTTCATAAGCAGTGTGTACCTGTTTCCGTGGAGGTGTAATGGTGATGACTTTCTTAAGCGCATCAATCAGCCACTGTGGATCCAGAATGACCACATCTTTAAGTGCCTGGCTTTTCTTGTCACCATCCCCGCCGAAGTATATTATGTGGCCAAGATCGTGGTAGAACTTCAGCATTGTCAATAGTTCTGTTTCGTCTTTTAAACCGAAGTCATCCTTTACCTAACACCAAGACGTACAAATTAAGTACATTAATGAAACCACCTTCCCTTCGGAACCTACAATAGCCAATCAGCATGTTGTAGAATGATAGAAGAGTTTGTTTTGGCAAAGATGGCCATGGGAACAAACATGGCAATGGGTATCATTAAATAGTAAGATTTACAAAAATTGGAGGAATATAATGCTGCAGTGATGAACCAAAGATTAATACATATACAGATTATAAACGATTATAATCACACAAAAACATTTTGAAAAATGTGTCTATGTGATTATATAATTTTGACACCTTCGCGTACAAAAGACATCTTGTTAAGGTCTGGGTAACCTAGCGAACCGATTGGAGGAGTCATGCGTCCTGTCTTGTAAAATTTGCCCATTTCGATTTCTTTAAACCTTTTACGGCATTACTTCCAATGCAAGATTGATCATGTTAGATTCTGACACTGGCGGGGGAGGGAAGGGGGAAGGGGGATAATTAGGGTGGTATTTACCCCCCCCCCCCAATATTTTGTAAAGACTGCCTTTTAACATTTAAATGCCTTTTTTCAACGGGCTTAACCCCCCACCATATATTGGCCCTTTGTGTGCATTATTGTCGGGTTTGAACATCGCCCATGGACAAATGGTCCCCCCCCCCCATCCCCCGCTTTTTCATTTTACGGAGGCCAAGTGTCCGGAGAAAAAAAAACAGTCTACATTTAACAAACGGATGTGCAAGTGCCCTTTTCAAAATTTTTTAACCCCCCCAAATAAAAATGACCATGCTACGCCCCCGGCAATGATACAATTGATCAACCTTTTTCAAAACGTGGTTTACCGGGCATAGATACTGTGTCAGACTGCAGTACAATCATCACCTGCTTTAGTGTCAAAACGGGTATTCCATCTTTCTTGGCCACTTCCTTGAGTTTTTTGTCGTCAAACTGCAGCCAGCGCAACGGGATCAATTGACCCATGTAAGGCTCTTTCCTTGCTGTGCTTTGTATATGATCTCTTAGTCTGGCAATCTGTTTATCAATACATTGAAAATTAATGAAAGCAGAATTCCTGACTTTTATTATAAGCACGTCAGCCAATGCTGGTTTGCTCCACATGCAGGTACATGTATATGATGCATGCCTCCGAATTGTTCAGCCATATGTCAACATTTAATTGATTCTATGTTTACTAAAAAATCGTAAAACCCTTTGATAAGTTATATCTTTATTAACTGTCCTGCATCCAGCAAAGTTCTCTCCAAAGTGTTGCAGTGTTTTGGTGAAATCAAGAATACAGAGCAACTGATCAATATTAATTTCAACCGCCCGCAAAAAAACCAAATGGCAAAACATGGAGATGAATGGTAAAACAAAGTTGTTAGAAATTTGACGGGTTGTCAATTTTTAAGGTTTTGTCCGAAAAAGTATTTGATAATAGTGTAATGAAGTAGTATTAAACTTTATTTATTCATACCTTGATGTTGGTGGTTTCTAAGGAGTTCTCAATGGCATAGAAGTTTTGAACTACAAATCTGAAGTACGGCTTGTTGCAGATCTCAGTTCGGATTCGAGTAAACATCTTGTCTATCTACATTTTTGCAAAGAGACGAGGGATGGAAGTGGAAGATGATTTTCTCTCTTTTCTTGTAAAAAGTGAGAGTATGCAAAATCCTTTATAAAAAAGGTACATCAATGCATCGATGAATGCGAAACAGTACTAAAGGAAAAGGTTGTTGATGGGGGCAGTATTCTGTTAGATTTGTCATCTGATAGGGCGATGTTCACGTAAAGCGGTAGACCGGAGCTTCAAGAGGTTTGTTAGTTTTCCACAGTTCGCTCAATTTTTGCTCCCATTGGATCCAGTCAAATATTCAACTTTATAAACTGATTTTCATATTCGGTTTCCAGCGTCATGCCTGTAACAAATAATATGAATCCTTTGGAACACAACTTCAACTTCTTTGAGGTTAATTTCTTTTTATCCGTTCAAAAAGCATTTTAAACATAATTTAAAAACTTCAGGAAAGAAAGAAGGGCCTACCAATTGTTTGCGTTCATCGTCCGGCAAATCCACTCCTCCGACGCTGTTTCTGTGGGTACCAACTATGAAGATTGGCGGGGACTTCTGCTCCAATCTGTCTTGTGAGGAGTTTTCTTTGGTATATGTAAATATTGACCGCATCCAGAAATCCAGATACTGGATTGGTGTCATTCTATCAGTGTTGGAGCTGCTCGCCTGATAGACCAGATTGAAGGGAAAACATTAATTGTTCAAACTATTTTTTTATATATTTTATTTCTTTTTGATAATGAAACCAAGGATTCCTCAAAAGTACCCTAAGCACTGTAGCTCGAAAGCCTGAAGAAATTTATAGAGAGAAGACAATGAGAAGAAATTACAGTTTTAGATGTGGGAGGAAAAGCCCAGAGGAATATTCTGAGGACAACCCACGGAATCAGGTAGGGACTGAAAACCCAATCCACATACTGGCCCGGGGGGATTCGAACCCGGGACACTACATTTAGTTGTCTGAGGTAGTGGCGTGTAACCCTGACCCGCAACCGAAACAGACCCGAGCAAAAACGACTTCGGGTTGGGTAATTGGGTCGGGTCGGCCTGGCCATCATAATGGTCCGGTCGGGTTGCTTTTAGGAGTTCAGATCGGTTTCGGTTCGGATTCGGTTTATATGTATAATGTTTCGGGTCGGTTTGGCCTGGTCAACCCGACACGATTCACAACACTAGTCTGAGGGTGCGGAAAATACACTTTCATTTTTTCAACTATACAACTGTTTGTTAAAGATAGCAACATTAAAATCAAGGCATATGTGTAAATCTCCAGTAGTCAGTATATTAATTTAAATAAAACATCCTTTCTACTACGTCCAGTTCAAAATGTATGAAATATGATGAAATCAGGGAACGCATGCTCAAATCTGTGACTTGTAGCGGACATCACGTTTTTTTTTACATGCATGGAAATCTTTCATGTACATTTAAGAAAAATGCAACAAAGAGGCAACTGCAGAGTTTAAAGCAAAGACTTTGAGGGCAGTGACTAAAATGTAAATAAACCGCAAAGAGAAACTGACTATATACGCACATTATGACGATGTTCAAGCTGAACAAGGAAATTAACTTTAGTGGGGCTTGAGCCCGACACTGTATCAGCTGAGCATATACGGGTTTATAAATATAGCTTCTGATAAGGGTCCTTTGAACATTTAGAGACATTGACAAAATGGGGAACTAATGAAATGCATCAATCTGTGTCGTGGGTTTTTATTTGAACCGAATGCTTAAAAGCTGTAAAACCAATAAGTAATCTATCATTCTTACTTCTGATTTTGCACTGGCTGGAACTGGCACCGGTTTGTCCAGATCATGGCAGAGGTTGAATACAACCACGTAAATCGCCCGAGAAGACAAAAATGTCTACATTATAAGGAAAACAAAATAAAGACCAAAATCCAACACCATACCAAGTTTAATACTTACAAACACTTCAATTATTCTACAGGATTAAAAACTTAATAAACAAAATGCATTTAAAATTTGAACCAGCTTGTACAGTTCAACTTGGTAATAATATGTTACATACACTGAGCATGCGTGACAATGCACCAACCTCTGAATGGAAATCATGTTGGTAACTGCACGACTATTTCTTTGTTTCCCGCAACACTGTATCGTATTCCACTGACCTTGTGTAATGTGTAGTACAAGTCTTGACCAGCGAAGTCCCAGAGACTGAGAACTATTGGTTCCTCTGCACCGGAGACGTGCCTTGTTCTAACCGTTATCTGTGGTTTCTTGGCTTGCTCATTTTCTGGCGAGTTTCTGTCTCTGCCCTCTTGCTGCATGCTAGATGTCCAAGGAGGAGAGGCTGTGAAACGACAAATGCTTAAAATCACCCTTGCCACAAATCTTGTACAAGACACTGAGTCTGAGGAGTAGAAGCTGTGCTGGAGTGCAGTGGTTAACACTGTTTAAGTGATAATTATGTTGATGATTGTCACTTCTGCAAACGATCTGCAATACAGACGATTCTATGGAACCATCATGCAGCTTTTTGAAATCAAAAACAAACCTCAAAAACGGAAATCACATTGTCATTGAGCACCATGTATCATTTCAAGTGACGATGACAAATTTAGCTATATAGATACACATAAAACGGCAGAATCCATGGTACGGCTTAAGCAAGCATTTTTGAAACTTTTTTTTCTTCAATTTTTTTTAAAACTCTTACCTGCTCCATGTACTGTTGGCTGGTCCATTGGATATGTTGGCATTACTGTTGCCCCAGGCACCTTAATAATGTTAATCACAACACTAAATAGTGGTTTATGCTAAGATGATAGATCCATACTGGGCAACAAACAAAATAACTATTCCTGAAAAAATAATTAAAAAAGTAAAAAAAAACACAATTAAAAGTTAATTACGAAACTGTGACAATGAAATGCATGATAGCAACTTCTCAAAATATCTTTGAAGTATTCTGATCTGCCGAAAGGACATTATTTGGTCATTAACATTTGTATTTTGCATCACGTCCTTTCCAAAATTAAATTTCTACTTTAAGATGTAATCTCTTTCGTTTTATAAAAATATTTCACAGCAAAAATATGTTTAAAGGTGGTATGACCTAAAATTAATATTTAAGAATGTCTTTTTTAAAAGACATTCTTAAATATTAATTTTAGGTTGTACTTTAAAAAGTACAACCTTAAAAAGTACAAGTGTCAAAGAAGGTAGTTCGTACCCCGATATCAACTGGATAGTTTTGCATGATGAAATCGTGAAAGTTGAAAGTTGCTTCTGTTCTCAAAGTTTCTTCAAATTCACGCTTAAAACTGGTTGATTCGTCTATCAACAGCGATAAAAGAAACAAAAAAGAATTTTAGTTTTACAAATTTGAACTTGGCTTCGGATACTTAAAGAATACACATAAAAGGCAGCAAAACACACCAAAAAGAGTTTACAAGAATAATAAGAGGCAATATTTTCATTTGAAAAAATAATTGACAAATCTGCACACGGTTTTGAAGCTTTAAGGAAAAACGTTCTAAAAGCTGATTCTTAACTTCATTTTTCGCTTAAATGTATTGTAAAATTGTGTTGTATTACAAAACAACTGTCAAAACTAACTTTGGGGAGCCATGAAAGAGTGAGATTCCAAAAAGTAAAAGAATGGTGTCTAGGAAACAAACTCTTACAGAAGTCAGTCAATCATCGTTACAAATTCATACAAAAATTTCAGTTGTCTTGAGCATGACAACACACCATGTGTCATGATTTCACTGGATGCTTGAGACTATTATCCACGCAGTCAAGTAAGATATTTCACAATAATTATGTATATATTTGTTTCATCTTTACAAATGTATTTACCTTCAACACGCACATATTAGACTTTAAGAGTAATTTCGTGTAAATACTTCATATAAGTGTCCACGCTCAAAAAATCGAATTTTTTTAAACTTTGTGGGATGAAAGGACTTAGGGAGCAAGTAACCAAAATAGACTTTTTAAACTTTTATTTTGCCCGTTGCCATGGTTATGGGCCATTATGTGTTTTGGCCATTTTTCGGCAATTTTGAGGCTGCAAAAATTCATTTTTCGCGTTATTTTCAAAGGTCATCCAGCCAAACTGCAAAGTAATGTCACAAAAGTAACTATATCACGACAAAGTATCATCCTTACCCTTACAAGAAAAAAATTAAAACACTTCTGAAAAATCTCCTTTATACTATTTTTAGACCCTATAATACAGCATGTTTTTACAACTATCAAAACTGCATTTTTTACCCCATTTTTATCCCTCCAAAATGGCACTTGCCAGGGCACTCAGAATAATTTCCCTTCGGCTATGGTTAGTTCAGACATTGGTTTTTTCATATCTGGTGAGAAAATTTTGGGTTATTGTATAGCCTTTGTGCAGTAGCGCTCCAAAAATGGTAAATTTCACAAAAACCTTAAAAAGTGTATTTTCAGTGTTTTCCTTTGTTTTGAGTAATAACTTGTATAATTTGTATTGTTCATGAATCTAGCACATATTTACAAACAGAATTAGACTGTGTATCATTTTTAGATCATTGGATGAATAGTAGGTCGTGTACTCTCCCCCCCCCCACACCTGGCTAGGCCCCGCCCACTCCCCGTGCCACCGAATTTTGAACTTGTATGTTGCATAACGAAACAAATGTAAATAAATAATATGCAAGTGAACACTTTAGAAATAACAGAGTTCCTTTTCACAGCCTCCCCTTCCCCCACCCCCGGGGCATTGCTTGGGGTTGAGGGTGGGGGTGTGACCACCCACCAATAACTTGGCATTGTCGGTACAATCTTTGTCACATGGGCAAAACTCATGTGTTTGCAAGCCGCAATGAATAATGGCCATATCCATTGTCCTCTGATTGAAGTGCACCATCATTCCAATGATGTCCAGTCCTCCCCTCCCAGCTAGGCCCCGCCCCTTCCCTTGCCACCAAATTCAGATTTTGATTTCTGCATGTATTTGCCTAAATTAATATTGTAAATAGATATCAATTTGCAAGTGAAGCTTTCATAATCTACACCAACAGGCGTACCCGTCTCACAGCCCACCCCCTGCCATCCCTCTCCTACTCCAGTACTTATTATGAGCAACTATCCCCCCCCCCAAAGAATTGTACTGAATATGTATTATTGTTAAGGTTACATATTGCCTTGCGGAAAGTCCACATATTTACATGCACTATGTAGGTTTGGCAATTTTTTGTCAACGTGGGAGTGGTTTGGAATATCTGGAAAGCGCAGGGGGGGGGGGTGGGGGGTGTAATATGGATACATGTACATGGTACATATACTTATGTACATAATGCTGATTTCTTTTTTTTACAAAATTGCATTTATTTTATTATTTTCAATACAGAGAAGTGATATGGCGATTACGAGAGCAAATAACTCATATTTTGATATTAAAATACATGTACTTTAAAACAACTATCACTCTAGTGAAAACTCAAAATGGCCTCTATTCTGATTGATTGAATTGGACGTGTAAATATGGTCAGATCAAGCACATATAAAGTCAAATATAGTCCCGTTATGGGGTGCTGCTATGCCCTCCAACATCGTAATTTCGTAATCAGCATGACATTTTGAGTCTCTTCCAAACTGTCATCAGCAGTCAACATGGCCACACTTCTGTGGTGCATCCATTGTTACATGGCAAGCAATCTAAATGTATTGGTGCTTATGAATTACAGGGTTTTTTTTTATACAAGCAGGGAATGTTTTGTTAATGTGTTAATTAAAAACTTCCCAACCGAACCACAAGTGCTTACAGATTTTAACCCTTTCTGGCGGGTATTTGGGTTTCTTTCTGAAAGGGAGGGGTACAGCACACTGTGATCCCATATTGATTTGCATATGCGTTGACCGATTTTCCTACACCCGATTTGGCAGGAAAATATTGGTTGACCATTACTCTATAATATGACATTCTTGGTTCTATTGCTGTTACCACTAGAGGTGTTTTTTATATGTTTTTCCAAACTCTTGTCTAGATAACATTTTGGGCATAATTTCTGTATTTTTGTGTAAACATCCATCCCAGTCAAGCAATTGTATGCATCCATTGTCACTGCCATAGGGACTTATATTTTGTTATAATTACTGATTTTATTCCAACAATGTGTGGGTTTTCAACCCGAATTTGCAAAACTAAAGTAAATATCCACAATTGTGGTGATGTTATTTAATGCTCTGCAATTGATTCATGTAATAACAATCAGAAACGTATATCAAAACAAAGAAAATGGTACAGATTGAAAGGTGAAAATTACATGCGCTTCTCGCACCAATGACGGCCACGTTACATACTGAGCATACTGTTGTTAATTATATAGCCATGAATTTCAGTCATAGGATAATACTTCCGTGATAGGCTTTGAAAATGGAAGTATTTTTGACTTTAGTTTATGAGCACCGATGTCTTTACAACGGTTGCCATGGTAATAATAAGCATACTACAGAAGTGTATTTGGTGCCACAAAACTTCATGTTGATCAGACAAATACAAATTTGGAGGACACTTCCACTAAAAAAATACTTCAGATCCTAACTACATGTATATAGCCAAGTCAAGTCAGAGTGAAATTCATGCAATCAAATTGATACTGTGTTCTCTCGGAGCTTTCACTGGAGTGAACGTTGTTTTAAAGTACATGTATTTCAGTATAAACAAATAAGAGTTAGTTGCTCTCTAAATCGACAGATCTTTTCCGTTTTGAAAATAATAAAATAAACGTCATTTTGTTCACCACACCTTTTACTGTAATTCCAAGGTAACTTTCAATATAAACAAATGTGTACAGCGTACATGCTTGTGTCCAGATCACCCTTCCCACCCCCACCCACCCCTGCGACATACACACCCCTTCTCCTCCTCACTTCGGATATTCCAAGCTGCCCCGTGTTGTAAAAAAGCCACCTTACATAATTCAGACTTTCCCCAAGGCCATGTGGATGTATGTAATCTCAACAAAATTGTACTTGTTGACTTGTTGGGGAGGACGTGGTTCTCTTTGAGCTTTGGGAGAGGGGGTGGCAGGGGAAGGGGCTATCTGTGAGACGGCTGTTGGTGTAGATCGTAAAAGGTTCACTTTCAAATTGATATCTAGTATTTACAATTTAATTTTAGGAAAAATTTATGCAGAAATCAAAATCTGAATTTGATGGCAAAAGAAGGGGCGGGGCCTAGCTGGTAAGGGAGTACTGGACATCATTTTAATAATGGTGCACTTCAATCAGAGGACAATGGATATTGCCATTATTATTCATTGCGGCTTGCAATCACATGAGTTTTGCCCATGTGACAATGATTGTACCGACAATGCTAAGTTATTGGTTGGTGGTCACACCCCACCCTCAACCCCAAGCAATGCCCCGGGGGTGGGGGAAGGGGAGGCTGTGAAAAGGAACTCTATGTTATTTCTAAAGTGTTCACTTGCATATTATTTATTTACATTTGTTTCGTTATGCAACATACACGTTCAAAATTCGGTGGCACAGGGGGAGTGGGCGGGGCCTAGCCAGGTGTGGGGGGAGTACACGACCTACTATTCATCCAATGGTCTAAAAATGATAAACAGTCTGATTCTGTTTGTGAAAATGTGCTAGATTCATGAACAATACCAATTATACAAGTTTATTACCCAAAACAAAGGAAAACACTGAAAATACACTTTTTAAGGTTTTTTTGTGAAATTTACCATTTTTGGAGTGCTACTGCACAAAGGTTATACAATAACCCAAAATTTTCTCACCAGATATGAAAAGACCAATGTCTGAACTAACCATAGCCGAAGGGAAATTATTCTGAGTGCCCTGGCAAGTGCCATTTTGGAGGGATAAACATGGGGTAAAAAATGCAGTTTTGCTAGTTGTAAAAACATGCTGTATTATGGGGCCTAAAAATAATATAAAGGAGATTTTTCAGAAGTGTTTTATTTTTTTTCTTGTAAGGGTAAGGATGATACTTTGTCGTGATATAGTTACTTTTGTGACATTACTTTGCAGTTTGGCTGGATGATCTTTGAAAATAACGCAAAAACTGATTTTTTGCAGACTCAAAATTGCCCCAAAATGGCCAAAACACATAATGGCCCGTAACCATGGCAACGGGAAAAATATCGGATTAACAAGTCTATTTTGGTTACTTGCTCCCAAAGTCCTTTCATCCCACAAAGAATAAAAAAAAAATTTTTTTTGAGCGTGGACACTTATATGAAGTATTTACACGAAATGACTCTTAATCATTTGTTAAGAATGGTATAAAAGTAATGGATCTGTGTTTGAAAACTTCATGCCTATTTCCAAATAAAGATGAAGCCTTTCGAGCGATTAGCAATTTTGTGTAAATATTCCTCTCCCTGGTTTAATATCGATCATAATGATTCAGTATTGGATTGTTGCGTCTTTTTTGCCCGTCGCTGACGTATGTGATTAACACCGTATATTCGGTGTTGTCCCAGTTCTTCTGATGAAAAACCCCCACAAACTTCTTGGGTAGGATTCCAACCCACAACCTCCTGCTTATTCTCAGCTAACAGCGAGTATATACATCGTTTAAAAAAATAAATGCCAGTGAAGGGCAAAAAAGCAACACCCAATCTTGAATTTTCATCACCGTCCCGACGCAATTGTCATCTTATGAACATGGATGAGTAAACCGTTTGAGACAACGGGCATTGCTGGTTTTATGTCACTATCATGTTTGGCTTGTTATATAAATATAATCCGTCAATATCTTTCAAGCTATACAAAAAAAATCGGTTTAACCATCAAGCCTTTAATACAATATGAAAGACATTTTGTACATTAATTTTGTCATTGATTGGAATTAAATAATAACACTATTCCAACCTCCTTGATGAAGACACTATGATGTTGCATGTTTGATGTCTATTTTGCAGACAGAGGACGCACTGATGCCTTCTGTGGGTGACTCGTTGCTGTTAAACCTGTAAACAAAATAGAGAAGATAAATACAATTGTCCAAACTCTGCATTCATGTTAATGGAACTCCATCAACGAGTCGATCAAAAACAAACCATCCTTGAGCCTGTTCAAATCGTACCTTAGGCACTATCTGATCTCCTGTTATGTGGCATAGCATCTACGTTTTTCTTGGTTTTTACTCTTGTTTATATCACTTTGTTAATTGCTCATTATCTTCATGACATGTAGTATGCTGTTTCCTCCTCATGCTATTGTCACTTACTTCTTTGTACATGTATTATTTGTCCTGTTTTTGTCTTTGTCTTGTTCATAGTTCCCCAGTGTCTGATGTTTGTTTTGCGGCTCAAAGGCTTTCCATACAAGCATTGCTGAGGAAGTATGCCTATATCCACCTTTTTTTCGTTATATAATTTAGCCTGTACTTTTTATTTATACACTTATATTTGAAATTTATCTTTTTGTATTCCTACTTTTGATAGTTAACTCTTGATTATTAATTACCTGTTTCTCTGCATTGTTATTAACTGACTACTATGTGTTTACAATTGTTTTACTAATGGACGTTTTTGTGTTTCATTTATTGCTTTATAGTGGTCTCAGTATGTTATTATCACCTGCCATTGACAAGCTAAGGCTTATTATGGCTTGAATAAATTGCTTTGTCATTTACAATTTGTTTTTCCAAGACACAATTTATATTTATTTTCCTTTATTGTACATGCTTTATGAATTGTATTTTATTTATGGTTGGATATTAATAAATCCTATATTGAATTGAATTGAATTGAAAAAAACATTTGGTATGAAATTTGCTCCATTTAATCTTTCTGTCTTCCTTTCCAGACCATACCGGGTGTTATTTGTAGAGAACATTTGCAAATAACCACATTTTGCTTAATACTGAAATTCATAATTGTATCCATGTCCAACGAAAATGTTTGTATAGGGCAAACAAGTATTAGCTACAATATGGACCATTGGGTTTCCGATCCTGAAGTAAGGTTACCGTATTATCGATACTTACATTCATTGTTCAATCTATACATGTATCAGAAGTTCTTTTCACGTCATGAAGAATATTCTATCCAGTGGCGTCACCAGACTTTTCAGTCTGTGGGGCCACAGGGGGACCCAGCATTTGATGGGGGGCACTTAGGTGAATATATATATTTTTTTTACCAACCCAAATCTCAGATGGGGGGGCACTCGGGGGGGCACTAGGTTTTCCAGGGGCACGTGCCCCCTGCCCCCTGGCGACGCCACTGATTCTATCCTATCTGAACTAAATCAAAACTTATATTTCACATTGACTCAGTACACACCCTTTGATGTGTGAATCTCCTCATAAGGCTAGTCTTCCCGACTCGTTCCTGACCGACGATCATGAGTCGTGTGTGGTGTACTTGCTTGTGGCCTTCCTTGAGTGCCTTTCTGTAAGCTTCTTGCTCTTGCTTCCCTCTCAATTCCTCAGGTATGTTGGTATGTAGAGCTTGTTAAAGGAGAACCACTGAAAAACTAAACTCAGCACTTCTAACAATCTACGTACATTATTTTTTGTTGCTCTTTGCAGACTTATATATACATATGCCCAATCCAATTGCTCTGATTACCTTTAACAAATAATCCCTGCTTACTGTAAGCAGACCATTCAGTGATTATTGTAGGCCTAAGCGTATTTTTTAAGCGTGGAATTTTAGCTTATGTGCATGCGTACATCCCGTAATTCAGGATTCTGTGCTGACAGGGTTAGCGCATAATTTTTCTGCTCGCGTACGTGGTTAGCACGGAATGGTGACCGTAAGCACAGAATGCTGTGGTGAGCAGAGCCATGAAATCGCGCCCTGTACTTTACAAAGATATGATTGTATTTGCCTTGTTCCTGTTTCAAGGAAAGAATGTTGCAACCTGACGCCACGTTTTTCCTCACATATCATCTTAATAAGGTCAGTCATTGCCCAAAAATGTTGAAAAGACATGTGCCATGCATGGACTGAGAAACATGTGTCAGGAAATACTAAGACAATTTTCTTGACTCTCCATAGCCTTTGTACACGACCGCCGAAATGGCGACTGGATACTACATCCTTTCCGATAAATCTTAAAAAGAAAAAGTGTATCACATTGATGAAAACAGTATTTCTGAAACATAGATTAAACTTGAGAAAATTGATAACAACTCAACCTGTTATACCTGAGTAGAGCGGTTCCAATCAGGATCAAGTGAGTCATAAAAATTCAACGGTCATACTTAGTGATTATAAAAAAAAGAATTTCATAAACAAAACTGAAAAAAAAACACATGCAGTACTGATCCAAACATGAACATTACAAAGCAGAATTGTAAGGTATACATAAAATACTCACTTTGTGATGCCAAGTCTATCTGTAATCTTGGACCTAACATTGAAAGAAAAAGTAAAATGCTTTAACACGTTGAGATTTCTTTCTTTTTTGTCCGGGAGAAGAAAATATCAAAATTAGGATTTCCCTTCAGGACATAATTTCATTTGCACAGCAAAATTACTGTATACTCAGTATTGTCCAAGAGCTTTCAGAAGAAAAAATCAAAAGTACGCTAGGGTATAACCCTAAGATCATGCTTGATGAAGTCTGCTTATTATGGAACTCATAATATGATGTTTATCCTCTATTTTCAACTGGAATCAAATCAACCTTCTGGATCGTGTATGCTCAATGTGTAAGATGTATATGCGCAAGAGTAACAGAAGGTTTTATGTTAGTCAGCAAACTTGGACAGGTTTTTTTTTTCTGGCAGGCCCTGCAATGATTACATACAGTATGTCAAAAAAATAACTAATGCCCTTGGTGTCTTATTGAAGAATAGGCAAGATGTTTATTAATGTCTTTTGGTAAATAACCAAGTGAAAAATGGAAATGGCACTTACCAAGTATATTTGACAACTCCTTACTAGCAGACACGATATCTTCAAGAATGTCTCTGAGCTTCTGAATATTCCATTTTATTCAGTAGCTTGGTAACTGATAGCAAAGCACAGTTCTTCCTGCAGATGTAAATAAATAAAAAACAGTCACTCATCGTCCAAAGTATTTTTTGTTAACATACTTCAACAATTATCCATGATTACAGACAACTTAATTAATTTAGAAATGGCTACGTGCATGCTTTACTCACAATTACATTTTGTTCTAGGTCATTTTCTCGCACATAGTTGTAGTCTTCACATTTTAACTGATACTGAAGCGTTTGACATTGATGACCACAACAAGAAGAAGCACTATGTTCCCGCATGAGGTGATACCTCAGTAATGATGTTTGCTTGTGGTAATACATAAGATTTCCGTGGATGATTTCTTTCCAATATTTTATAAAAGACATATTCATTTCCTTGTTTGTCATCAGACAGATTGCACAGAGCATCCTCCAGGGATGTATTTAAGTCCAACATAAGTCCATCTGCGAATCCTTCACTGGGCGCAAACATTCTTGAAATGCTTGAAATTAAGGTGCGATAGTTACATCATTTACCATATAAACATACATCATTTATACATTTATTTATATCTCCACCCACATATAGAAACACATGTTTTTGTCGAAAAATAGTTTTCTTATTTTTGGTTGCTTAATAAAAGGATTCAATGAACACTTTTGTATCAATAACAATATCAGTGCTCAGTCACCCATAATAGGTTTTACATACTGTACAGTAATTTCTCTCTCTTTATTGATATTTGCCAGAGACACTTTCGAAATCCGCAAATATCGAAGCTCATCACCTACATATTTATACATTCATGGCGCAGCCCTTTTTGCAATTTTTTTGCAATAGGCTGTTTGTGGGTAAACATTACCGTTGTGGTTTTAAATTCATGCATATCATTTGCACACCGGCACCGATAGAGCTACCTGTCCCCATTTTGATGTTCGAAGGACAATGGGGTCAGGAAACCAGACCGATGTCTAGACTATTCAACGTCACATGGCGGTTTTTTGCCACCATGTTTATGGGGCTATCTCGGACTTTACTATCACCAGATCATGACCAAATTTGATAAAGCGATTTTTAAAATGCGAGTCCTAGGTACTCGGACTAGCTTTAATTCTAAGGTAGACCCCAATAAACATGGCGGTACATATATTTACCGCCATGATCATATGGGTCAAAGTCTAACGTAACGATAGATTTCAAATCCTCGGGAAACACAACTTTTCAGGAAATGTTATATGCATAATTAGTAGTTCGGGAAGCCGGAAATTCGCCATTTCATATAGGCCTTAACCTTAGAGCTGGGGTTGGAAATAATGTAGTATTCATGGCACTTCGTTGGTTGTGTACAAAGACTATGGAGAGTTGAGTGCAATTTCAAAGTATTTTCTAACAAAATTGGAAATGTTTTAAGTTAATATTCGTTTGCTGGGGTTTCCCAGCTACATTTCATTTTATCACTGAAAGATAAAATACATTATTCTCCACAAACGCACAGTTGAGTCCTACACTTTCTTTTTTTTAGCTGATGGTTGCTATGGTGTAGGAAAAGTAAACATATCGATTGGCCTAGTTGCAGTTTGCCGCCCCTTGATGGCATGAAGCCAAAAACGATGTTTTTGGCATAAGGATGGATGCTTTTTGCTAAGTTGATACAAATGTAATAAGTTCACGCGCGCATTGACGCGCTAAGTGCATTTGGGGCAAGAAAGGCCAGTTCGGCGTAGCTTTTTGAGACCGCTACATCAAAAATAAATTTCTCCCGGAATATTTCGTTTTTCGCTTATATTTCCATGGGTGTTTCGTTCATAATTGAACATCGTTTGGTGAATTGTCTCTGGGATGGTATAGGATTTTTGTTATACAACTGGCTGCAGTGATCTTGTGAGTTTTCGCAACTTTTCGTCATTTCGATGCTTCGCCCAGCCGTGGGTGTGATGCCGTACGCTGAGTGGGCCCTACACCTGGTGACTGCAGTCTGCTAAATCATCGGACAGATCGTACTTAGTTTACTTCATGTGCGTTTCTTCAGCTGACTTGAACTTTCAGTTATTTGTTAAACCTCTTGGTGAGGTTTTGGAGATCGTGATTAGTCCATCAGTGAAGCTAGTGTGCGTTAATCATGTTCTGTTGTTAGTCTACGAACACTGAAGTACGCAACGTTATGACCGGCGGAGTACGGTCGGTGAATCCCCCGCCTAGATTTCAGTCCACCCGGTACCGGCTGAGGTTCACGGCATGCTTGGCCGCGGAAACGCGGGAGTGCAGTGTGAAACCACGTCTATATGCAGGCCTGAACGCTGTTCATGACGTCCAGATCCCGGGATTTTTTCCTGCGTTTATACAGTATTGGACATCATGCGCAAACATGCTATCATGGATGGAATTCGAGGTGAGAATTTTCCAATTATAGCCCTGGTTTCGGGCCAATTTTTGTCAGTGTTGCTGTGTAGTTTCGTGTGAAGTTTGTGGGGCTCCGCACCCGTGATTCAAAGAGGCTCGGCCTCACTGCCAACCATACCGTAGGCGAGAATGAATCGGTCGTGCTGGATTGATCTTTGAGTAGGGCCTAGATAATTAAATGGTACAATTAAGATGGACCGACTATAGTTGTTGTGAAGTTGAATGACAACTGCAATAAATGTCCGAAAAGATGATGTTTGAATTCAATGTCATTTATCAGTGTTGACAAATTTTGGCAGATATATGGGGGAGATACTCAGATAAATTTTGATGGAGCCTCCTAATTTTTGCCTGCAGTGAGTTTGTTCCATTTTTCTATAGTAAACTATGGGAACCAAGCAAGTAATTTTCTGGGCGAGTGCTGGAATTTTATTAATTCTGAGTAGGCCTAGGCCTATAGCTGATTCTTTCTTCATTGGTTTCTACAACAACAACAACAACAACAACAACAACAACAAAAATGGCCTAGGGCCTATAACCTGACCATTCTTCTCCCTTCATGGGTGCAATTGTAAAATCCCAATATAATAATTTATAAATTATAAATAGGGCCTAAATTAATAAACGCATGTTTAAAAAAAAAAAAAAAAAAAATAAGAAATGGATATCTGCTGCTTTGAGTATTGTTTTTTACAGGATGCCACGGCACAGCAGACGCTGCAAATTGGTTGGGGACAGGAACATTTACCATTGAATACTCGATCTGCGGGTTGTCTTCCAAGTTCGGAAGTCTATAGCAAGGTCGGTGGGTTACTGATGATTGCTCAGCATCTTGGTAACGTGCAGAATATCAACTGTTGCTGAATTAAATGCACTCATCAGGAAACTGCCTTAACACAGAAGGAGTCGCATACTTCTACTTTGCGAACATGGTCTGTTAATTTCTACAGACATCTGTTTTTTTAATTTAATCGGCACTGGATGCAATAGGTGTTTCCTGATACATTCAGAATAAGCATGGAAACTAATATTCCTGGTGGTCTTTAAAATACAAGTGTATTGTGTCACTGATGTGATTTAGAAATGTTTCTAACGTTTTTAACCACGCGTGTTACAGTGTAGCAAATACAGCGGCTGATTGACCCAAATCAGATCTTTAACATCATGTATGGTTTGAATTTTGGTCAGCATAGTTTAGTAAATATCGACAAGGAATAGATACTTTTGGCTGGACACATTCTGGCACATGTGTGTAATTTCCAAGGTATATGCACCGTGACACATTTTCAAGTTTGAATCCACCCCTGAGAATTTTGGTGTAGGTGGGCGTATATTAGACATGGCTGCTTTTGTATGGTACAGGTTTCCAAAGGTAACCAGGAGAGTACTCAGCATATTGATTCAAAGTAGTGCATTGCGGTGGTGCATAGTTTTTTTTTTCAAGGTGTATTAATACTTTGAATTTATAAGATTTGATGCCATGGAAGTAAGAAAGGGGATGCTGCCCATCTACGTGTATCTCAAACTCTTCATATTAATACTTACAGTTGTGCTCCTAGAGTCCAAAAAGAAACTTGGTCGCCGATTCAGGGGCCGGAAAGGAATTTTTCCCAATTTTTCCCACAAAGATGGGTTTTTTATTGGGTTTTCGCCTTTCCTAGGAGCAATGATAGCTAAATGTCATGATTTCAAGGTGAGCCTGATAAATTAAAGGTAATCACAATTGGAAGCTGATACTTTTGACAGGTATACATACAACATTTTATTTATGTATTTGCCCCCATTTGCTTATTTTGGACTTCAAACACTTTGTGGGCCAACATTTGCCAGTTTTATTGTTGGGGCATTAGGATTGCAAGCTTCTGAATTTATACATCGATTTATGGGATTTGTATGATGAACATATGGACCTAAATGGTTCTGCACTTAATTGCAAGCTAGATCAGGAGTGCAATCTTGATTTGGAGATATAGTTTTACTTCAATCTTGATAACACCATGCTAGCCTTTCATGCCATATTTAAATGCATCGGTTTAGCCATGTTCTGAGCAAGTTGACTAATGATTGCTACCCTAAATGTTTTATCGCGTGCATTATCTGCAAGTTCACCTTGCATCTTACCTCCATGTTTCCAAGTGATGGATTGTTTGTGTAAGCGTACCCATGATTTTTCTGGCAAGCATGCTAAGGATTTCTGCAGTTATTAGCTCATTCTTTGAATGGTAAGACTAGCGTATGAATTTGTTGTAATAGTGATGTTCATCTTCCTCAATTTATCTCCGCGTGCTTAATTAACATTCTTACAACCGTGTTTCATGGGTTTGGTGCGGGCAAACATGCTCAAGTAGTGGTGACAAAACGTGTCATGGATGTTTACAATTGAACTCATTTTTTGAAACAAATGGTCAGAGTAACACATGTTGCAATATATCTAAAAACAAAACAAAAAAATGGCATTGATCTTTCCTCAATTATATTGTCTGCGTGTATATTTTGCATTCTACATTGTTTCCAGGCAATGGATTGTTTGGGCAAGCATGTCCAGGATTTTGGGGCAAGCATGCCAAGGATATTTACAATTTGAATACAATCTTTGAGTCTAGTGGTGGTAGTTTGAACTTGCTGTATTATGCAGTGGTGGTTTACATTATTCCTCTTTTTGGGCAAATATACCCAAGTTGTTGGGGCAAGCATGCCAAGGATATTTACAATTTGAATTCAATCTTTGAGTCCAGTGGTCGTAGTTTGAACTTGTCGCCATATCTGTATGTTTATTTTGCATTTTATAAGTACACGTTTCCAAGACGTTTGCTGATTGCATTTTGTAACTTCACTTGTTTCCAAATAGTGGGTTGTTGGGGAAAGCATGCCCAAGTTTTGGGGCAAGTGTACCAATTCAAAGAATTACAATTTGAACTCAATCTTGGAGTCCAGTGGTCGGATTTTGCAATTCTTGCCATAATAGTAATCAGTTTTTCCTACGTATAGTTGCATTCTATTGATTGTTTGGGCAAGCATGCCGAAGTTTCTGGGGCAGGTGTGTATAGGATATTTCCCATTTCAACTGATTCTTTAAACCGATGATCAAGAGTTTGCTCTTAATTATTGCAATAATGTTATCCATTATTCTTGAATATGCATATCTGCATCTTTTATTTTTACAACCACATGTACACGCAAGGGTTATGCAGTGATGGCGTCCATTATTCCTCAATTTATTATCTGGATGTTTACTCTGCCTTTTTATAATTTCTAAGCAATGAATGGTTTGGGCAAGCATGCCCAAGTTGTTGGGGCAAGCGTGCCAAGGACATTTAGAATTTTAAATCATTCTTTGAGTACAGTGGTCGCAGTTTGAACTTCTTGCAGTTATGCAGTGATGGTGTACATTATTTCTCAATGTATTATCTGTATGCTTACTTTGCATTTTACAACGGTACCGTACAAGTTACCACGCAGTGGGTTGCTTGGGCAAGAATTCCTAAGTTTTGGGGTAAGCGTGCTTAGAATGTTTCACATTGGAACTGATTCTTGAAACCAATGATTCTTGCCATAATGGTTAGGCATTACGTATCCGTGTGTTCTATTGATTGTTTGGGCAGGCATGCCCAAGTTTCTGGGGCAGTTGTGCCAAGGACATTTCCAGTGGAGCTGATTCTTTAAAACCAATGGTCAGGGTTTGCACTTAATCATTGCAACAATGGTATCCATTATTTTTCAAAACGTATTGCTGCATCTTTTATTTTACAACCATGTTTACAAGTAAGGGTTTGTTTGAGCAAGCATGACAAAGTGTTTGTGGGCAGTGTGCCAAGGATATTCGTTAGTTGCGCTCATTCTACAAAACAAGCAGTTTGAGATTGCACTATTTACAATAACTGGCCAGGGTTCTTTTTCCTGGAAGTTTTATCTGCATGCTAATACTTTGCATGCTACAAAGTCATTTCCAAGCAATGGGTGGTCTGTTTTTATCTTGTTGTGGTAATAATGGCAACTCATTACAGCTACAATTTCAGGTGATTTCATTCTGTTGCTACACACTCCACTGTTAATTCACTCGTCGGGGTAGGGCTCTATGTGTGCTGCCTCAGTCGTCCCAGTGGGGCGCGCGTTGCGCGTTTGGCAGTAAGGTCCTGGGAGCGACGGGCAGTGCCTCAATTCAAACTAAATAAACAAGTTGGGTATTTAGTTCTGAAGTAAGACTTGGAATTTGGACGTTAAACATTTAACAGGTTGTGTTTACTCTTTGTAAAAAAGTACGCCAAGCACCCATTTGTACTGATGGGGCATGCCAACCGTAGCTACCAGCGGTGGACCAAATCGGGGTGCTTTTCCAATTTATTAAGTAATTTTTGCATATATTCAAGTCACGTGACAAAACTAACAAACACTTTGGCTAGCACCCACTTGTTCTGGTGGGGCTAGTGAATGGTTGGCAAGCGTGCCAAGGTTTTGGGCCCAGTGATGCCAAGCATGGCAAGGAGGGGCAAGCGTGCCCCGTTTTATGGCAAGCGTGCCGAAATATTTACGCAAATAACTTTAAGTAAATCGAAAGATAATTTTAATTGTTCCAGTATAGTTTATCAAGGTATTCACTGCCATTTAATCAAGTTAAATATTGACCATGGAGAAATAAAATAGCGGCTTAAAAACTATGCCAAAAAGTCAAGTCATTGTTTCAATGCGTGGTTTTGTGCGTAGTCTGAGAATAAAGGCTAGTGAGTTGCGTGGTTCCACTTATATTTCAGAGGAATCCGTTATTTAAGACACATTACGGGGTTATATATATTGAGGGTAGATTTGAATTTACCCCAATATCTGCCATTAAAAACGGTTCGTTTACATACTATATACCTTCGACGATTCTAAAACTTTACCTTAGACGAATCATCCATGTTCCAACTCTTATTCACATAACTTAGAAATGTCGACGTGACACAGGGAAATCCTTCTCACTAGTCAGATGCAGACTGCACCCTCCCGGTCCCAGCAGCGCAAAATTCGCAAAGTGAACTATTTCACTCCGTCAGCTGCATAGTCAAAAGAGGCTAGAGCGTTCTGCGATGATTTGATTTCACAACGTGGGAATTTACCCGTTTGGTCCAAAGATCGAATAGCGCTCGGCGCGATGATATGATTTAATTCACAATGTGGGGAATTTACCTCCGACGGGTCCAAAGATCGTAACTTGTTTATAGCTATCTGCGCAGTAATTTGAGTGAAACAGGAAGTCTGCGCAGGAAAAAAATTGTAACAGGAAGTACATGCCCAGAGCACACACATATTATATGTCTATGGACCAGAGGTCACGATGGGGAAGGGCGCCTCCCACGGTAGATAGGTAAAAATTTGCTCCATGCACTCAACATGATAACTTAGTTTTGCAAAGCAGCTCAACCGTCATTTTCTTTGGTAAAATCATGCAGATATGTAGCATTTTAAAGCAGTTTATTATCTGATTAATAGCACCACCCATGTGCTTCATAGGGAAATGCCTAAAAGTGCATAAAAACTTTTTTGACGGTTTACAGTATTATGCTAATAACTGTACTGCACAGGAACATTTAGAGATAGGGGTAGTAAAAAAAAATCCCCAAATTCTTTCCACTTTGTATCATGTGGTGTATTATTATTTATATGGCTTATTCTGAACAGGATCTTTTTTAAAGTAAACAATATATATTTGTTTTAATTAATTGTTAAACTTATTAAATAAATTAAGTTTTTTTTTTCAGAAATATCTATTTTTCAAAAGTGTACAGCGCTTTTAATGTAACGTTAAGCGTTTTAAAAATAATATGATTATTATACTATCATAAAATGGAAGGGATCATATAAGCATTGTTTTAATGTTATGAGCAATTGGTAATACTTAGAAAATTATTTATTCATAATAAATAATACAAATAAAATGCGGATTTTTTTTCAAGGCAAAAACCTGAAGCTGGTTTCCATATTTGAACAACTTCGAAAAAGTAATAGACTTCTGAGCAATCGCTGCTAACTCACATTTTTATGTATTCTCTAATAATAATCTACAAGCATTCGTTACTATTTTGCACTGACATGGAGCGGCGTAGCCAGGGTTCTCTTCCTAGGGGTCGATTCGGGGGAGGCTGAATGTTAGAAGTGGAGGGTAACCAAATTTTATCTGTGCTCAGAAGTAGACAGAGTTTTTTCCACCGGACACCCGGCCTCTGTAAAATCTAACAGTGGGGGTGGGGGTTGGGGAGGCAACACCATATTTCAATGGGGCGCTGGTAAAAACCGAATTCATGGTCATTGACAGACAAGGTATCGCTAAACGCGTTTCATCAACAGGATTGTCACCCCAAAATGAATTAAAACTGGAAAAGAAAAACAATTTCAATGTCAAACTCGCTACTCAAGGTTTTATTCTTTTCTGCAATTGCCAATTTTCCAGTGGGGGAGAATTTTTTATGGGGAGGGGGGCGTGCGATCCCCTCAAGACCTCCCCCCCCCCTTGCTACGCCACTGCTGACAGGTCTACTTATATCCCTCTTTTATTGATTTATTTATTCATTCATTTATTTCTTTATTCTATAATTCATTTCTTGGTGCATTTGTCTTTTTTTTTTGTAATCAATGAAAATCCCGCTCGCATTCTACACCCATGTTTCATATTACTGAACAGTGATTTCTTTCTCTTTATTTATATTTGCCAGAGACACTTCTTATATTTTTTTCAGAGTCACGTACCTAATACCACATAATACTACCTGTGTTGTCCACACTTGTATGGAAAGAAATGCGTAATACAGGTTTACTACTTAGTATAGTATTTTGCAGCTTTAGGTGAGGTTAGGGAGGAGGAAGAGTTGATGTATTTTTTTCTTTAAATTGCATTATTATTGTTTCCCATAATTGCTGACTTTAACGTATCACTATATATATAAAACGAACCCCCGTGTTGCGTGTTTTGTTACATCAAGCTACGAAGGTCTATGGTAAAGGCTCAAAGGTGAAAACATTTGCATTCGAGATGCAGGGCTAAGAATAGCACTTGTAAACACTTACAATTGCGTTATCTGATAGGGAAAGTTACCCAATTGTGTAGGCCTACTTTTGTCGAATGATGTATATCGATGCTTGATCAACCAGGATTGACAAACAACTTTTTTTGTTCCGTATCATGCTATATACTGTGATCATTATATTTATAGATTTGTAACGACGAGTTTAAAAGAAAATTGAAATGCAATCTGCGTGCGTGGCAGAACGTTAAAATCACGTGTTAATCTTTAACTCGTAAGGTTGGAGTCGATGCCATATGTCAACATTAATCGAGGGACTAATTTGCATAAAATAGTTCCGTCAAATTGTCATTTGCTCGGACGTGGCAGCTGCAGCGCCATCTTGAATGTCTCTGAATCCCAATGTCCTTCAATTTGTTTCTTTAGTGTTTAAGGTTCATGTAGGGATTTACGAGCAATAAGACCATACAGGCAAATGTGCCTGGAATGCAGTTTGGGAAGCCTGTAAGCTTCTCGTCCGATGAATTTAATCACCACGAACACCCGGTACCTAAATCAACGTGAATTCACTGCGTCTCCGCACAGCAAAGTACGCATTGACAAAGGACGCTACTGAGTCTGAAGATTTGGCAGCATTTTCGCTGGTAAGCACTATAATTATTTGCAATTATAGCAGCAAGATCCTACCCATTGAAACGAGGTTGAGTGTCGTATTTTATGGAATCAGCATTTGTATTCCAAACGCGCGCAGATTGTTCCGAAATACATGCGTATTCTTAATAGCCAATCAGTTTTGTTTGAGTATTTTTATTTGCATCTCTCAACGTGCATATGAGAAAATTGAAAAGTTCACAAAAAATTCAATTTATACACAAAACATATGTCAGGACAAAAGAAAAATCCAGAGTTGAGCAGCCCAATTCGTCACTGGCAGTCCACAATGTCGAGCGTTTCAACCATGATATAACATTTAAGCTCGGAAGCAGCACACTGAAGATATCATCACCGATCACGATTGACGAGTTTGTTCCACCCAGTTCGATTTTCCGCGAGTTTGCAGGAAGACTGGACTCATGATGTCGCACTTGAGTTCGATGCACCTCTCCTTGACCATTCCTACCTCTCTTTTGACCTCCTTGTATAGCTCTGTATGTCTCGTTGTGTTGACATTTCTGACGTTATGCGATGTGTTAACCAATTGTTTGCCCAAACACCCGCCTTTTCCCTTAGACTTTGCTGGCTGCTTCTTGTAGGTTTTCTTGGACCTTACTGTGAAACTTCTCATAGTAATGTTTCATCTCTGTGGCTAATAGCGGTGCACAGCGGCAACCTATATCGGTTCGAAATTGATCAAGTATTTAACTGCCCCTGAGCTTTACAAGGTCATAGCCCACTCTGATATTTCGTTTTTTTCTCGAGTTTTGAAAGGGGTTGCAGATAGTCAACTCATGGAATTGTGCGTCCTAAAAAAGCTACAGACACTTGTTGCCCATACTACACCAGCCAATAGATTTTTTGTGCCTTTCCTTTGGTGGCATCGATCTTCGACTTCCCGTCCCCATAAGGAGGTGAATAAGCCTATCTTGCTTTTGGATCCCTCACCTGTTTTCACCGCCACTTATGCGCCCTGCTTGAAACAAAAAATAACCATATGCAGAGGTCATAATGGTGTGATTTCTTGAAAAACAACTTTGCCTTTTGGGATACATCAACGACTGTTTTGTTAAATTGAAGTGCGTGCTAGCGCCCTTTCACAAAACAGTCATGAATTCAGATAGTGTGCACCGAGTGGTGAAAACTGGTGGAAAATTTGATTTGCAGCGCAGGCAATTTAACTGCCTACAGTTCAAGGCAAATAAACTTGCTCTTTCATTCGAAAATTGTGTAATCGTGTTATGGTAACCAGCTGTGTTCAAAGGTTATCCTGTTTGGACTCATAAAGATGCATCCGATATTATTAGCACTTGTAGACTCATAAAAGTTTGAAAATCTTGACACACATCGTACCTTGATAGGTCCTGATCCTCGGCTACATGGCATACGTTTAATTGGCTTCTGACTAGCGCCCCTCCAATTACAAAGACACTGACTGAACCCTAAATGCGCCGGGGGGGGGGGGGCAGAATCCGCCCGCCTCGACTTATTCCGCCATACTTTAGCAAAACACAATTTCCCACCCCGAGTGCAACAATTTTCGGCGCTGTGTGCAGTGGTAATTGAATTTTTAAGTTTGTATTGATTGCGGTTATGCATGTGGTGTATATTATGGTGTTATACTTAAATACTTCGAGTTGAAGTGTTTTAACTTGTCAATGTATCAGTTTATTAACTTTAGTCTATTCAGATTTTGTAATTTATTATTAATAGATATTTTGAGCAATCAAGAGGTTTATAATCGAAAATGTAACTATAAATGCATGGGCGTCGCGAGGGGGGGGGGGGGGATGTCCCTGCCCCCGACTAAAACTGAGAAATCGAGAATTTGTTCAGAAATACAAGAATATTTTGGAAAAAATATGTTTTGCCCCCCCTCTAGAAAAAAATCCTGGCGACGCCCATGTATAAATGTGTTTGTGGAAAAACACCAGCTGTCTCGGATGTGGAAATAACTCTGTGACGTGATGAACATATGATGATGTCACTTCAAATTCCATCTATAACACTTCACAGTATACGACAATTTACAACTAAATCGAACATATAGTTCTATAGATATTGGCCATTAACAGAAAAATTGCCCCTCTAATGTGACGTCACATGACGTGATGACATCATTTTGAGTTCATTTGATTTTTCATCTATAACACACCTTGCTATGTCTACACACAAACTTTCCACAAAATCGGCCAAATTGTAGTACACTATGGGTTACTGGAAAATGACGTCACATGAAACGTACGTCATGACGTCATCATGGCCTCATGATTCGGCATGCATTTTCAGATGATGGCGTTTTAAAGTGTGTGCCTAGTTTGAAGTCAATCTGATTGCTTTTTATGTCAACACTGCAATTACAAAAAATAATTTTACAAATTAATAACAAATCAGTTGATTGATGACGTCATCGTGACGTAACTTCAGATTCTAACTACTGTTATCCATACCTACCCTCCCACCATGTTTCATAACGATGAAACATTCCCTTATACGTGTTAAAAATCACATTTTTTGATGACGTCATGATGACGTTACACAGTTTACGAATTTTTGTGCATATATCTGTGACCTACCAAACCTACCAAACCTAATACAAGAGGAATTTTGAACGTATCATATTTTGTTCCTGAAAATGAAAATTAATAAAAATCAACAGGATGAAGTCTCATGACGTCACCTCAATTTTTATCTATAATACACCCCGCTATGTCAACATACCAAGTTTTATTGGAATCGGCAGCGTAGTTCTCTAGACATGGGCACTTGAAAAATGCACTTTTATGATGACGTCACATGACAGGTTTTGACGTCATTTTGACGACATTCTTCTAGGACCATCTGTGGTCATCGTGTACATACCTTTTAAAAGCCACTTCGAGAGAATATGTTCACAGGATAGGGGTTTGTTTTGTACCAGTTCTTTGGCAAATTGTTCCATTTGATTCTGCGAACTGAAGACATAATGTTACTGCACCTCTAGCCTGGACAATTGCATCCGTTAGTGGCGCTATTTATAAGCCATGTTGTGGAGAGATCTGTTTTCAAAATGGCTACTGTTCCAGTTTGGGAAACATCGTTTGCTTCAGGGTTAGTCTTCTTTAGGTGAGAATTTCTCAAAAAGTCATTGGTCAACCTACCAAAAATTTAAAAGAATATGAAAGATGCCATATTTATCATCATTTGTCTGTGCAGCCTGAACATCTGTTAGAGTTCTGAATATTTTTAAAAGATTTGTGAAGTGATGGGGATTGATCACTGGTGTCTATGGGAATTTTGTACCTGGGTGCGCCCTATATAACTTACACAATGGCCGGCCTCCGCGCCTCGCATTCGCGTTGCCGCGACAGTGTTTGTTTTCGATGGTGGGAACCGGGGGTGGGGTGGAAAAAGCATTTCAAAGGGGACACCAAGGGCGGATCTGCAACAAAATGCTCACCCCATCACTATGCTGATGACACCTTAAGAAGGTAGGGTCCAGCAGTGACATTGTTCAGCTCCAGAACGATCTCAACACCATCGGTGATTGGTCTAAAAATAATTCTCTTGTTCTCAACATCCAGAAATGGCAAGTTTTGGCTCTGTGCAGGACTACGCAAATTGAAAAGGTTCAAATGTATGCCACTTGTCTCATCTTGCATCAACGTAGACAGGATCAACCCTACCCTGAGCGGCTCAATGTGCTTCATTTCTT
Source organism: Patiria pectinifera (assembly GCA_029964075.1). NCBI lineage: Eukaryota > Metazoa > Echinodermata > Asteroidea > Valvatida > Asterinidae > Patiria > Patiria pectinifera. The sequence continues at coordinate 2,849,668 of CM057149.1, forward strand.
TGCGCCAGGCGGCGTAATTTTTTTTCCTAGGAGGGTTAGGGGCAATGTCATGAATAATTCAGTTTTTCCTTTGAATCATTGCAAGACTTAGGTTCTCGTTCTATTTTCCCCTTAATTTAAAATTATCTTAGTGATAAATTTGGAGAAGAAAAATAGCTAATGAAAATGAGCAGCAACGACGTGGATTCGAACCAGGGATCTTTGTATCCATAGCTCATCTCTCTATGCACTAGGCTACTGTGTGGTAGCTCGACGACAACCGTTCTTTAAAATGCTTTAATGTATTGTAACTAGTTGAGTAACTAACAACAATGCTGTTGATGTCATTGTCTTTTTTCATGGATAAACATGAATTATTCATGACATTGCCCCTAACCCTCCTAGGAATAAAAATTACGACGCCAGGCGAGAGTTCTCATTCATGAAATGTATTACTTGTGCCTTATGGGGTGGGGGGTGGGGCATGCGCATGATTCCACCATTTTGCGTTTTTTGTTGTTTATACACGTGTCCCTTTTAAACTTTAAAAACTAACACCAACTAATGGACTGTTTGTAAATGCAAGCTTTATTTGTTCATATATATTGCATATATTTGTGTCTCATTTCTAAATGTCATTGTAACTTTTTTTTTTCAGCCTTTGGCTGCATTATGAATTTTGGCTGCATTATGAATTTTAAGCATTAAACTAATGAACCTGCAAAAGATATCTAATCTGTGTCTTAAAACTATTGTTCGCTTATAGGAACATGTTGAGGGGGGGGGGCGAATTCCGCCTCAGGCCCTTTTAGGGTTAAAGGATTAAGACCTGTACTTCTTTTAAATGTCTTCTTTAAATTGCATTATATAGTTTCCCATATTGCCGAAAGTAATATATCATTATTAAAGTGATTGAATTTACCATTGACGTACTGCATTTTTTTTATTAGTCAAGCAGTGTAGGCCTTATACATGTACGTCAGTGTAAACTAAAGGCTCAAAGGTGAAAAAAATTTCCATTGAAAAGCTGCAGGGCTAACAAAAACACTGGTAAACACTTGAAAACGCGTCATTTGATAAGGACTGATCAGCTTTGTAGACCGATCTTAGCATCACGTATGGCAAACGTGATGTAGACCAAACCAGAAAACACGTACTTCAGTGTGGACTTTGAAGCATCTTGGGAAAATCCAGATGTGTTTGTGTAGGCCTAGTTTTATGTATATCAATGCGCCATTTACCAGGATTTAAAACAAAAAGGTTTTTTTTGTATTAAAATATAGTATGATTATTTATTCATGGATTTAATGCGCCTAGTTATAAAAAACAAAATACAAAAATGCATGTTTTGTTTCATTTTGTGCAATCTGCTTACATGGCAGAAAATTAAAGTCGCTTGTGAATCAATAACTCGTAAGGTTAGGGTCCATACCGTATGTCAACATTAATCGAGAGAATAATTTGCATACAATGTAATTCCAAAAGGTAACCTCGTCCTTCGACTTACTTTATTTTCAACCTAGTTTTCAAGCCCTGGAATGGGAACTTGCTTCCTGCATCCTGATTCGAATTAGCAGGTAATGATAATCATGTATACATGGTGTTGTTATTTCCTTTTTGTATTACGTGTTTTCACGTTTATTGTAATTATTACGTCCACACCTTCTCATAATTAATCCGTTTCTTTGCAACTCGCTCAAATTAACATGAAATGTGATATTGCATATTGGCTGGATATAAGATTATGACATTTTAACTTCGAAAAGAAAATCGCGTTTTCGTAACTCACCCTGCGACAAATTAATTATGTTTTTATTCCCAAGCCACAACATTTAATAACAAACGCTGATGTAACGCGCAGGCAGGCACCAAACTATTCTCATTTACATACGTATCCAAAATTGTTGGTTATGCATATGATCCAATGCCAGGGTGAGAAAGCAGGTAGTGATGGGACTGTACTGCTCGAAATGTTGGGAACGAGGTTGGTCAAATGGTCATCATATTGGTTGACCTGGCAGCTGCAGTTCAGTCTTGGATGTCTCTGAATCAATCAAAACTTTACTTTAAGTTTTGCTTCTTCCATCGTTCATTTCTTTCTATTGCGTTTAAGGTTTATGTCGAGATTTATATACACCAGCAAACAGACTATAAATTATAGGCCCAAGGTAAATATTATTTGACGAAGGACACTACTGAGTCCAAATAGTTGACATGCTAACGTTAAGCACTATAATTATCTATTATAAATGGCGCAGCAAGGAATCATACCCATTGAAACGAAATTAAGGGTAGTATATTCCAAACGTACGATGATTGTTCCGAAACACATGCATATTCATTCTTAACACCCAATCAGAGTTGTTTGAGTATTTGCACAGCCAAAGAACAAACACGCAGCCTATGGTGAAGAGAAACTTAACCTCCGGCACATCTGCATCTTGCAAAAGAACTCCGTGCAGATGAACAAATTGAAGAGGGTTGAAAACAAAATTCAATCCATTCACGATCAATTTGCCATGATAAGAGAAAAATCCATGAATCGAGCAGTTCACTTCGTCACTGGAAGTCCAGAATGTCCAACGTCATAACCATTATATACCAAATTTAAACTTGGACACAGCACACTGAAGATATCGCCAAGCACGATTGGCGAGTTTGTTCCATCCAGCCCGAATTTCCGCGAGCCTTATGAGGCTCTCTGTCTTCCGTCCACTACCATCTATCCAGATTTGTCTTGGACGTCCCCGCTTCCAGTTGCCCTCTACGATGCTCTGGAAGATGATGTTCGACAGGGATCCCTTGATTTTTGTAACGTGACCAAACCATCTGAGTTGCGTCGTTTCTTGCAGGAGACTGCTCTGGCGCCCGATTGCTGGTGACCAACGCTCTGACCTGGACATGGATGTCTGTGACGTGTAATAGATTCGGAGTAGTCAGCTGTAGCAATTCAGCTCATAAGCATTTATGCCCTTTTCAATCTCGGCGTTCATTGTCCACGATTATGCTGTATACATACCGATGTGACCAAAGATCTTAGAAGTTGAAAGTTTCCGGAGACTTTTAAGCACTACGCGCGCGAAAAGGCATATATTTTAGACATGACAAGAGGGGTGTTTCACAAAATATGAAGTCAAATTGTTAAACAAAATCGTTAATATATGGACTTGTTTTGACATTATGACCGAAAAGGTATTGATGAATTATATAGGAATAAAATAATGTGCTTAGCCGGTTTTAAATAAATACGTTTTAAACAGGCTAGGGGCCTGGTCGTGGATTATGAGGTACCATTGGCATCCTCCTGGCAGTGATCTTTGTGTCGTATGCCACTCCTGCAAACATTTCGTTATGTTTGCAGGAAGATCTGGACTCACGATGTCGCGCTTGAGTTGGACCAACCTCTCCTTGAGGCTTGACCTTTCCTACCGCTCTTTTGACCTCCTTGTATGGCTCTGTATGCCTTGTCTTGACATTTCTGAAGTTATGCGATGGGTTACCTAATGTTTCTGTTTGCCCTTAGACTTTGCTGGCTGCTTCATGCTGGTTTTATTTGACCTTTCTGTGAAACTCCTCATATGTTCTATCTCTGTGGCTAATAGCGGTGCGCAGCAGCAACCTTTCGCGGCCAAAAAGTTATCAAGGATGTAACTGTTCCTGAGCTTTTCAAGGTCATAGCCCACTCTGATATTTCGTTTCTTCTCAATTTTTTTTTCAGTATAGGGAGGACAGCGCAGTCATTATAGGTAATGATCAATGTAAATATCGGCACCAGGAAAGGTTATGGGTTGTTTTTTTTGTTGGCACCATTTATGCTGCCCTGAAATATGTTTGTAATCATGAAAATGGTCCATCATGTTGGTGGCATTTCAATGCGGAGAGTGCCTGTTTTCCATGCCAATGAGCTTTCGATCTTGACATATGTTGCAGATGGTCAACTCATGGAATTGTGCATCCTCAAGAAGCCGCAGACCCTTTTCGTTGGTGGTGCCCATGATGGCCAGACCATGCCGGCCAGCGATTTTTCCCAAATGACATCCGCATGGGGTGAACGCTATGACGTTTGGCTCAACTTCTCGTAAAACGTGTGAAAAAATATAAAAATATAAAAATAGAGAAAAAAATGAAATTGAACGTAATGAAATCCGTTCGAAATATACCACTATTTAAAACAATAACCCTAAAAGTCTTTTGGCCAAAAGTGTGATTTTTAGATCGTCATTACAATTGTCTTCAAACATCACCAGCGATAAAACCTCAGTTTAAAAGTTAAACAATATTCAACAAAGTCTTTTGGAAGGCCTGTCTTTTGAAAAAGAGAGGATTTTGTAAATCCTACTTTTTTGCCTAAGCAGGGTTGTAAATAAAGATATCGTGTACTACAGTTGTTTACAGTTGGTTAAACAAGTATTCTCTGTCATTTTCTTCGTTGCTCCAAACAGAGAGCACACTCAATAAATTGTTGGTTTTGGTGTTTTTTTTTGGACGAAACAGGTTTTAGGGTCATTGCGTTAAAATGGTGACATTTGTTGAGCAGATTCAGCAATTTCAGTAATCTGAAGTGAGTTTCTGAAATTGACTTTCGATTATTCTTACTTTTGGTGCTACATATTTTGTTAAAAAGGGGGGGGGGGGGGGCCGGTTCTGCCTTTTTTGACTCACCCTGTACAACACTGGTGCAGAAGTGATTATGTGAACAAAATTGAATCCACATATTTCGCATATACTTTTGGATGTCTGTATAATAGCATACAGTCTGAAATGTATGACTGAAACGATTGTCTGAGTATGAGCTCAAAAACATTGTTTTTTTTCTATAAGATTGTGTGGTGTTTTAGTGTCCTTGCTAGAAAAGTATCGAAATAATTATTAAAATACCAGACAAATCACAATAAGCTCAGTAACCGTTTACAAACCAAATTTCAAATGCAAAACTATTTCAGTATATTCAGTAGATTTGAATTCAAAATTGAAATCGTCCAAACTAGCCAAACTAATTGAGGTCACATTACACACTTTAAACATCATCAAAATTACACAAGGCCTACCATAAACAAAGACATTAACAATGGCATAAAGAACAAAAGGAGATGAGCGTTGTTTTATAAAGACTAAGAACGTGTGCAGTATAATTATCATGATAAAGTAGGACTATCGCTAATGCGTCAATTCGTATTATTTTCAAAAGGTTCCCAAGAGTGTTATCCTCTCTGCGCTGGGAGTGGGAAATGCGCATGATTACACCATTCTGTGTTTGTTGTTGTACATACATGTGTCCCTTTTAAACGTTTAAACCTAACGCCAACTAATAGACTGTTTGTAAAGGCAAGTTTAATTAGTTCATATATTATGCATGAATTTGTGTTTGACTTCTCAGTGCCATTGTAACTTCATTCGGCTTTTGGCTGCATTATGAATTTTGAACAATAAACTAATGAACCTGTAAAAGAAATCAAATCTGAGTCTTAAAAGTGTTGTTCGCCTTTAGAGTTCGTCTTAGATTTTTGGTGAAATTTGGGCAATGTGCAGGAAGTTACAGTTGAAAGATGAAATTTAGATTTGTATCTTTCTTTGCAGCATATTTGTAACAATTTGATCTGGCTGTCCGACTGTCTAAAGTGAAATGTGAAATGCCTTATTAGAATTGATCCAGATATTAGTGACAGTTAAAGGATGAAGACCTGTATTTCTTCTTTATTGCATTATTATAGTATCCTATATTGCCGAAATTAATGTATCACTATTAAAGCGATTAAGTTTACCATTGCCGTACTGCCTGTTATATAAGTCAAGCAATGTAGGCCTATACATATACGTCAGTGTAAACTAACTGCTAAAAGGCGACTAAATTTGCATTGAAAAGCAGCAAGGCTGAGAAAATCACTGATAAACACTTGAAATCGCGTCTTTTGATAAGGACTCGTCAACTTTGTAGACCGATCTTTGCACCACGCATGGCAGATAATACCAAATCAATTTCATCATCATGTATCTTTTTAGAGACTAGTACCCTCATGTAGGCTATAATGCTGTTGGAACAAGTCAATCCAATTATGAATTTTAAGTGATGGAAATTTTAAGTGATGGAAATTCAAACTCTGCCGCATCTTGTACTTTTCATTTTGAAACTTCCACGTTCGAGAAGTGGGGCACTGTTATAATAATATACAGTACATGTATCGTGCATTATTTAGTTATTACTGTTGATTCTTAGTTGACCTCTTCGAATGTTCAATTGAATCATTCAGATTAATTTTGTATGAATAATGTTTTTTTGTTTTATTATTTTCTATTTGATAGTTTCTAATGCTCTTGCCCAAGTCTGCCGCATAACCTCTTGCGATATTTCACAAGAAAAGTCATAGATATGACAGAATACTAGTGCTGCAGGTAAATTTTGAAAACTAATGAAACTAATGCAAGTGAAAAAAAAAGTGAATTTAGACGTTTAAAAATTGTACCTATATGCTCGTTACCTCTTGTTATATTTCCGATGTAAATGCACTGGGCAGTGCTGCATTTCTTTGGAAAAAAATCAATTTCATCATCATGTATCTTTTTAGAGACTAGTACCCTCATGTAGGCTATAATGCTGTTGGAACAAGTCAATCCAATTATGAATTTTACAATGTATGAAATAATTGCAACTTTTTTTTAACCTAAAGTGTGTTGTATAAGCTGATAAGGTTGGAAGTTAATTAATAAATACATACATTTTTTTCATGGAAAACATTAAAGTGATTGATAAAGAATTTCATTTAAATTTAAAGTTATTCAATTTCGACATGGATTAAACAACACTCCTCAGCTTGCAAATTTATTTAACATAGAACGATTGGAAAAATGCCAACGTCCACCATTATCAGTACATTCTGGCTTTAAATCTAAATAAAAACCTTAAAATATGTTGATTCCAAAATTGCATTTATTTAACTGTGTTATTTCTAAGAAGAGGATGTCATTTAATGTTGATTATTAATACGTTGATTGAACATCATGTCAGTGCTATTTTCTATGTAGAGATGTCGACGTTAAATCAATGTTGAAATGTCTACGTTAACTCAACGTTGTGATCTTAACGTTGTTTCCATGTGGGCATTTCCACGTCGCTTCAATTTGCAAATTCAATCATTAATCAACGCTGAATCAACGTAGAATCTCCGACATTAAATCAACGTTGACATATCTACGTTGATTCAACGTCGTGCTTTCCACGTTGGTTTAACGTCAGCATAATAACGTCAGATCAACTTGCAAATTCAATCATTAATCAACGTTGAATCAACGTAGAATGTCCGACATTAAATCAACGTTGAAATATTTACGTTGATTCAACGTTGTGCTTTCCACGTTGGTTTAACGTCAGCAAAACAACGTCAGATCAACTTGCAAATTCAATCATTAATCAACGTTGAATCAACGTAGAATTTTCAACATAAAATCAACGTTGAAATGTTGACGTTGATTCAACGTTGGCATTTCAACGTCAGAAAAACTTTCAAATTCAATCATTATTCAACGTTAGTTCAACGTCGGAAACTGACGTTGTTTCAACGTTATTTCAACGTATTTTGCCCACTGGGAATGTAATTCCAAAAGGCAACCTCGTTCCAGGACTTACTTTATTTTCAACCTACTTTTCAAGCCCTGAAATGGGAACTTGCTTCCTGCATCCTGATTCAAATTAGCAGGTAATGATAATCATGTATACATGGTGCTGTTATTTCCTTTTCTGTATTACGTGTTTTCACGTTCATTGTATTTATTACGTTCACACCTTCACATAAATAATCCGTTTCTTTACAATTCGCTCATATTAACATGAAATGTGATATTGCATATTGGCTGGATATAAGATTGTGACATTTTAACTTCTAATAAAAAATCGCGTTTTCGTAACTCCACTGCGACGAATTAATTATGTTTGTACCCATGAGGCCACATTTAATAACACACGCTGATGTAACTCGCAGGTATAGGCACCAAACTATTCTCATTTACATACACCAGCAAAAAGACTATTAATTATAGACCCAAGGTAAATATTCTTTGACTATGGACACTACTGAGTCCAAATATTTGACATGCTAACGGTAAGCACTATAACTATTTATTATAAATGGCGCAGCAAGATATCATACCCATTGAACGAAGTTGAGGGTAGTATATCCCAAACGCGCAGAGATTATTCCGCAACACATTCGTATTCATTCTTAACGCCCAGTCAGGGTTGTTTGGGTATTTGCACAGCCAAAGAACAAACACGCAGCCTATAGTGAAGAGAAGCTTAACCTCCGGCACATCTGCATCTTGCACAAGATCCCCGTGCAGATGAACACATTGAAGAGGTTTAAAACAAAATTCAATCCTAACATAGAAAATATGTCATGATAAAAAAAAAATCATGAATCAAGCAGTTGACTTCGTCACTGGAAGTCCAGAATGTCCAACGTTTCAACCGTTATACAACATTTGAACTTGGACACGGCACAATCTAGATATCGCCAAGCACGATTGACGAGTTTGTTCCATCCAGCATGATTCCACGCAAGCCTTATGAGGCCCTCTGTCTTCCGTCCACTGCCATCCATCCAGATTTGTCTTGGACGTCCCCGCTTCCAGCGGCCCTCTACGGAGTGCCCTGGAGGATGATGTTGACCAGTGATCCCTTGACTGTGATGATGTGACCGAGCCATCTAAGTTTCTCTTCTTTATGATTGTCAGGAGTCCAACTTTCTTAACCTGGGCATTGGATGTCTATGAAGTGTAATGGATTCCGAGTAGTCAGCTGTAGCAATTCAGTTCAAAAGCAGTCTGATGTCCTGTCAATCTCAGCGTTCATTGCACAAGATTATGCTGTTCACATATCGATATGCTCAAAGATCTTAGAAGTTGAAAGTTTTATGATACTTTTTTTTTAGCACAACGCGCGCGAAAGGTATCTGGGTTTAGAATATCGTTTGAATGCTTCCTCCCTGGCCAACAATTATGATCATCCTCATCATCAATAGCTTTAATGTATTAATTCCGTCGTGGAAGGTTTTCGGAGGAAATCAAACAAGCACCAAGTACAAATAAAAAAAGCAACAGATATACGCATTCGGATGTTTTAATGTTTAAAATAGTGCAAGTAATCGACAAGGTATACATAAAAATAGTAAAAGCTGGTCTGTCCGGAAGTAACAGTGGTGTATTTTACTTTCAAATATCTTATTCGTTTTTTTTTTAATGTATGTGAGTTTCAGTTAGATCCTTGCATTAATCTGCCCAATTTCAAGTTGCTCAACAGACCTGACGTTGAGAAACTCATTAGGGAATTCCCAAGCAAGTCCTGTTCACTAGACACGTTACCATCTTGGCTTGTCAACAATGCTTGCCTAGTTTGTTACCAATCATAACAAGAATTGTTAATAACGCCTCACTTGCATCTGGTGTTTTCCCTAAAACATTCAAACGGTCCGTCATCACACCTGTGACCAGTTCTTAAGAAACCTACTCTTGATCATAATGCTCTTAAGGCCAAAAAAAGTCTCCGGTTTCTGGTATGGAGCTTGCCCAGAAAGTGGTGCGGTGACGCAGCTTTTTTTTTACCTGATTTTTTGCTTTAAATGTCGGCTTATGACTGCAAATGGTGCCCGACTAAACTTAGTGCAAATATATGGGAGTCCAGAGAGGCAACATACAGCTTATTCTCGACCATAACCCAATCTAAAAACACGTTAAAATTGTGCAGCAGCAGGATTCCAATCAAACCAGTGAGTTTGGCGGTTTGAGACATCATCTTTCATTGAAAAAAAACTTTTTTCATTTTGCCGACGCGCATGGCTAGGGCGACGCGCGCGCACATCAGAAACCGGAGACTTTTTTTTTTTTGGCCTAAGAGTTATCGACCTGTTTCAAACATCAAGTTCATTGGAAAAGTAATTTAAAAGGCTGCGTCATGTCAAGTTACAAATCATGTCAACAACAATCTTGGTGAGAAGTTCCAATCAGCATATAAAACCCACCACAGTACTGAGACTGCCTTGCTAAAGGTGAAAATTTACATCCTGCAATCCCTAGACAAAAACAAGGTTGTTCACCTTAGAGCTACTGGTCTGATTAATTTAGCACTACTGGTATGGGTATTTTAGAGATGGGGATAATTGTTGCTGTTTTCCACAGCTTAGGAATAACACTACAGTCCAAAGACCACTGAAAGAGCCTTTGAAAAACAGTTGATAGCTCCTTCCAGCAGAGTTTCAGAACCCTTCCAGTGACACCATCAGGTCCCATGGTTTTATTAGTTTGAATTTTCCGGAAGGTTTGTTCCTCTGCCTCCACACTTATCACAGTCTTGTCGGAGTCATCAATCTGTTCCTGTAAGACATTAGCGAGCTGGTGGTTAACTGAACGAAAATCCAGAGTGTCAAACCGGGCATAAAACCGGTTTAAATCACCAATAAACTGTTCCGTGTCTCCTAGCGGTAGAGGGGTGTTAGTCTTCTTGCCGCAACCTGTTATGTTCTTAAATCCCGCCCATGCTTTTCTTGGGTCCCTTTGTTAAAATTTATCCTGGATTGATTTGCCATATCTTTCCTTACTACGTTGAATCTGCTTCTTTAACAGTCTCTGTACATGCCGCTTCTCCGTTTTGTCTCCTTCTCTGAAGGCTTTATGTTTTCTGTTTAGAAGCTCCCTAATAGATTTAGTCACCCAAGGTTTGTTATTTGGGTAAAATGTATACTCCACCTCAGGGTATCCACTCACTGCATCCACTGCTTCTTCAATTGAATTATGATCGAAGAAAACATCCCAGTCAGTACACTCAAAACAGTGTTTCCTTGGCACCAGTAGACCACTTCCTTTGTTTTTTGACAATTGGCTTTTGTTGCTTTAACTTTTGTTTGTAATGTGGAAGAAGATGAACCATGTTGTGGTCAGAGAGGCCGATTCCTGTTTTGCGATAGCTTTGTAGGCTCCTTTGATATTTCCATAACACTTGTCCAAGGTTCGGTCCCTCCTTGTTGGGATGGTGACATATTGCTCATAATGAGGCAGAATATTTTTTCAGTTCACATTGATTGAAATCACCCAAGACAAGTTGAACTGCATCCGGTTCCTTTGCCTCAAGTTCATTGATCACGTCAGCAAGGGTTGAGGAAGCAATGTTCACATCTGCTGAAGGGCTGATGTACACGGTCGTCACAAAGATATGGTTGAATTCTCTGGGTTAGGTAGAATGGTCTTAAACCAACAGTCAGCATCTCAATATCGGGAGAACAGATGCGTTTCTTAACACACACATAATAGTGCACCAGTTTTTGTTGACATAAATGCACACACCCCCTCCAATTGTTTTACCTGACTCGTGTGTACGGTCCAAACGCTCACAGATGAAGCCCAAAATATCTGTGTCATGTGTGGTATCGATATCTCTAAACCAGGTCTCACTAAAGCACATGAGACAGCTGTCCCTGTATTCGTGACGATAACTGGCAGAAGCTTTCAGTTCATCCATTTCATTTCTCAAACTCTGGGCATTTCCAGTGATTATTGAGGAAACTGGCGGCTTAAAACCTCGTCGGCGGTTCCTGACTCGGATTCCTCCTTTCTTCCCTCTTTTGCGGCGTGGCGGACATAATTCTGCAGGAATGTCTGTACTGGGGAAGGCGTTGCCTGATGACCTCAGACTTAATAATGCGTCCCTCGTATACCCTAATGGCTGCTCCTTCAGTACACGTACACATGGCCCGGTAGGTTGTGCAAGAACATGGTAGAATACACTAAAAATTAACACGAAAGTCAGCACATACCACAACGACATTGTCCTATGCAACATTACGCAATTTCAGCAAACATCCAAATTCAGAAACAGTTCACACAAGTCCAGAAAACGACCACAATTTGACGAAAATGACGAGACAGAAAAACACACGGGTGGTCGCCGTAGAGCAGCGCCATCATCCTGTATTTCTAGGATCAATACTTCCAGTTGGTGATATCATCAGATATCACAATCTCAATTTTCACGTTTATGCAGACGATATCCAGCTCCATGGGCGGAGATCCCGGGGGAGGGGGATGGGGGGATATATCCCCCCACCTTTTGACAAGGGGGGGGGGGGGTTGGGGATGACCAATGTAATCATCCCCCCACACTTTTTAAAGGCAGGCGTACTAATCTGGGCAGGTTCCGTAACTTGCCAATACCCTTTGACAGGCCAGCACCACGCAGCTCAGCAAGTGCAAGTGTCGTTCGCTTACTACGGAAGTGTATTTAGGACATGACCAAAAAAAAAATGTCCGGCCCTCTATTTCGCCCGGGCGGATTACTAATTCGCCCGGGCGAATTATTATTTCGCCCGGGCGAATTATTATTTCGCCCGGGCGGATTACTATTTCGCCCGGGCAGATTACTAATTCGTCCGGGCGAGTTACTATTTCGCCCAGGCGGATTACTCATTCACCCGGACGGATTACTAATTCGCCCGGGCGAATTAGTAGTCTGCCCGGCCGCGGAGAATTAGTAATCTGCACGGGCGAATTAGTAGTCTGCCCAGGCGAATTAGTAGTCCGCCCGGGCGGAATAGTAATCCGCCTGGGCGGAATAGTAATCCGCCCGGGCGAAATGCTAATCCGCCCGGGCGAAATAGTAATCCGCCCGGGCGGAATAGTAATCCGCCCGGGCGAGGTAGTGGGCCTAAAAAATATTTTCGGTCATGTCCTAAATACGCTTCCGTAGCTTACCGTAATTTTCGGAATATAAGCCGCCCTGTGTATAAGCCGCAGCGCTCCAAAAACTTCAGAATAAGATTCAGGCCACAGCGTATAAGCCGCACCATCGTATAAGCCGCACCATCGTATAAGCCGCACCATTTTATGTACATGTATTCATTAGCAGAAGATTATATACAGGACCGCCGCAACAACTCTATCATGCATGCAGTGGCGTAGCCAAGGGGGGGGGGGCGTGTGGGGCGTCCGCCCCCATGAAACCTTGTCCCCCCGTCGCCCCCACTGAGATTTTGAGTTTCTAAAAAAATTATCATTGATCTACATGACGCCATGGGCGTCAATCCTGGGGGGACAGGGGGACTGGTCCCCCCTTTTTGGAGGGTGGGGAACACAATATCAAATGTCCCCCCCCCCCCCCTTTTTGAACTCGTGTCTCATTTACAGGGCCCTATTATGTACTACAATGTATCTTTTGCTTCGAAAATATTGCCTCAGATAGCACCACAGAGCATTTAGAATCCAACTTTTTCGGGGCCCTTAAACGGGCCCCGAACCCCACGCCTATAGCTCAGAATACCGATAGCTGATTCAATGACTCCAAACTCGAAAACGATTTTCAAATAATAATCTTTTGCTAAGAAAATATTAGTTAAAGCATGGAGGAGATCCCACCACATAACATCTAGAACCCCCACGCCGTAAGGGCTTCGCGCTTCGCGCTCGCATCAGTTCTGATCAAGGTATGTACCCCCCCCCCACACTTTTGAGAAGTGATTGACACCCCTACATGACGCCCCCCCCCCATGAAATGTTCCAGGCCCCCTACTGAAAAAAATCCTGGCTACGCCACTGTCGTCACATTCTAATCATACTTTACCAAAATGCATCTAGGCATAATTTTGCATTAATTATTTTGTAAATAATTATACTTAAAATAATGCATAGGCATTATTTGTGTTGCTAGGTGACCAGAGCTCCATTGTGCAAAGATAGCTTAGGCCTACACTTCCAAATACATTGGATGAGAAATTTTAGTTTTGAAGATCTTTTGTATTTGTTAATGCTTGAAGGTTTTAATTATTGTCATTTATTGCAATTGAAGCTCAAGAAAAGGTTGAATTTTGACAACATTTTGCACCTAAAATTGTGTAAACCCCAGGGGCTCCGGGAGGGGGGGGGGGGGTTACCTCAACCCCTAGCAAGGGCTTTGCAACCCACCAGGGGGCCCTTAAGCGGTTTCTTGGACCCCGTGCCGTGTTGCGTTCCACACAAGGATGGCCTTTCAAAAATCATCCCCCCCACCTGTAACAAGAAATCTTTGCCACTGCCCAGCTCTATAAATTTGATCCAAAGGTTGCCGCTGATTCCGATAGTGCATTAACCATGCTTTCCACTTGTATTTCTCTCGGATCAATACTTGGATGGTTAATAACAGGTTGCAACTTAATCAAGACAAAACCGAATTCTTCGTGTTTGCTTCCCCGAAGGTCGTCAACACATTACCACATGTTCAGTTAAAACTTGGAGACATCTGCATTAATCCATCCACCACTGTGAAGAACCTAGGGGTCATACTTGACTCAGCACTAACCATGACCAATCACATTAATACAATTTGTAGAAGTGTAAATTTTCATATCCGTAATCTATGGCGGATTTGGCGGTTCTTTACTTGCCAAAGTGCTGTCAGATCTTTGGTCCTTTCTCGTATTGACTAGGCCAACACACTGATGTACGGTGCCAGGTGCGTCTTCAAAACAAAGCTGCGCGTCTTGTATTTTCATGCGGTAGAGAAAGCTCATCTGATCACTTACTCCGCTAACTTCACTGGCTCCCCGTCAAAGAAAGGATCATGTTCAAAACTAGAAATGTGTTTGTGGACAAACACTGAGCTGTTTCGACCGTTTTATTAATGACTGCCGTAAAGGAGTTTCATCCAGGACGAATGAACATGTACATGCGTATTCTATACAAAAAGTGTCTATGCTATGTAAAAAAAAAACATTTTTTTCATGACGTCATGATGACGGCACACATTTTTGAAATTTTCTGTATCTATCTACGACCTAACAAACCTTTTGCAAAAAAGAATTTCGAATTTACCACGTTCCATTGATGAAATATGAGTAAAAGGTCCAAAAATTGAATAATTCATATAAAACACATGATGACATCATCGTCACGTCACTGCAATTTTTGACTATGCATGAACATAAAATCTGTCAAAGTTAGCCGGAAATCGGCTAAAACGGTCACTGTGGACAGGATTTGACCTCAGCAACACGTGCGCTGCACGCGGGCTGACTGACATACGATATGTACAATGTACGTGCATGTACATGTACATGTAAAAGTACATAAACTTCCTGTGCATGTTTTAAAGCAGAGTTATTGTCAACCTGAAGTTTTAAGCGTGCGCAGAGCATGTCCGAGTTTGCTTATTGCCTCGAAGCTTTGAAATATTTTAGACCTACCCTTAAATAAACAATTAAAGTAAAAACTAATATAAAAACTGCCATGGTTGATTTTTCAGGAATTTTCTTAGGAAAAAGGGTCTTTTTATTATAACTTCCGGTCTGATGACGTCATAAGCCTTAAACTTCGCACACGTCTTAAGTGGGTCAAGGTCATCATATACACCAATAATTAGGCGATTCCGACAAACTTCGCCACAGACATCTATTCAAAATACATTTTTGAAAATTTTCAACCTGTCGCTAGAGGGCGCTCGAAGATTGCATGACGTCATCGGTAGATGATTTAAAGAATACTATTAGCCAAAAGACTAACACCGTTAAAAGCAAGTTCATATCTATTACCACTTTTAAATAATAAGCCACTTCCGGTTTTGGCCTTTTTCGACCGGAAGCAAGGGTCACGTGATTTCACGCACACTGAATGAAATAAAGACCTGAACGTACTCTACCACTTGCCGGCAACAGAATGCTGCGGACGCGTACGGTTGATTTCTTATGCATTTTTAAATATTAAAAATGTCACAATTTAATTGCCTATAAATAAACACCGGATGACGTCATCATGACATCATCATTACACAATGTTGTTTGAATTAGGGTCATTGCTTGGACAAAGATTGGTGTAAATGAATTACTGGCAAAGTGTCGAAAATGCCCTCTGAAAATTGACATTTTTTTTTAAATTTCTGTGTACAAAGTCTATGGGAAAAATTAAATATTCAAAATTCTATAATAAATCAAGTGATGACGTCAGCATGACGAAAAGTTTCGGCATACATCTTCAGATGATAGTTTAACTGTGTGCCAGGTTTGAAGTCGATCAGATTTGAAACAAGGCAAAAAGTGACTTGTAGAACGAAAACACGTGTTATCCTATGGGGAAAAAAGTGGAAAAAAAAAAAAAGAGAAAAAAAAAAATAACAGAAACAAGAGCTGTTTCGGTGTGTACACCGAAACAGCTAATTATGTTGTACGTATATAAATCTTCCCATGGTCAATCCCCAAGTTACATCACTGATAGCCTCACCCTGTACAACTTGAATGGATCTGAAGATCGCAGGAGACTACGCTTTTCTTCTGATGTCACCCGGACGGTTGTTCCTCGTTCCAACAAGAAGGCGGGTGACAATTCATTCTTTGTTGTTGCCCCAAAATTGCGGAATCAACTGCCGGTTGATATCAGGGAAGCGGCGTCTACTGCAATCTTCAAGCGCCTACTCAAACAGACGTATTTCTCAATGCATGATATTTGTTGTTGGTTTTTGTAAATAATTTCTTTGTAATTTTCTGTAACTGTTTAAGCTGTTTGTTGTGAGGCGCTGTGATCGTTGTAGAGCGCCATACAAATGCTTAGCATTATTATTATTATTATCATTATTAATACTAATAATTATTCACACCTATTCAAAAATAATCTTTCCCCTCCAAATTTATAGCAATAACATGAAATGAGATATTTAATATTTAAATAAATGTTTTTAATTTGAAGTCGTGTTTATTATTTTTATTATTCACACCTATTCAAAAATAATCTTTCCCCTCCAAATTCATCGCAATAACATGAAATTAGATATTTTAATATTTAAATAAATGTTTTTAATTTTAAGTCGTGTTTTCGTAACTCACCCCGCGACGAATTTATTTTGTTTTTACCCAAGACACATACAAAACAAACGCTGATGTAAAGCACAGGCAGAAGCCAGACTTTTCCTAATTTGCAAACGCATCAAAACATTTTGGACATGCAAGTGATCCAATACCAGGGTGAGAGAGCAAGTAGTGGTGGGAGCGTATGCTCGACACACTGGGAACGAGGTTGGATCTCGACTGACCCGTCAACAGTGTTCTCAGGTTGTCGATTTAAGTGCGTAAGGAGTGCAGCTGGGCGACATTTTCAAGATGACAGCCGCCGTTTTATACGCTGAAGGAAAAGAATGGAAAACTCATTAATTATCTTACGAAAAAAATTTAAATACCGGAACAGCTATTAAAAATAAGCAAAAATAAGCTCACTCTATGATCAAGTAAATTTGTATCATCTATAGTATATACTGCTCCTGTATTGAATGAGGGTTTTCCATTTTATGTACAAACATTAATACAAGTTGGGGTAGGATCCTAAGTCCGCGATCTCGACGTTCTTCACTACTTAACTCCTACTTATATTAGAGGGGAATGAAATCCCGTCCGCGTGTTGGCTCTCGTCATTCGAAACCCCGTTCTCGTGTTCAATCAACACGAGAACGGGGCTTCAAATACGCCCGCAGTGTGGCATTTGAGAGGCACGTGTTGTCTAAATTGGAAGTGGGCGGGGCTTAATTTATTGGTGTATTGAGGGTATTTTCTACTTCTAACGTGCCTTTCAATGCTCAATTTTGCTTTTTTTATTGTATGTTAGGTTGGAATCTCTTGGATTGGCCTCCTATTGGATCCGATACATATTTCACAACCTAAACATTGAGTGCTAAGGCAGTACAGAAATATGTCAGAACAGGAGGCACCGCCTGATGGACAGGCGGCTGGAGGATCAATGACCAGCCAGCAAGACTCGCTCCGTATAAGTAAGTCCACATTATTAGTAGTAATAATCGTGGTTTCCGCAATCCCAATTTACCCCTAGATTAATGTAATAACAGTTAGGCCAAGCACTGGCACTGCCCACATTCCTGCTGCTGTCAAACATAAACTTCCTTTCTTACCACCTGTAGTCAGCCTCTTTGGGTATCTAGTCTAGTATGCATTGCCTGTAAAAAGAGAACATATGGAATGGGCCTTATCTGCAAATGCTCCATCAGGAGCCACCAGCGGCTACTGTTGGCACAGCCGGGAGGATGAGGAGTTCTGGCTTAACCCTAAAGGGGCCGGGTTATTTTGACCATCTCTCAGCCGGGGGGGGGGGGGGGGGGATTCCGCCCCCAGTCGCTCCCCCCACTGAAATTTGGGCATCCGAGAAAAGCACAGCCACTTTCTTTCCGCGATTGTGTGAGTATTTTTCACTAAAATTCTCTTCTTCTTTTTCGCGTGAGCGGCTGTTTATTGTAACGTCCCTTGGAAAGCGAATAGCGGTACTTTTTGTCTAATGTAGCCATGACATACGTTTTGAACAGCGCCACCATGGGTAGATTGTGTCCAGCCCCCAGCCCCCACACACACACACACACACACACTATTTGATTTTACGGAGGGTGGTGTCCGGTGAAAAAAACCTGTCTACCTTTCAGCACATATTTGGGCGCCCCTCTATTGTAACCTCAAGCCCCCCCACACACGCCCCCCTTCCCCCAGGATGAGATCCCTGGTTACGCCGCTGCGTTGCCCACCACACTTTAAAACATTAACAGGATCCTGATTCCGACGTGGCGTTACATTTGCACTCTACGACAGGATTCTTTGGTTGTATTGCGCGAGCCTGAGAAATATAGTTAGGACTAGACAGAGAAAAGTCACCTGTGAGAGTAATTATAGCCCAACCTACAAATGTAGAGAATGAAATAGATCAGATTTCATAGGACATCCAAATTTTGTATGACAACAAAGCTTCAGAGTCTATTTGAACTGAACAAATTTGGGTCAGTGCAAATCGGATTCATGGTATTCAATTCTATTCAAATCTTATCAGAAAGGTATATCCTACGTAGCTGCTGGACCGACGGGCGAGTTGGCCAGGGGCAAATGTTCAGATAATCTGAGTATATCACCCGTTATCCACGGGGCCAAGTCACGTCCGATATGTCTAAGCATGCAGATGTATGCAAGCCGCGCGCCAGCCAATCGGAGTTGACTTTACTGAAATAATCGTGACGTCATTTAATACCCAAATCAGGACTGGTTTGATCGGTCAATTCGAATTAAATGCACTGTTTTGTATTACAACAGCCGAGCGCATATCGCGTAACATGTTACAGAGCACGCGACACAGAAAACGCCCTCTGATTGGTCAAAATCTAGAGGTCAAGATGCGGTTGTCTTGCAAAATTAATCACCGAATCTGTTCAAAGATTATAGACCGTGGCTTTCGGCACGGTCTATTAATACATAGACTAATGGTCAGGGGACGAGTTGACCAAAACCGGAGACATGGATCACTCATTTGTTTCATTAAGAAATTTTTTTTTTTTTAAAGGAAAAAAAACAGCAAATATCGAATGATGCATTTTATTTTTTGATTCTTTCGTACATTATGTAAGTTCCCCAAAGACTGTTTTCCGATTTGGTTTTTTTATTTTGGTTTATTCTTGCGTACAAAATATATGACCACGGGCAAAACTCGGATGAAAAAAAGGGATCATGGGCGTTCTTAACCGGGCGTTGTCTGTAGTTAGGTTTTCAATGCAGCCATTCACGGGTGCAGACCAGTAGATAGGCCCAAAATTGCCTACGCTAAAGCGCTCTATTTTGCAATGGAGCGTGGGCATCGTTTTTCAAATGGCGATGTGCTTCAGGACTTTTTTTAGGGGTGATCATCTTCGAATGGAAAGTTCTCCCAAAAGCCATCAGATTACCCCAACAAATTGAACAGAAAATAAAAGATGATAAAATAAGCTTTAATTTGATGCGTGTCTTGAACACCTCCGAGAATTGTGAGTATTTGTTTAATAATTTTGGGAAGCTTTGACATTCTATTTACTTGCATGACAAAAAATCTCGTTAATAAAATTTCGACCGGAGATCAAGATGTGATTTTCTTGAAGCGAATATTGCCATCGATATTCATGATTTGAGGAAATTCGTTGGTTTGTTTTTAGTGAGTACTGACGTCAATATGCAACAGTTGCAATGTCCCTTTAGAGCCACAATAGCTTCTCATTCATCTGAATGTTTCAAAAGGGCATTCCGGGACAGCTGTAAACAAAATTACTTCAGTGCATAACTTCTGCTAGCACAGATCAATTGCAGCGGCACTCCTTTTATTTCACAGAGTGCAAGAACTTGTTCGTTTAATGCTTCATTGGTGTGCCAAATTGAATTGTCTTTTGAGGTAAAACAAAATCATAAACCTAGGTCACTTTCTTTTGAGTTATCCTGCAGTGCTAACGCTTTTTTTAATTTAGAAGTTTCTATAGCAGTAGTTACAGTGCGTGTCAAAACAAATATAGCAGTCAATCCATAAATATTAAAAATAATACCGTCACTCACTTTTTGTAAAACATAGAGATGGTACGGTAAATGAGTATAACATTACTGCGAATAATCTTGCCTTCATTTACACAATTGTAATAAACAACTTTACAATTGTAATAAACAACTTTACAAATTGTTACAAAGAGTCTGATGTTACAGTAAATACTCTACACAATGGTCTTTATCCCATCTCATTGCGACACCCCAGGCTAGAGATACAGCTAATGAAAGGACTTGAATAATAAGTTGGGCCACTTTTCTGATACGTCATTTCACATACCAGGAAGGTGAGTTGTTGAATTTCAAAGGAAGGTGTGGGCGATTTACAGAAATTGACTATTGTTATGCTCATGAAAAATGGATATTAGTTAATAAAGTAAGACGTAATGGTATGTCACAAAAATTTTACATACAAAGCTGTTGTTCTGAAATCATCGTCTATGAGGAAAATACCTCAACTCATGTTACCAAATGGTGAACAAGTAAAATTAGTGAATGGTAAAAAACTGTCCAAGCAGATTTTGACAGTTTTTAATTAAAAGCTTTGTCATTGTCAAACCGTTCAATAAAAATAAATGTCCAAATCACGTAGAACAAAAATTCTGTCAAGGGTAAAGAAACACTCTGTCATCTTAATGTAATGCAAAAAAATAATAATAATAATTTTGCTTCAAGTTACCCTACCTGCCCCTTCCCTAAGTTTGTTTTGGCAAAATGATGGGGGAAATAATCGAAAATCATAAATTACTGCCTTCTACCCTTGACTCAAAGACACCTCAAAATGACCGTACACACACAAAACAAAATAATAATAATAATTCCCTACCTCAAATACCATGTAATCAGAAGCTGAACTATTCTTCAGCAAAGCCTCAATTCTTATATGAACTATTCTTTTGGCCTAAATTTTGTGCAAAACAAATGATTTCTTTCCACGGAAAACAACTTGTTTGACTGCTACATTTTAGAGACACGCTGTAGAAATCATCCAGTTTAATTAACACTTACTATAAAAGTCAACAATTGAAAACTATACCTATTTTTTTTTGCGTCAAATGTTTGGCTGCAAAACTGTGAGGTGAGCGATTGGTACTAACAAATCCTGGTTGCTCGGGTTAAAATATAGACACATTGTTTGGCCTATTTGGGCGAGGTATTTACATAATATTACTTATTATTAGAGCCCAGGCCATGGCCACATTTCTCTCTTCTACCTGATCTACAAATGGGGTGGGCATTATTTTGGTATGGTTTTGCAGGGAAAAATCCAAGAAACGTTCGGTTACTTTTCACCAGCGAGATTTGGTTACATTAATTAGTAATATTCATTTTTCTAATGTTCAAAATATACCGCTCAGCCTCGAACGCACATTAGCCAATCAGAAGACATATTTTATTGATCATCGTCGATTGGCCAATCACAATCGCGGTAGTGGAGTGGTCCGGTATAGCGCGACGAAACAAGATGGCGACTTCCTGTCTTACCACTCGACCACCGAGCTAACGGGATCATTAGAGACATCTGCACTAGAAGGCAGGAGGTCGTGGGTTCGAGTCCCACCCCAGTGATTTTTTTCTTTCCAACTTTCACTCGGGAGGTAACACACTGAGTATACAGTGTTTAAAAAACGTCGGTGAAGGGCAAAACCTAATTTGATTTATATCACCCCGACGCAAAATTCCATCTTATAATAGTTTATGCGGTACCCGCTGCTATGTACATCAGATTCGAACCGGCCAACCGATCCCGTTAGCTCGGTGGTCGAGTGGTAAGACATCTGCACTAGAAGGCAGGAGGTCGTGGGTTCGAGTCCCACCCGAGTGATTTTTTCCAACTTTCACTCGGGAGGTAACACACTGAGTATACAGTCTTTAAAAAACGTCGGTGAAGGGCAAAACCTAATTTGATTCAAATTATTGTTTCAATAGATTTTTTTTTGGAGTTGTTGAATTTTTTTTTTTAAATGGCAGAGCTATCGACATTTTTTAAGACTGATTTGTCAATGTTGCTGGGAAATACAAATTGTCTTAAACTTTGATTTTTAAGTGTTGCTGAGGAATTTGAAAAGACGGCAGAGCTATTGACATTTTTTTGGCTAATTTTGAATTGTAACCAAGAAATTTGCAAAGACGACAGAGCTATGGACATTTTTTTTAGATTTGATGTTTAAATGTTGAATCAGAAAAGACAGCAGAGCTACATGTAATGACAAATGTTTTTTTCTTTATCTTTTGAAATGCTGAGAAATTTGAAAGTATAGTGTAAATCCATAAATTGTGAATTTTATTGATTTACCATTTCTAAGAATAAATTCTAAGTGGGTCTAAATGTTGTCAAGAATTTTGAAATAACAGCTGAGGTATTGGCAAATTTGTTAATTAGCTTTTATTTTTAATTGTTGCCAATGAACTTAAATGGCGACAGAACTACAAATACATACATTGTGTAGACTTTTTTATATTTGATTTTTTCATCCTGGAGATAAAAATCTGGAAATTTGATACAACGGCAAAACTGTCATCAAATTTTCATTTAGACTTACATTTCTTAATCATTGCAGAAATGTTTGAAAGATTGCAGAGCTTTCAACAAATATTTCAAGTAGGCCCTGCATTCAGACTTTGTTTCATACTGAGGTGAAATTTGAAAAGATGGCAGTGAAGCTATCGTACTCGTACAAGTTGTACATGTATCATGCAACCATGATTTTTTTCTTATTGTTTTCTTTCTTGTGTTTATTTTGCAACAGCAACCACATCACAACTTGATGATGAACACAACATTAGTGCAAGTCCTCAACCAGCCAGAAAGAGACGAGCTATTCGTTCCACCATTAGCAGACCTCCAGTGCCTGCAAGGTCAAAGCATGTGTTGCCAAATATGTGCATCTTGTGTCAAAGAGAAAAAACAGTGGTTTGCAAAATCACCGGAAAGAGAAAAAAAGAACATCTAGTCAAATGCTCAACCATTGAGGCTGCTAATCTACAGAAAGCAGCAGAAGACAGTGGAAATGAATCATTGCTCATGCAGATTAGAGGCCAGGATTGTGTAGCGATTGAAGTTAGATACCATACTTCATGCTACCGTGATTTCACACGCTACCTCACCAAGCCCTCCAAAGCAGAAGGCAGAAGTGACACATCATACTCGCAAGCATTTGAAGTTTTCTCCAAGACAGTGGAAACACGCATAATTGAGAACAAAGAAATAATGCGGTTCAAGAAACTTGAGCCAGTGTGAAGGCAAAATTTATGTTCCTTATTTTTTTAAGTCACAAAGCTACAGCATTATTGGGAAACATCTCACTTGTACGAAGGTTCACTGATGTCGGTTGCTTGTGGTTGCTGTGCATGCTGTAGGCAGTCAAGCCTTCGGACTAGTGACCCTTCGGATTAGTGGGCCCTTCTCCAATACTGCATGTTTTATTTTAATTGAAATTGAAAATGTACTGTGTAATGCTATAATGTGAAAAGCCTGATCATCTCTCAATTTGAAATATTGTGTCATCTTAAATGATCAATGATTCACAATTTTCATATTTTGTGACTTACAATGGTAAACATGAGAATGTTAACTGCAGACTGAGTTGGCTTCACATCACAATTTCAACAGCAGTTAAAATCAAATGGAAAAAAAGCCACTTTGTAAGGGATACTGGCACTCCAGAATTTGAATAATACATGTTGTAACACTTCTGCTTTAGTTATAAGTTGCTCTCAAATTCAATAGAGAATTTTAAATTACTTTGGAATTGGGTATTAACACTGTAAAAACATACATGTAATATATTCATCAGGATTGTTCCTGGAGTCATGTGGATAGCACTACTTCTTGTAACAGATTTAATGGATACAAAGTTCAATCTTGAGGTACATGTACCAACTAGAAATAATGTTTTAATCTGTTATATTATGAGAGCTATTTAATTGAGAAATTCCCTGATTAAGCAGAACAACTTTCTTCAAATTACTTCCAGCATGTACATTTTAAACAAATTAAGCTCTATTTTAAGGACGTGATCACTGGATCTGCATAAAGTTTGTAGATAAAAGGAAGCCATACATGTATCTTTTCTGTGGAATACATCAAACCACAATAAATTCCATAATAGTTAACTGTTGTTATGTGAACAGGCAAATTGTATGAGAGAAGGAAGATTTGAGTTCTATTATTGGTATAATTTGTCAAATGTTTACAGTGTATTTTGCAACTCCCTAAAATACATGAACATTGAGAACGTTTACAAACAATACTATATACAGAACTCATACCTCCATATATCAACTCAAGACTAAGCCACAGTCAATTAAATTAAGTCTTCTGGCATCGTCTTGTGACGTCTTAAATTATTATCATAAATTCAGTGCATCAGTCGTTTTATCAGAATTGTCTTTGTCATCGCTCAAAAGTTGTTTGTTACTGACTGACTGCACTATTGCTCGTAATCTCGTTTGTGAGGTTTAAGATTCGTAGAAATGAGAAACCATTTAACTTTAGCCACAATATACCTGTGGGGGAGAGGGGAAAACAAAGTTTCACAAATATTAATTTCAGAATGGTTCAAATTAGAAACTAAATCTTGGCAACCAGAAAAAAACTAGCTTGAAGCAACTGACATTGCGGGGTAATGTTATGAGGTCACTTGATGTTGATCATGCTATCGTGTTATTTTTTTGTTATTTACCTGCAATTGATGCTCCAAGCAAGTTTTAACTTGTCCACATCATTATTTTTAATTATATATTAAAATCAGCATTAAGCTGTTTCATAATTTTATGGGTATAGACCAATAAGTACCTGTATTTATCACATAATACATGAACTGCACGTTACTTGCACATTGTAAAACCTTTGTTGACTCAGTATGTAAAGTAAAACCATAACTCCCTTGAGCGTGTACAAAATGTATTGAAAATGGCAAATTTGGGATTATTATGGTTAATAAATAAGTGTACAATAAGTATTTTATAAGAAATTGCATTCGTTCTGTGTTATTTGAGTTGCGATTTTCGTTTTATTTAATAACGTGTAGTTGGTGTATGTTGCGGGTTTGAGCCTTCGGTTCTCAGTAGTGTACAACATTACCGCTTGTGAAAAGTAGTATGTTGTTCCTGGTACTATGGGCTTCCATTTCCTACCCATTTCCCTCCCACCCCCGATGTAGACCATTGAATAAAAAAACTAGAGACATATTGAGCCCATGGCCCATAGTCTATATGCCTATTTCTATCATTCTCTGTTTGCAGAACCACGTTTAGATGACAAAACTCTTGTGGAAGTCGCTGCGAGACTTGGTGCAGATTGGGTAAAACTGGCAGTTGAGCTGGTCTTTACGATGGTAGAGGTTCGGACAATCGAGAAATATCACGAAAAGGATATCACAAGGCAAGGTCTGGAAATGCTTGTAACATGGAAACAAGCCCAACCCACCCGTGTTGAAGAGCAGGTAACCACGTTGTGCACAGCATTGAGGAAAATGGGAAGAGCAGATATTGCCGCATTTCTGCACGGTAAATAAGCTTTCCTGTCTTTGCTAATGCTTAATATAAAATGGACTTAAAGAAAGTAAAATTACAAACAAAAAGGTAAAAAATGCCATATAATTATGCACTCCCATGAATTGAGTTTTTGAAAGCGATTGCACTAAATCAGGTGTTAAATTGTGATTTCGTAATTGCTTAATAAACTCTTATAAAAGGCAGCAACAATCACAAACTTTAAACCTGTGTTCCCCGTGCTCTTCAACAAATTCAATTTTTCTCTTAATACATTTTCAACGACTATGTTTAACTCTAACCAAAAACCTCTCCCCCCTCTTTTAAACGTCTGTACAGGGGGAGGGGGGGGGGTGTTACTCACAAACAGATCCACTTTGCGTACAGACAGGCTCCCAGTCCGTACATTATCGAATATTGTCTCTTGTTACTCATTCCTTATACGGGAACAGCAAAAAAAATCTGTTGAATTTAGGGACCTAAGGACCACAGGTAAAGATTGTCATTACCTAAACAAATCAATGGTGCTGTAAATTAATGTTCCTTGTGGCCCAGGTAGCTTCAAGGAAACCTTATATTAAAAGGGTGATGTCAAGGCTTGGGAACTGCGTTGCGGGGCATTTGTATCTGTGTAACACATCTTTCCTTGTTTGTTTTAGCCCAGTGCACTGATGACATCACACATTTTTTACCGCAGTGCATTGCGGGATAAAGTAGGGGTCACCGCAGAGCGCTCGCTACAGAACACAAGTGGCATGGTAAATGTTGGGTCTGAATATGTTCATTTGCGCCACGAAAGCTATCGAAAATGCCCCTCAAATATGATAAAACCTTATTTTATTCAATTAAATGCATTTAAAGTCGACGATTCTTTAAATAACAGAGAATTTAGGTATGCATAATACTAGCCACGATCGCCATTTATCACGCAGTATTAGCGCGCGTGACTTCACTGTGTTGGAGCAACGACCGACTTACTCCAGCAGGAAGTTTCGGGGAAACATGTTGCGCTGTATAAGTTATATCTATTTTGTTTGTTATTTTTACGACGTCAAATTCGATCTGTCACTGGCCACAAACTGTGTGTACTTGCCAAATTTTCTCACACTGGTCCGCTGGCAGCACATGTTTGGTTTCGAGACAACAAGGTCCTAAACCAACTCGGTCCGAGTCAAATCGGTCTGAGTCAACTCGGTCCCAAGTCAACTCGGCCCCAGGTCAACTCGATCCCACGTCAACTTGGTCCCAAATCAATTCCATGGGAACAAAATGCTCTAGGCACTAGGGACCGAAAATGAAGTTGCGCCACTTTAAAGGCTGCGCCATGTTAGCGTATATCGGAAAAACCATTTACTTGGTTACGTCATACACTGCTGAGGTTACCGAGGTCAAGGGCGGATCCAGAACACAATGTTGGGGGAGGGGCAAAACAAGTTTGTTCCACAAGAAAGTGGGTAAAAAAATTACGGCGTGGCGCTCGGGTCTCGCTATTAAAAGGGCCCCGAAATGTTTTGTGAATTGTAGATGCTATGTGGTGCGATCTCAGGCAACTTCTGACCACCTTAACCAATTTTTGTTTTAGGAAAGATGGTGGTGTGCCAGCCTTTTTTGCAACGTCACTTACAAAAACAAATTGGGTTCGTTTTTTTGTTGGGGAGGGGGGCATATGGCCTCCGTTTCCCCTCCCCCTTCCCCCTCGACCGAGGCGACACATTCCACACAAATCTGGCCTACTAGACTGGGAGCTAGGTGAAGTGTAATTAACAATTTGAGCACAAAACTTTGATGCTACCAGGCCCTTGGCTGTCATTGGGTAGTTCAGAAATGGCCAACCCTTAGTTGACCTAGGTCGGATGGGGGTCAGGGGACCAGGGTCAACTGTTCAAAATTTCGAGTTTAATAACATGTGGCGCACAAGTCCGTTATTCTGCCGAAAAATTAATCGGTGATCCATCCAGACCAATATATATAAAGGAAGTGAGTGACTCTGCTTCTCATATAATTTACAGCGATGAACCGTGGTTACACTATGGTTTTGATGGATTTTTCGTCCAACTAATGGAATGGCGGAGAAAACACGTTGTATGTGCACCCTAATACGGCTTCACATTGTATTTTACAATTTGTATTTTGTAAAAATATCGGCCAAGATGACATGGTGAACCGTCAAGGTGAATCGTGTACAATGCATTGACCATGCTGTGTTATGAAACCAGCGCGCGCGTGTGTATTATTATTTGAGCGCGTTATACGCGCAATGTCCAAATAGCAAGGCTAGTATAACTGTACATTCAGACAATCCCGGCCAAAAATGGTTGGGACACTTCCTGGGCCTGCCACGGTCACCCACTCCCCCGCTCCCCCGGTCAATGTTGTTCTCTCCAGCTGATGGAGCACACACCGCGCAATGAGAGACAACATTGAACGGGGGCCGGGGGTTGGAGGCCCAGCGAGATTTGGCCAGGATTGTCTGAATTTCTTCATAGGTCCAAATGTGCATGATATGCCGTTTCAGGGGCTGTTTTCTTGAGTTTTGTTTAAAAAATGTGAAATGGCGGCCGAAGGTTGAATGAAGGAACACATATTTGGGCAAGATAATAATTATTGATAGTAAAATCGAAATAACAAATACATCTATTTATTTTGTTGTGTTTTCCCTAACACGTATGGGTGGTAATCAGGGTATACTGTTTACTTCCCGAGTGCTGCAGGGAAATAGTCTACATGTATTTACCTCCGGTGAGATTCGAACCCACCACGATCCCTGGTTGTTGAATTGAGCACATGTCCTAACCAATAGACCACCGAAAGTACCGGCGACAATAATTCGTCGCTTTGCTCACGAAGTGACAAAAACCTCGAAAATCGATAATTATTCGATTTTGAGTTTTACTGGCCATTTTATTAAAGTTGTCTCAAGGAACAATTTGACCAAGTTTCAAGGCAAAATCTTGTTTACTTTCTTAATTATTGTAAACAAACAATTGACAAAAAGCCTGAAATCGGAAATGTTCATTTTTACGAAATGTAAAAAAGTGTAAAATGTTCTCACGAAGTGACAAAAATTCACCTCGTGAGCAAGGCCGGAGGAATTTAAAATTGGTTTACACGCGGTGGGATGGGAGCATACACAAGCGTGCGAACGATGTTGAAAAAGAACAGAAGCGCGCGTGCTCACCCATCGTATGACGCGCAAAAGTAAAAAAAAAATGTCGTCAGAAGTACAAATAAGTAAAGCCTCCGCGATTCATGTTCCCACGAAGTGACAAAGAGTCAGCTCGTGAGCAGGGCCAGAACGCAGAAAATAATTATACAATGGTCTACACGCGGCAGGACGGGAGCATACACGCGCGCGCGAACGATGTTGAAAAAGAACACGCCCCACCTTGCTCAACTGTTGTGACGCGCAAAATTAACAAGTTTGTTGCGTCGAAGAAAGCACAAAATAAGTAAAGCCTCCGCGATTCATGATCCCACGAAGTGACAAAAACTGTGTACAAACTAATTGGCAAAATATGGTACCCACAATATTGATGTCCTCACGAAGTGCAAAAAAGTTTTATTAATGAATTACTGTTTAATTACTAACTATTCCTAAAAAACAATTATGAAATAACAAAGAGCAAATCATATCCTATCGGACAATGCAAAAACTTCCGAATTATGTTCCTGCAAAGTGGTCGAAAATGTCTTTTGAAAAAATGAATAACTTCAAATGCGATTATCTCAGAATGAACTTTTGTCAAATTTTGAGGTTTTTGTCACTTCGTGAGCAAAGCGACGAATTAAGAGGCCATCCTAACTTAGTGTATTGTAACGGCGGTGCCGGGCCGCCGGCAGAGGGCGCCAGCACAGACCCACGGTGCAACCGTAGCGTTGGGACTTCTGCTGCTGGGCCAGGGAGACCCGTTGCCAGACTGCGCCGACTCAGTGGTCTGACTTTTGTATAGCGATCTTTTTGTTGTTCGACGTTACATTGGTGGCAGCCGTGGCATGTCTGACGGAGGAAAAACAGGTAGAATTTGGAGTGTTTTTTCGCCATGAATACACCGGGTCGAGTTAGTCTGGCGTCCAACTCGCCACGCGGTGGGTACGCACGCTGGATCAGGGCCTCGCAGAGCGTAAACCAGCCTGGTGAGATGGCCAGCAAAGCGTTCGTCACGTTGGATGACTCGGAGTTGGACTTTTTCAGGGTTTCGGGGAGCCAGGTAGGCCCACATGCTAAATCCCATGGAGAATCGCGCCGCACTGTTCACCACGGCGCAACAAGACGCTCCGTTCCATTCGGAACACTGCCGAGTTGCGCCTGTTGATAAAGCGGGGCTGGCCGGGCTTGATCGTCCGGAGACACCCCGCATCAACACACGTGCCAGGTCCCATGAGGGGTCGCCCCGTGCTTTAGACGATGGCGCAACAGACGGTTCGTTCCACTCGGAGCGATCCCGATTTGTGCTGTCCGATGCAGCGGGGGCGGGGCTTAGTCGGGACATACCCCAGTTTGCTGGTAATAAAACAGTACATGCCGGGTCCCGCGAGGGGCCGGCCCGTGCTGTAGACGCTGGCGCAGCAGACGTCTCGTTCCATTTGGAGCGATTCCGAGCTGTAATTCGGTTTTCTTTTCATTTAGTTAGTTGGAGCTTATTGCGTAACATCCAGCGTTGGACATCGACGATGCACTTTGAGAGCAACAGTCCCAGTTCTGCATCGTTATGGGTTTGTGGGTCAAATTCAACGTAGATTTGGATGTCGTCAACGTACAGGTGAAATTTGACGTCGTGCTGACGAAGAACGTCGCCGATGGGGGCCAGGTACATTGTAAAAGCTTGTGGGCCTATGACATATCCTTGAGGTACTCCGAAACGAAGAGCGGCTTCATCAGAAGTGGCTCCATCAGGTAAGATAACCCGACTCCTGCGGTTATCGAAGTATGACTTGAACCAGTCGAGTGCTGTGCCAGTTATACAAAAATCTGTCATGGAACCGTTGTAGTAGTGTACGTGTCGTGGTCTAGGGTATCGAAGGCGGCTGAAAGGTCCAGCATGACCATGAAAACGGCGCTGTTTTTGTTATTGCTCTGAGGATGTCGTTTTGTACGCAAAGTGGAGCAGTTTCGGTACTGTGGTATGGTCTGTAGGCGGATTGTAGGGGTTCTGCAAGCTGGTGCTCATCGATGTATTCGTATAGTCGTTTACAGGCGACTTTTTCCGTTAGCTTGGCTAGGTACTGGAGATTAGAAACAGGGAGGTAATTCTTTAGGTCTTCTTTATTGAGAGACGGCTTTTTTAGGATTGGAGTAATGACAGCCATCTTGAATGAATCTGGGAAAACCCCGGATGTCAGTGAGGTATTGACGATCTCAGTCAGCTTCGGTAGAAATGTGGCTATGTGCTGTTTGATTGTCCAAGCTGGAATTATGTCAATATGACACGATTTGGCCGTTGAATTATATATGACTTGATGGAGATATTCGTCAGGGATCGGCTGGAAATGAGCGGAGTGAATGTTGGGGGGACGTGCTTGTGTGTCTGCAGGTGAGGTTAAATCAACTTGTAGGTCATCCAAGTGAGCTCTGATAGTCGTAATTTTGTCGATGAAAACTTTGCAGAAATTGTTAGCAAGAACTACCGGTGCGTCCTGAATCGACGGCATTGACCAGGGTTTGCCATTGAGGTCATTGATAATGCGGAAGACTTCCTTGGGGGTGGAGCCCATCAGCAAATCTCTATAAAAATCTGATTTGGCTTTAATGAGGACTTCAGCAAGTTTGCATTTGCATTGTTCGTAGGTTGTACGGTCAGTGGCGAGTCTAGACTTTCGCCACTTGCATTCTGCGCGACGGCGTCTGCGTCGCGCGTCATCCACGTCGTTGTTGTACCACTTTGGTTTGATGCGTTTGGGCTAAGGTTTTGAAGTTGAAACAGGTGCATGGAGGTTGAGCGCATGGTTAACTGTAGAGTTAAATGCTTCAACGATCGTGTCAACATCAACCTCACAGGTGACATCACGGAGACAGTCCGACAAGTCATGAGCTAGAGCATCATGATCAATGTTGCGAAGGTTACGGAATTTCGCTGCCAGGATAATAGACTGAGGTTTAACAAAGTAAAGTTTACAATTGATAACGGCGTGGTCCGAGACGCCATTCATGTCAATTACGCCATCACTAATCAGTTCATCGTCATCAGATCTTATGATAATACCATCTAAGATGTATCCTAGCTTGTGGGTGGGACTTGAAAAGAGTTGTTTGAGTCCATGAGCAGCTGGCGTAGAGTGGACATGAGACGTATCCGATTTGTGGGGACAGTCAAAGTGAATGTTAAAATCGCCCAGACAGATTACTTTTCCAAGCAATTCATCCTGGTATTCGATGAACCTGTCAAAGTCAGTGAAAAATGCCGACGTCTTAAGATTGTTTCTGGCAGATGGAGGGGGTCTGTAGATGACGGCAAAGTGAAGGTTATGCATGGTATCAGATATAAGAGCGTACTCAAATGTGCTAGCTTCAAAGTTATCGCATGGAGCATGTACCAAATGAAGCTCATCACGAAAGATAACAGCCATACCTCCATGTTTGTCCGCAGGGCGTGGAATATTAATACATGTAAACCCTGGTGGGGTTATTTCATTGATGACTACTTGATCATCAAAGTCAAGCCAGGTTTCTGTTAGGAGCATTATGTCAATGTTCTGAGAAATGATGTAGTCACAAATAATCAGGGATGTATTGCAGGCAGAGTGGACATTCCAATGAGATACGTTTAGAGTGCTGGAATAGTCTTCTGAGGGACTGCGTTGTGTCGCAGATGGTTGCAGACAGTTTTGGACGTTTGAAGTGTTCTTGGTCTTACGGTGGCGGATGTGAGAGCCGGCACGCCGACTTCGTAGATGCAACACTCCCAGCTTCTTAAGATTATAGAACAGTTGGGTTGGCAATGTACAGAAGTTGTTGCCATGTTTTATTGCAAGAATTTCGGATCTAGTGTACATGTGAGTAGCTGTCATTGAATGCAGGATTGAATGCCGACCAAATGTTCACGAGACTTAATACTGTCAGCAGGGCGATGAAAAACATCATGAAATGTTCCAGCAGACCGAGTCCGATTGTCTTCAACAGGTCCTAGCTGATGCACTACACCATGATTGACAGAATGTCAAAAATTTGATCAGGAATTTACAGGTAAACAACCTACATCAAAGAGATTTTCAGGATCAGATTTCTTAGCGGCAGCAGCAAAAACAGCGCCTTCTCTAATGACTAGCGTGGGAAGGGGTGGTGGTTAGTTTGTATTCATATTTACATAACTGCCACTTCTCCACTGTACTGTTTAATTCCAGTGGCTTTGGGTTCACCCGTTAGTTTGGTCCTTTGTCTTCTTCTTGTAAGCGTGTATCACCATTGAAATTCATACTTTAACTCTACTGGATACAAAAATACATCATATATTTTGTTTGCAATTATTGTCTGTACGGAAGTAGTTTCAACAAACTGTAAAAACCGAAACACAACCAACCATTTTCTATTAATAGGTAAAGATTTAGTCTTATAGCTTATTGTGTGTTTTCATTTGCATATAAAAAACACAATCACCAGAGCATATAAACATCCAACAACTATATCTAATCATTTCAAATCACTGGGAAAATCGCAAGTAATTGGACACTTATGAATAAACGGATGAATAATCAAACTTATTTACAAAGAATCATCCAAGTACTAATACTAAAGTTAACATTTGTAGAAAGAATGAGAAACTCTTTCCAAGCAAGTAAGAGTGCAATATCTGTGTAAAACAATAATTTACGATAAAGGCACATTCATAAAACAGCAACATGATTAAATAAAAGAAATCATAGGAAAACAGAAAAAAAATCGGGAACTCACCTATTTCAGAATAAAACGGTATGAACAGAGCCATGCTGACTAAATTTCTAGGCTGGAAGGCATTTGCTCTTCCACAACCTATTCAATGTAATGATACAGGTTATATTATGGAACAACATGTAAGATAAATGAACATATGGAACAAATGTTTCTGTAGCAACAGAGAGCGTTATTTATCCTTTTCAAAATAGTGGCTCATCCTAACGTACAGCCTGTGTTATTCATGTAACGATTACATAAACAATGTTCCTGAGACTTTTCTGTTAGAAAAACACGACTGGTCACAAGTGTAATCAGCCTTGTTCGATTTTTTTTAGACGTGCCTGCTGAAATAAAGAATCGGGCAGTTTACCTAAAAGCACTTGAAAAGGGCAGTAAAACAGTACATCGCACACGACTGATGATTGTCGGTCAAGAACGAGTTGGAAAAACTAGCCTGATGAGGAGTCTTATTCATGAAAGGTCTGTATTCAATTAAAGGTTAAAAGGTTAAATTAAAGGTTAAATCCATTGTGCATGGCATACTAATAGATTATGAGAGATAACAATTGCGGACTCTTTTTCTCTTTCTTATTTTCGCCGGCGAAGCCGAAGAAGTATACTCTTTCTGCCTTGTTCTTCCATAATATACATATATCGAATTTGAATTCGTTGACCTTGATCAAAAGATCACATTATACAATAAAGACAATACAGGGTCCACGATTGTGCGAAGGCCCATTTATGAGGTGAGTGGTAGAAAATATATTTGCGAATTCTTCCCAAAAATTGCAAAAGTATAAACAAACCTAAAAATCGTGGATCTGGATCATTGGAGGAAGTCCACGGTTTGACGAAGGTCTACTGTTGAGGTTGTGTAAAAAAAAAAAAATATGGTAAGTAAAAAGTATAAACAAAAGAGGGACAATGGGAGGTCTTCCATTGAAAGTCTTTAATTTGGAAATCTTAAGTATTAATGTACATATCAACTTAAAATGTATAATGTCATGTGTCTGATTTGCCTGTTGGATTTGGAAATCTGATGGGATGTCAAGATGGTTATGGTTTAAACTATAAAATTACTTGGCATATCAACTTCGAAACGCGGTAAGTAGGCTGGTCTTGGACTTTGGAGTCCCCTAAAAGGCTATTGGTTTTGAAACCTAAAGCGTAAATGTCGAAGTCATGGTTAAAACAACAGAAATGTTTCTAGCAGAATTTCTCTAGTATTACGTGGCAAATACCGATCCTAATGACAATCAAGGTCATACAATTCAACCAAAATGAGTAGGCACGCCGGGCCAGAACCACGTGCACACCTGGCCCAAACCATAGGTACACCGGGGACAAACCATAGGTACACCATCCTGAACTATTGGTACATCAGGCATGCGCATTGGGCACACCAGGCCCGAAATATGGGCACACCAGGCCCGAACCATTGGCACACCGATCGTGCAACATAGGAATAGCCTCAGGACACTCGGGAGCGCTATCCCAAGTGTACTAATGCAAAGGAAAGACAACTATCAAAAGGAATGAAGGTACAAAACCCAAACAAATTAGAACGATGTCCGTCTAAGCAATGTACATTAATTAATACTACTATGGCTACACGGATCCTACCAATATAACGTACATGTAACGTACAGGATGTAGCCATCGGTTGGTAGTGGGGTAAACATATTGAAATATTGTTGAAAGACCTTTGTGTACTTTGAATGGATGCAGTGCAAGTGACAGAATGGCCAGAATAACTGTTAATTCTCCTGACAGCAATGTGTCCCAAAGCAGAGGCAACGCTTCTCATTGGCTAGAAGTTGTCCATGCCTAATTTGCATACCTGTAACCTTTTATTTGTCATAATTAAGCAATATTTGGAAAGTGTGTTGCGTGACCTATATTTTGATATCAACATGGCATCAAAGGCGATGTTACGATTACTTGTACAGTAGGCCTATAGGGATGGAGAGTCAAACAGCATAGCGTATCAATGTTGTTTATTTATGTTAGAATAAAACGTAGCCACAGGGCCGGCAAGGAATTCGCTACGTATGTTTTATGGTTACGTAAGAGGTGGTATCGAAGTGTGGAAGTTGATTACACAATACAAGTTTCGTCCCCCGTGCTCTTCAACAAATTCTTTATTTATTTTCAATTATTAACTATTACACTTTTGTTTACGTATGTTCTAATCAAAAGACCTGTTTTCTTTTTCTTTTATGGACGCCAGCAAAACCCTAAAAAAGGGTTTTGATTTTGGCACAAACATGTCCTTTGCGACCAGACTGGCCCTCGGCCGCTACATTATCGATACTGATTGTGAAACCAGCCTACCCCACCATATGGGAATCTTAGTCTGGCAGCGAAAAATTCGAAATTGTAAAGCAACAATTCAGTAACTAAACATGGGTCGAATTTGTGGTCGATTTCTCATTTAAATGTAAATAACATTTGTATGGCTTCACAAATATAAATTTAAGAAAAAGAATCTTTTTTTTTTTTTGGAGAAACTCAAAAATAGCAGGGGGATGCAGCCTTAAATTACTTCTTGCCAACAATTGATCATACATGTACTTGAGTGTCGGAATGTTGTATGCCATACAATCTGATATGAAAACTGTTCATCTGATTGTGCAGATTGCCTAGCGCATTTCCCTGAAACAGATGCTCTCTTGATGCTAGACCGCTTGTTACCGAGGCCAGGACTTTAATAGTGCCCTCTCAGGGTCATCATGTACTTTTTAAATTCCACTCTTCAGCTAACAGGACTAACACTGTAGTATTTGTTTTTGGTGAAGGTGATGTCATGATGACCGATTGCGATTTGAACTTTTAACAGTAATAATTTCGACATATATTTTCAAACTTACACAAACCTGAAAATAGAACCTTAGAGTGGGAAGGGGTCGGGTATACAGGTGATGAACCCCCAAAAAAAAATAAATATTGAAGGAGAGGAGGAAATGTCTGTTATTAATTTTAGCTATACAAATGTAATGTAACAGTAGAAAATGGCATTAATAAACCCCAAGCACTCGAAAACGTTGAAATTACCCCCGGTAAAAAAAAATCATGATGGAATTTAGTGTCTCAAATATTGGAATAGGACTGGAACGTGATATATTATGTTACTCACACATTGACCTCAAGATTGTAAATTTGTTTTAAGCTAGAATGGCATTATATTTACAGTTTCAACATCGATGAATTATCAACAGAAGGCATCAATATTGACTGCGCCATAAACATCAGTTCTTCACAATCTTGGCACTGTAAAAGAGGTAGACACATTTAAACTATGTTTTTCTGCTACAGTAAAAAAAAAGGTGTTGTTGTTGGTTTGAATACGACTTGAGACAAACATACCTTATACGTTTAGCTATAAGGCGGAGTAATCGTCTAGGCGATATGAAAAAAAAGTTATTTTTCGAGAAGAAATGGTAACATGGCTATTTCACCTAATTTTTGGCTGCTTAAGCCAAAAATGATGGAAACCAAGCTGGACTTTTAGTGCAAATATTCCTAATTTGCAGAAATAACACCTACAGTGTAATTTATTTGGACCCATATTTGGGTATATTTTATATTATATTATTTTTTGAAAAGTTTATTTTGGTAATTCTACTTACACGTCCTTACTTTGTTAACATTATCTAAAACATTTACGTGACTGAATGATTATGAGAACATAATGACAATCCAAAGTTATTACTGTTATACCCTGAATTTAAAGTTGCACGCATTGCCCTTGTCTCCAGATATCATCACGTAATCTTGCCCAAAAAAAGTATTGATGCACTTCAAATTCACCATGTTGCTACAGTTGCCCTATTTAAACCTTGTGGAAAATCATGTGAACAATGATTACATCGTGATATTTAGCCCAGCAAACAAAAAAGGGGAGAATGAGGTGTCCGTAAATTGGGCTAGAAGTAGGTGAAGGGTTCCTAACCAGGGTGACTTGAACAAGTTCAAGGAAATTCCCCAAATTATAGGTAAGTTAGAAGACCCTTCACCTAAGTTTTAGCCCAATTTACGGGCACCTCATTTTGCCCCTATTTTCTTGTTTGGCCTAAATATCAAGACGTTATCATTTTATCGTGATTTCGGATATATTTTTGTAGGGGTCACTGTGCCATAAGTAACTTCTTGAATTTGAAGCTCATCAATACTGACGTTTGGCGAGACTACTTGATGATATCTGGACTGCGGAAAAGTAATTAGGGTATAACTTTAGGGTATGATACTAGCCATTTTGTATGGTGTACTATAAAGGACACCTATCTGTCCATCGTGCCTGTGAGTAAAGACATTGTGCCTGTGAGTAAAACATCGTGCCTGTGAGTAAAAACATCGTGCCTGTGAGTAAAACATCGCGCCTGTGAGTAAAAACATCGTGCTTGTGAGTAAAGCATCGTGCTTGTGAGTAAAAACATCGTGCCTGTGAGTAAAACATCGCGCCTGTGAGTAAAACCATCGTGCCTGTGAGTAAAACATCGTGCCTGTGAGTAAAAACATCGTGCCTGTGAGTAAAACATCGCGCCTGTGAGTAAAACATCGTGCCTTTGAGTAAAACATCGTGCATGTGAGTAAAAACATCGTGTCTGTGAGTAAAACATCGCGCCTGTGAGTAAAAGATTGTGCCTGCGAGTAAAACATCGTGTCTGTGAGTAAAAACATCGTGCCTGTGAGTAAAACATCGCGCCTGTGAGTAAAAACATCGTGCCTGTGAGTAAAACATCGCGCCTGTGAGTAAAACCATCGTGCCTGTGAGAAAAAAAAACCTCGTGCCTGTGAGTAAAAACATCGTGCCTGTGAGCAGATCCATTGTGCCTGTGAGTAAAACCGTCGTGCCTATGGGGCGCAACGTGTAAATAAATTATTTAACAAAATTGTTTATTTATAATTCACTATTTATTATATAATTCAGTTTTCCGGATAATTATATGTAAATAATTGTTTGGCCGTTTGAATTATATGTAAATACATTTATTTGCCACTGCATTATTTATATATAATTTTTTTTGCAACCTAATTATTTAGGGCAAACTAGAATTATTTATATATAATTTATTTGCAACATTATTATTTATATTTAATTTAACGCACACTTTTTTTATATATATAATTTATTTGCAAACTTATAATTAATATATATATTTTGTACACTTTTTCTTTATGTATAATTTATTTGCAAACTTCTTATTTATATTTAATTTTTGCACACTTTTTTATTGATATATAATTTATTTGCAACCTTTTTATTGATATATAATTTTTTTGCACACTTTAATTTTTTATTATCCCCGCATGTTACCAAAGACATAAGAGACCGGAATCAGAGGCTGCACACTCAGCATTCTTTGTTACCTGTGGCCTGAGCAGCCGTTTATTCAATATGCCAAACATCATGTTCCCGCCCGAAGCTGAAAGCGCAGAACTGCAAATACATGTATACATAGCAACAATACCACAGATTGTTCAGCATTATTCTCACAGATTGTTCCCGCCCGAAGCTGATAGCGCGGAACAGCAATTACATGTATACATAGCAACAATACCACAGATTGTTAAGCATTATTCTCACAGATTGTTCCCGCCCGAAGCTGATAGCGCGGAACAGCAATTACATGTATACCTAGCAACAATACCACAGATTGTTCAGCATTATTCTCACAGATTGTTCCCGCCCAAAGCTGATAGCGCAGAACAGCAAATACATGTATACATAGCAACAATACCACAGATTGTTTAGCATTATTCTCACAGTTTGTTCCCGCCCGAAGCTGATAGCGCAGAACTGCAATTATACTTAGCAAGTATAGTTAAAACAATCTTGTCAAAGTCTGCTCCCCACCAAAGCTTGATAGCAAAACCGCAATTATAAGCAATACAGTACTGATACTGTTAATTCCGGTCCGAACTGGTGACGCGGAACTGCAATTGCCATGAGCAAGATAATTCAGATGCAAAACCAGAATCAGTAATAGTACACAATGCAACCGTCATTAGCTGAGTATACAAATACCACGAGCCATATAATAAGAAACAATTAATCATCCATTAAACCACATCAGAATGGCCAACTTTTAAAAGCAATATCTTAAAACCAAAAGCAATATTTGTGTGGCCGTGTTTCGGCATAAGCTTGTTTGCGATATTGCTCAAATAATGATATATATACTTCAAGTGTAACTGATGTATAAATCAATCAACAAACTAGGTAATAGTACAGACTGCCTTTTGTGATTAATCCCGTAATCATCTTGTGCCTGCACCGACAAAAGCAGGGGTCAAGTGCTTTGGCCGCAAAATCCCTGAAGCATCATAAAAAGAGAATTAAATGGCCAAAATCTGAGGCCTATTTGTGGTCTCGGAATGGAAATCCCGCTAAACTTCAACTCCGTCAGCGATAATGCCGCTTCTAAGAAAGGCGAAAACCCCCTCAAAACCACTGAGGAAAATAAAGGGGGGAAATTCCTCTCTGGCTCCGCTAAAATGGCAACCGAGTACTTCAAATTCAAGATTACTGCGTCAAACACTCTAGAATCGGCAAAATCACGCAAACATAATCAAGCAATCCAAAAACAACAAATTTGACAATGGCAATGTTTAAGCGGAATATGTGCAAAAAGGTGGCTATGAACGGGGAGAAGGAGGGATTTTTTCAGCAAGACAAAACTTCCTTGCAAGACCTAAACGCGCGGCTGCTCAAGCTAAAGTGACCGTGTGCTCGAACTCACAGTTAGCAGTTCAATAAAAGTGAACTAGTTCAAGCACTTAAATCATTGTGGCCACAAGGGGAGTGACCTGGAATGGCTAACCTTCCAACCAGCCCTGTCAACGGTCCAGCGGTGATAAATTATTTGAAGCTTCAATTCCATTTGCCTCAAATCGATTATATAATTTCTTTGGTACCTCATTATTTATATATAATTTTTTGCACACTTTAATTATTTATTATATAATTTATTATTTCTTATATAATCCATTGATTGTTTTATAATTCATTACTTATATATAATTCGTTATTTATATATAATGCATTATTTATTATATAATGCATTATTTATTATATAATGCATTATCTATTAAATAATTCATTATTTATTAATTCATTATTTGTTATATAATTCATTATTTGTTATATAAATCATTTTTATTATATAATTCATTATTATTATATAATTGTGCGCCACACACATTATTTATAAATAATTGGTTCGGTCCGAGGCGAACAAGGCTATGATCTATAAATTATGGTTTTCAGCAAACAAGGGAACCAGACTACAGCAAAACCATTATATATTATTATAATGGTTTTCTGAGCTAAATAATGAAACTCGCATGCAAATTACCTTTACTTGGACACGCCTATGTTTTAAATAGTCATATCACATTGCACACCGCACTTGCTATAGAAAACATGCAGTATTGTGTATTTTGGGTGGGTCTGAATTTTGTAATTTGCGCCCCGAAAGCTATTGGAAATGACTCTCAAATGTTGTAAACCCTTGTCTCAATTAATGTAAACTAGCGTATTTCAGGTCAACGAGTCTTAAAGAGGTTGTGGAATGCTGAAAATCGTTCTTTTTTTATATTTTTATATTGTAGAGTAGACCCATATATAGCATAATGACAAACTCCCATTCTTTTCTAATGTGCGTTTACATCTTACTATAATTCCAGGAATCTCTGTCTGTCTGTCTGTCCGTCGATTATCTCCAGAACCGGGCACCGTATGAAGTTGAAAATCGGCGGGTATATTTTCGGGACAACAGAATGTGCAGTGCAAAGTTTGAAGTTGTTTGGACCAGCGGTTCTCGAAAAAGCTGCAAAAAGCAGTATTTTCTGAGGCAAACGTGGCAGTATATAGCTTAGAACATAACACCCGCACGCACTACCGTTCTTTTCAATTGTTTACGTCATGTTTAATTAAAGCGCGCGTGCTCAATATGACGCAAACAAGGCAAAAAGGATGGGCACGCGCACGTGCATTGCAGGGCGATACATTGTCCAGTATGGGTGAATACTAATGGATC
This sequence comes from Patiria pectinifera, assembly GCA_029964075.1. NCBI lineage: Eukaryota > Metazoa > Echinodermata > Asteroidea > Valvatida > Asterinidae > Patiria > Patiria pectinifera. The sequence continues at coordinate 2,891,367 of CM057149.1, forward strand.
AATGGGTGAATAGCACTGCATATCATGTTTTCGTATGTGCACGGGCACATTATTTTTGCAATCGACTGAGCGACCATTGTAGGTGGTCGAACTTCAAACTTGGCACAAACTTTGACGTAAGTGTGCGTTCAACCTGTGAAAACAACACCATTGAATCGCGTGCGTTGTTTGCACGAGCAGTTCTCCAAAACTCTGCAAGTATGCAACATATACCAGCGGCAAAGGAATTTGCGTTTCCCGAACATGCACATTTTAGACGGGCACTGCACTAGTGTTTATAAAACTGAATTTCATCGAGTAATTTGTTGGTCGGCGAGCGCATAAATGAAATCAGCAGTCGTCGGGCTCTTCGTAAAATCAGAAAAAAGCGTGACGTAATAAACAGGACTCGTTTATACAACGACTGTTTACTGCTGCCCAACCCGCCCCGTCAGCACGTGTAACTCGCAGTCAAGCAGTGAAAAATCAACATTTTGTAAAAGACTCACGGAGATTGATATTCCTTCCCATTGCTTAATTTTTGGATGAGTATATTGAACAAGGACACGGTGACATCTGAGCTGTTCTTCCGTATAAATTTGAGCCCCAACTGCCCGAAAAAAGAGACCAGCGAAAACACGGATACTGCAACTGGCCAGCTGAAAACGCCAGGCAACGCGGCTCTGATGAGTTGTTCGGTCTGCGACGTTCGGCGTGAAAAAAAAAAAACAGCTACGTTTTATCCAAGGACTCAAAGTATTATGTTCATGATAACATTTTTAGATGAGCATCAACAGTCCTATCGCAACTTTCTTCGTGTTTTACCGACAATCTCAAACGTTATTCTGGTAAATATTCAGTCCAAAGAGACGACAAATCGTCAGGTTGTTTTCGAATTATACGCGTACGGCACGCATAACGTATCAAGGCGGTGGATGTGGTCGACCGTGTCCAGAAATAATGTTGTACGGTTAGCAGCGTCGCGGGCCCCGGTCAAGTTCCTTGCGTTGCCTGGTGCTTTTTATGTATACGTTCGCCACAAAAAAATAGTCCTCCTCTCTTTTCTTTCCTTGTGCATTTTAACCCTTGTTTTAACATCCTGAAACGATAGTTACGAATTAACTTGAATTTTGAAATTTTTAACTTTATTGTTTACCCAAAAAAAAGCCGTAAAACAACGCCAGGAGACCATGTAAACCTCGGCCTGTAAACGTGGCTACAAAAAAGTACAATTCATAAATCATAGTCATGCTCCGTTCATAAAACAAAAATCTCTGGACTTACGACGTGTTCGGGATCCCGGTTGAAAACAAAATTCACTGGTCCCGAAATTTAACGAGCACTATCATTATTTTCAGTACCTAATTAAGACTTTATTCGAGAAAATCCAGTAGCAGAGAATTTGTCATTCGATCAAAAGAAGTTCTTGGGAAAATGGAGGCCCGTCACATAATCAGCACTAACGTAAGGAAAACTACGCGGTCCTTTTTCTACGCATTTACCTTCAATTTGCAACGCGTGCGCGTATGCTGCGCAGATAATGGAGGGTCGAGGATACATTTGAACGGTTCTACGGTTCTTCAAGATTGGCAACGGACAAATGGTCCAAAACAGTCTTCCCTATAAATCATTAACAAATCATATAGTATCTCTATTATTTCTTGTCCATGCAATTTCAAGAAATCTCTTGAGAAAAGAAGACTCTTGCCGTACGAAATGTACAGTGCATGATCAGCGCTCTATCCGTTAATTTGGCTGAAATCCGATCTCGTGTTTTCGCACGGTACCCTTCGGACAAACTGCATGGCTACGGAGGATTCTTATTACTCCATGCTGACACCCGGACGGGAAAGCCGGAAATTTATTGCAAACAAAATGCGGTGTGATTACAGCCAGCGACTGACACAATTATAGGCATGTAGGTTTGCCTTGGCCTAGTGCGTTTGCTACCCGTACACGTATCAACAACGAATTATTTTGAAATTCCAACACCGTTTACCGGTGTCAAAATCTACGGTCCCGGGCCCAGGGGCCGGGCCCGGGCCGGCCAGCGGCACAAGTACACCCGTGAATTTCCAGCCAACTTTACATACATAGCGCGTGTCACGGTGATGCGATGTACGCAGACATTTCTTACTATGGTTGGCCGTTAGGGCAAACACACAAGAATGATCCCCGATCTATAAATAAAATGATGTGTAACTATCAAAACACTGAATAATCAATAGAAAGTACCAAAAAGTCAATGGAGATATTTCCTATTAAATTCTAAACTTGCCAATTAGAATTTCAGGGGTAAAAGCTGTTGCCAACTACGGTTGAATTTATGGAGCATGTGGCTGCCCACACAAAATGTCGCTCAGAGTAATTGTAAACAAAGTCATGTCGTTGCGCGGAGTAATTTGCAAAAAGTTTCGCTGGAACTACGCTGCATCGGGAGTCCTGTTATTACGTCACGATTTACTATGTTTTGTTTGCTGCCCCCAACGACGACTTTTACACAAATTGCACGTTCGGGTTGAAACAGGACCTGAAAAACAGCTCGAAAAAGTACCTTTTGTATTCATTTCATGACAGAAACAATAGGCGTTTTTATTTCATCACACCCTAGGCTACATATACCCGAAAAAATGACGGAAATGTCTTCGAGCATTCCACAACCTCTTTAAAAATTACGGAGGAATTAGCTATGCACAACGCTCGCACTAGCTAGCTACGATGGCCATCACGATCTATCCCGCAGTGCAGTGCAAACAAAAAATATATAAATAATTCATTTTATCACTGAAAGATAAAATACATTATTCTCCACAAACGCACAGTTGAGTCCTACACTTTCTTATATCGGCTGATGGTTGCTATGGTGTAGGAAAAGGAAACAAAAGTAAACATATCGATTGGCCTAATTGCAGTTACCTGCCCCTTGATGGCTTAAAGCCAAAAACGATGTTCTCGGCATAAGGATTGATGTTTTTGCTAAGTTGATACAAATGTATCAAGTTCACGCGCGTGCATTGCAATGCACGCGCGCAAGAAAGGCCAGTTCGGCGTTGCTTTTTGAGACCGCTACATTAAAAATAAACCCACCTCCTCCCCTTCATCCGCCATATTTTACGAATTTATAAATGGCAGTAAGGTCCTGGGAGCGACAGGCAATGCCTCAATTCAAACTAAATAAACAAGTTGGGTATTTAGTTCTGAAGTAAGACTTGGAATTTGGACGTTAAACATTTAACAGGTTGTGTTTACTCTTTGTAAATGTTTGCATATATTCAAGTCACGTGACAAAAACTAAAAAAAAAACACTTTGGCTAGCACCCACTTGTTCTGATGGGGCTAGTGAATGATTGGCAAGCTTGCCAAGGTTTTGGGCCCAGTGATGCCAAGCATGGCAAGGAGGGGCAAGCGTGCCCCGTTTTATGGCAAGCGTGCAAAAAAGTTTAGGCAAATAACTTTAAGTGAATCGAAAGATAATTTTAATTGTTCCGTTAATGGTATTCACTGCCATTTAATCAAGTTAAACATTAACCAAAGAGAAATTAAAGAGCGGCTCAAAAACTATGCCAAAAAGTCAAGTCATCGTTTGGATGCGTGGTTTTGTGTGTTGTCTGAGAACAATGAGGTACCAAATAAATAATATACTAAATAATTAAAGCATGCAAAAAATTATATATAAATAATGTGGTTCCAAATAAATTATGTATAAATAAATAAAGTGTGCAAAAATTATATATAAATAAAAAGGTTGCAAATCAATTATATATAAATAAAAAAAGTGTGCGTAAAATTGCATATAAATAATAATGTTGCAAAAAAAAATTATATATAAATAATTCAAGTTGGCCCAAAACTATATGTAGATAATTAGGTTGCAAAAAAAATTATATATAAATAATGCAGTGGCAAATACATTTATTTACATATAATGCAAACTGCCATACAGTTTATTTACATATAATTATCCGGAAAACTGAATTATATAATAAATAATGAATTATATATAAACAATTTTGTTAAATAATGTGTTTACACATGGCGCCCATAGGCACGACGGTGTTACAGGCACGATGTTTTTACTCACAGGCCTGATGGTTTTACTCACAGGCACGACGGTTTTACTAACAGGCACGATGTTTTTACTCACAGGCACGATGTTTTTACTCACAGGCACGATGGTTTTACTCACAGGCACGATGTTTTTACTCACAGGCACAATGGTTTTACTCACAGGCACGATGGTTTTACTCACAGGCACGATGTTTTTACTCACAGGCGCAATGTTTTACACCCAGGCACGATGTTTTACTCACAGGCACGATGTTTTTACTCACAGGCGCAATGTTTTACTCACAGGCACGTTGGTTTTACTCACAGGCACGATGGACAGATGGGTGTGTCCTTTATAGTACACCATAATTTTGGATTGTTACTATAATGTCCTCATAATTATTCCGTTGAACTCACGTATGCATGCTTGTAAAATGTAGTGTAAAAACTGCATGCTGCAAAAAAGCACAGTGATAAAAAAAAATGCATGCCTGTGTATCAACATTTCCTCAAATGGGTTACAGCTGAAACATTATACTTTTTTTGTGTGATTGCTTGCTTTGTGAGAATTGTTTGGACATATACCATTTTTCAATTTCTATCAGTTAGTTATGTACACGTTGTCTGGCCATCTTTAATTGATGCAAGTTAAAACATATAAAAAAACTAATAACCTAACTAAAAAAACCTCTTGTGGCATAAAATATGAATCTTTTTGTGTATATTTATAGGTGATTCAACCAGCCTCACTCAACACGAGTTGATCATTGGTCTTGAAAATGAAAGACTCGAAGTAAGTTACATGCAGCACAGCAATCGAAATAAACAGTTGACAGATAGTAAAACCTCAGCTGGAAATTAATGATTGTTATATGAATGCTAAGTTGCAACCGATGCCCATAGTTATGTTCACTATAACTATACTTTTGTTGTAACAGAGTCAAATGTTGGGCTTTTATATAAACAAGAAGGATACTCTTTCCATACCTGCAATGGACATCGATGGGTTTTCCTGCTATATGTAGCTAAAATCACGATAATACCAGAGTACACATTAACCGGTGAATAACAAGGACCAGTTCATTCTGTGTCTGCAGATGTCTAGTTATCCTCTAATTTTCAGCTGGAAGCTTCAGAATTAGTCAAAAATAACTGGATCATTTTCTCGAGGTCATGGGTCATCAACCTTTGACCTTTTAATTTCTCCTATTTGTTAGCAAGGTAAGAATATTTTATGACGAATATCAGTGAAAAAAAACAAATAAGCATAATTAAGGGTACAAAGTCTTCAGGATGTTTAGCACGGGATGTGTGGCACAAATACAGAAGTCCATAATTGAGCCACTTGTGAATATGTAGTCGTTCAGTCTTTTATAGAAGCAGGATATGGGTTGAAAGTATAAGGATATAATGTTGAGTGAGAAAAAAACCCAGCGAGCAATAATGAAGAAATACTCATGTAAACCTTTGCCGGTACTGTGACTGCGAAGCACGGTGGACGAAGTGGTGATAGTGCGTTAGCCCTCCATCGGTATAAATATAAATACACACAATGGTATAGGTGTACCGAACAACGTTTAGATGATACATCCTCTTTTGTATAGTATGTTGTTATTAGGTACAAGGAACAGTGCTAAAAATGGATGGCAGGTACAGTTACTAATATTTTTCCCAAAGCCGGCACTTTGCTCATTGAATGTGACAATGAATGTAAACCAGGTTAATTTGCAGCTCAGTTTGTATGGGCTTAGTTGCTTCTTTGTTTTCTTCTTCTTTTTTTTCCTTGATGACCAGGAAGAATTCAAGTCTCGCCATGCATACCAACCTCAAGCATCATCAGCACGTTAGTAATATTATCATGTTTAGAATTATGTAATTATTCACATTTAATTGAAATAAAAGTGTGTAGACCCCCAAATGGGACCACGTCTCAACTATTACGGCGCAAATACGTGATATCCTTGTCGCATGGATTGAAGGGTGCATGCATACACAAATATATGGCTAATACCAGGCAAATGAAATAGCGTTCTTTTAATAATCCGATTTCGTCTAACAATAAATATCCCAAATTCACAACGAGGTGACACTCCTTGTTTCGTTCATATCGTTTTAAACACAAGCGAGGATACCTATTTCTCATGTCGCAAAAACAAAATGTCATGAATGAGAGAATATAGTTTAAAATTGTGGTCTAATTCCTAGCAAATATAAACGTAATATAGATAATAATCATTATGGCGAAATGATTTGGTGTTAAATTTGTTTGTTGACATCTTTGCGAATGTACTTTTGCCCAGTAAAACTGTATCGCAAAATCGAGTGTAACTTACGTTACCTCTGAAGACAATTCGCCGAATATTTATAAATATCAAAATTGAGCTTATACTTTTGATTGCTCAATTAAATACGTGATCTGGTGTTTATGCCCATAATTTGCAGATTCCACGTAGAAAACTTTTTTTTTTGGAGATTTGACGATTTCCCTGCTGAGCAATCAAAAAGTGGTATTATTGTATGAAACTTACGTTACCGCATTTTGTCAATATCTCTGAATTTGAGAAATTCAATGTTTTGTGCAATTTTAGGATCGGTGTCCGCTCTTCTTAATATCAACCATGCATTTACAATTTGGCTCAAAAACTTTCAAACGAATCCTTTGAAACCTACGTTATGAAACATACGTTACCATCGTTTAGTATGTGTTTCATTTTTTTCCCATATGATGATTCAAAATGAGTTATCTCAACAGCGCCCCCATGCACAACCGGCTACATAGCAACCTTTTGCACTGATAAAAATGGCCGCTTGACCATGCTGCGTGGAGTCCCAAGGCATAAAGGACCAGATTTTTTGGTAAGTTCTGGTACATGACTAATATGGGATTATAAAACCAAGTAAAAACTTTGTGTAGAATGCTCTGGGTTTTCATCGATGCAATACCATCACCATATGTAACATTTACCAAGGGTTTTACATGAAAAACGGCGTTTTTAGATCAAATCTTTGTGTAACATAGGTTTGATGTCATTTTATCGTTATGGGGTTGTGTATCGCAATATGGATCGCAATATCTGCAGTTTTGCTCGAGCCGACCTAATGGAATGAAAGCAACACGTCTTGAAGCTTTTACTGTTTACGTATTACATGTAATTGTTTATGTAATTACTGTAATTGTTTATGGGATCCTTTTATTTATGGTAACGTAAGTTTCATTTTATTGACAGCAACTATTCTTTCTGAAAGATATATTCCAAACTCTTTTCTAACACTGAAAAAATGTCACTGGAGTTTACCTGGGTAATTAAAATACAAGATTATATCAAGCAGGTTTTCCAGGTTCTGCTTTTGATTAAAATAGTGCCCTGGAAATAATGGTAACGTATGTTACGGAAATGTTAATGGCTGGTGTTATGTCTTTCTTTATACGATAACTTTGATTAACCATATGTAACTCAAAAACATGGAATACTTGGGAAAAACTGGGATCCACCCTAGGAGTTTTCCACTTTTCAGTATTGGTATCACGTTAAAAGCAGAATATTCTGGACACCATTAATATTGTGCCGTTATTGTTGCTGCATGTCCCAACAACCAAATGTTCTTCCCTGTAACTCTATTTGATTAGATCGGATTTTATTTATTATTATTTTCAGTTTCTGCGACAGTGCGAAATACATCTGCATTTTTAAGATGGCCAAGACACTTGCCGAAATAAAACTGCTTATTGTGAGAGAAGACAACAGAAACTGGGAGAGAAAGCATATCTGGAAGCAGAGAGCAGAAGGGTGAAGAAATATTATGTTCCCGTTGAACGGTTGTCCAAAAAGCAAGTTCGGGAACGACGACAAAATGTGAACAAGAGAGTTCGGAATAATTGTTCAAATGTCCGAGAAGCTTTAGCTTAAATAAGACGGAATGAGCAAGACGACCTTTAAAACATGGCAGAGCAGGAAGAAAGTGCAGATGATTCAGCCATTTCTGACATCTCATATGTTGGATCAAGCACACGCTCAACTCGACGAACGCCACTTGTTGTTAAGATGCCATTTACCAGACCAACACGTAAGATGAAAATAGTTCGCAAATGCCTGGACAGAACACAAAAGAACATCGAAACACTAAGACGACAAGTACAAGCGGCAACTAGACAGAACAAAAAAAATACGCAAAAGTGACGCAATGAGAGACTGCTCAAAGCTAAATAAAAACGTACGTCTTCAACACCAATTACACATGCGTCAATTACGCCAAGATCCAAAACACTTTCCATGCTGAAGAACGCAGGTTTTCGTGGGAATAGAAGTAAACATGTGTAGAAACACTTACTTTTCTCCAATGCTATCCTAGATGAACTTGCAAGTGCTTCGAAGTGCAGCACTTCTAAAAATGAGCGATGCATAACATTGCATCGGGCTCAAAGGTGCTCAAAGAGTATCAGCTCATGTCAATGGTTCAAAAATCAAGTGGCTTAGGACGACGAAACCTTGCAAGGTCAACTGGAAACTGTCGTGGTCCAAGATGCAGACTAAACCACTGTGGAAATCTCTGCGAAATAAAGTTAAAGATTTTTTGGAAGGAGATGACAATTCCAGAATAATGTCAGGAAAGAAAGACGCATGTAAAACGGGTGAAAGTGGTGACGAGCAACAAAACGATATCTCACTGCACACATAGCCAATCTCCACATGAAGTATGTTGCAGAAAACCCCGAGAAGCGGCATGTTTCACTATCGGCTTTTCACAGGGTCAGGAGGAATCTGTGTCCCCATATCAAGCTGGTAGAATGTGCATCTCGCAATACCTGTTTGTGTCAGAGACACCAGAACTTGTCGCTGAAGCTGAAGGCCTTTAAGGCCCTGCGACAGGTAACAACCACCAACCCTGATCAGTTCATCAAGGACAACAGTGAGCAAGACGTGCAAAGTTTGCTTCGATCGTCCAAGCAGAACACTTAGAGTTTGAAGAATGTTCTTGTGTTGCAGCTGACGGCAGAAAGAAGACCAAACTTGTATGACTGTCACTCAGCAGAGAGGAATTCTGCTCACGTCCTTCGTGTGCAGAACCAGTATCGTGCAATGTCAAAATACAAACAAGATTTGCCCCAAGATCATTGCATTGTCCACATGGATTTTGCAGAAAACTCCACATGCGTTCCTTTGAAAGAAGCCCAAAGTGGTTACTGGGCTCAGGACTCGGTCGCCATTCACCCGATCGTAGTGTACCATCGTGATGAGGAAGGTACTCTCGTCCATAAAAGCCTTGTCGCTGTCTCCGACGAGAGAGCCAATAACACATCCACAATCTTGGCAATTATTACAGCTTTGATGCCAAAGCTTAAAGAAGCAGTACCAGATCTATCGCAAGTCCATTACTGGACAGACAGTCCGACAGCACAATACAGAAACAAGACCATGTTCGGCGTTGTTTGTGAACACGCTGAGCTATTTGGAGGTGTTCAAGCCCAGTTGGATTATGTTGAGGCAGGACAAGAAAAAGGTCCTTGCGATGGCATTGGGGGACCGTGACGAAGCGTCTAGCAGATGAAGCCGTCAAGAGAAGAGCTGCCGTAATACAGGATGCTCATGACTTTTTTGCTTGGGCTTGCCAAGAACGCCACACAAAGCCAGAAAACAAGATAGAGTACTTCTTTATTACGAAGGAGGACTGCGTTGCTAGTGCCCAAACCATCGCCGACAAATGGTGTAACGTCAAAACCTTTCCGGGCACCCTGTGCGTGCACTCGGTGATTGGAGTACAAGGCCACCTGCTTATGAGGAATGATTCTTGCTACTGTGAGAAGTGCTATATTGCATCGAATGAGTACGAACTAAACACAATGTGCAGCGGATGGAAACCTCGGTATCTCTCAAGACAGCTTCCTCAAAATATGGAAGGCAAGCAAAGTAGTGTCCAACCAGATGAAGTAATGATCCCATACAACACCCATGACTGGGTAGCGGCAGTGTACGAAGGCAAGTGGTATATTGGCACAGTACTGGAGGCTGATGACGACGATATTTCCATTCACTTTATGAGAATTAGTGACAAGTTTCCCGAATACTTTAAGGGCTGGGCGAAGTGACCTGATGCCCCTGGGGCATCAACAAACCCATTTTTTATATAAAAAATAAATAGGGCCAATAAGTCCGTGGGACGAGTGCCCGAAAATGCTTTAGTTTTCGAGATAGGCGAATTTTATAAAATTTGCCAGATATGTAGATTATGGTGTACCATATCAGAAAAACGTTGTTCCGCAGTCCACGAATTGTTTGGGAATGAGAAATTCTACGACAAAAACACGCACGAATCATGCATGAGAAAAAAAAGAAAGAAATAGCGCCCTCTTTTGACACAGCAAATATACATTCTACAGGCAATACATGCCCGCGAGGCGGGTTCGCCCGTCTTGCTGAACATTTGTTTAATGTTAGATTCTAGCCTTTTTATTTGTAATTATTTCTAAAGCAAGATGCTTATTACAGTTAATTTCAATTTGAAATAACCAGGGAGTTCCTTTTATTGTACAATATCTTGTAAATAACAAGCCTTTATGAAAGAATAATGTGTAAAAACCGATGAGCCCCAGACAAATCCATTTTGAGAGAACTTGCAAGTTGCTTTGTTATGATATCCCACAAAAACTGTAAATCAGTCAATCTTCTCTAACTGGCTGCTAGTTAGCTGAAACGCATGTTCATCAATAATATGGGGCAGGTGTCATACTTAAATTGATTTAAATTTAGATTAAATTTGATAAGAACGATTTGAAACAATAAATAGCAAATACGATCCAAATACTGTTTCTATAACTTTGTTATTCCAACTTCGATGTGCTGTACATGACATACTGCATTCAGCCAAAAGAAATACACAGATGGAACAATCTTAATCAGTTAGTGTTGTTTTCTTGAATGAACAATTTGAGTAAAGACGGCAGGCACTTCAAACAGGATGAGTTCATGTATTCCAAATTAAATGACCAAATCCTCCCCCGAAGAAAGAGCCCCAAAAGAACAGCTTCCAGTAGCAGATAACTTTACAAAAGTTGTTTAAGGTGTGCAGGCATTCCACTTTTAGTAAAAACTTGGATTCAAAACCATCTAGTGTACATTTGTTTCTTGAACTTCTGTTTTAAACGATACAACCAGTCATTTCCTTTTTGGCCCTATCCATTCCCTAAATCCCAATATACACCACATCAAACATTCATAAGGGTTTAATACAACTTCAAACACACCTTATGCCGTGTTACGTGTATCTTTTTGCCAATTTGGTTTACAGCCTACACGAAAAAGAAATTAAAACAAAAATAAGTTTTCTAAATGCCAGTTTGCAAACAAACACAAATGTGTTTTCACAGATATCAATTATTCTGACCACACCAATGCAATGGTACTTCCTCAGTTGAATTTATGCAATTACAGTACATGTATAAGTGTCAAATACAAGAAACAATAAGAGCAATTACACAAATGCACCGAAACAATTCTGAGCACATCCATTTTGGAATTGACGATGTGCATAAGAAGTTCTTCATCGTTGTTGTGTTCCGCCGCCTGCAGCAATTTTTCAGCCTATAGTTAGTACATGTGACCAGGGGTTCTTGCCTCCTCTTCCTTGTGACTCGACAGGTCACACACTTCTTCCTGCAAAGGATGCACTGTTTGGGTAAAACGTGTTGTAATCTTGCTGGAGTCTTGGAAACCGTTTGCGTGGCTGAACGGAGTCTTCTCGTTTTCACAGGGGGGCTGGGAATCTTTTTGGCTGTTTCAGTTTCTAGAATACAGGGGAGAAACAAAAAAAATACCATCTTATTCAACTGTTTACATGTAATTAACATTTATTTGGTTGTATTTATTAAAAAAAGGCCATTTTTGTCAATGAAAATGTTGTGTTGCTCTTAAATAAACAAAATTAGGAGGGGATATACCATGTTTCTTCCTTAAATTTTTGAGATTATCTTTTTTTTTGGGGGGGGGGGGTGTCGGTTTGGGAGGGTAAACAACAGTATACATTAAAACCTTCCCCTTCTTCGAAATTACAAATAAATGGAAAGAAAGTTATCAGTTCTTGGGCCTAATACTGGTATACACATGTGCATGTACATGGACATGTATATGTGGATGGTACACTAGCCCAGGTGGACTCTCCTCCCTACGTTACACGTAAATTGCGTTTTTATAGCTAAAAGTAAAAGTTTCAAAAGGTACATTGAACTCTTTGGACTGTCTTTTAATAAACAAAATACATTTCAAATGGACACTGGGTGAACTGAACTATGACAACAGTTTTCCAGTGTAAATTAGTTACAGACATCAGATAAATACTGGGGGGGGGATGAAGATTATCAACAGCACCTCACAACTTTACTTGAATAAGTTTATTACACCTCCCCCCCCCCCCTGCAGTTTTTTTTTCATGAAGATTACCTATTTTGTTAATGAATAGACATGGAAGCAGCAGTTTCTATACAAATAAAATGTACCTGCAACTTCTCTTTTTGCTAGGCTTGAAGTGCTTTCTTCACCTGGACTTGTCAGTGTACTGACTGTAGCATGACCTATACAGAAAAAAAATGTGGAGGTTTACATTTAGTAGTACCAACATGACCAATAGCTGCCTACCATGACTACACTATTGCAAGGCACTAACTAACATGTTGACTAACATTACACAATCATTGACTGCATTGATTTAAGTAGTTTTAGGAAGGCATACAAATCTACATGTACTGTGCATGCAGGCCCCCCATGCCATGATTTTTCAGAGACACTGAACTGATGATTTTGAAGCATTTTCACCTTCTGTCTCCGCTGCGGTCTCGGACTCGGTACAGTGTTAATCTTGCTTTCGACGACGCCATGTTGGACTCGCCTCTTGTCGACGTATATAGAACGTGCAATTTGATTGGTTCTTTGACGACGCAACACAAACCTTGCACGTTATTGGTTGATTTTTATCCTCTCTCGGGCATTATATTTGTCAAACGATTTTTTGGCCGCAACCTCGAATTTGATGTTAATTAAAATTCATTTGTAAAGTCACAAACCACCCAGGAGTGCGGAAACGTGGTTTGTTAGCACTTTCTATTTTTGATCAATGGAAGGGGAAATATAGGTTTTCCCGGCTATTTTAACACTTGTATCACTCAAATTCCCTATATCGATACTTTAATTTCGTCCCCGATCATCGCCAAGCTCACTTCTCAATTTGAATTTCAGAAAGCTACCACTAGATTTCATTTAAGGTGCAGTATAATTCAAATTGTTAGCATTCCGATTCGTCCAAAATCTTTGAAATTCGTCTCGTGAAGCCATTAGCGTTGAATTGACAAAGCAAATTCGTTTTTTGTCATTCGTTTTCATGTTGTTGTCATTACATTTCGTCCCGGTGACTTAAATCGTATACGATTAGAAAATGCGCCCAATATTTAGACTTATTTGAAGAATTATGCGTAGGCCTATTAAAACAATGATAATTCGACATATATTTCCTTATATGTATAAATAAAAGTAGTTAGCTGTAAGGTATGAATTTTTATTTCTGTGTTTCACAATTAACATTAGAGTCAGGAATTGACATTTCACAATATGCACTTATGACATGGACACTAAGCATTACCTGTAAGTTCAAAGACCTTCTTTACATGTAATGTTGTTCTTTGATAGATATACCTTATTTCTGTTGTTTTATTCATATACATATATCAAAGAGCAACATTACGAAGGTGTTTGATCTTAATGCTTAATTTTCATATGCTAAGCAAAGAGCATAATTATTGGGAAAGTTCAATTTCTTATTTTAATGTTAATTGTCAAAGAAAACTCAAAACCTACAGCTATACTTTCATTTATACGGAAATATTTGTTAAAAATTAAAATTTATTTAATGCGCAAACAAGTCCAAAGATTGGGCACATTTTTAATGGTAACGGTTTAAGTCACCAGAGACGAAATGTGACGACAAGAACATTAAAACGAATGACAAAAAACGAATTTGCTTTTTCAATTCAACGCCGATTGCTTCACGAGACGAATTTCAAAGATTTTGGACGAATCGGAGTGCTAACAATTTGAATTATACTGAACCTTAAATGAAATCTAGTGGTGGCTTTTTGAAATTCAAATTGAGAATTGAGCTTGGCGATGTTCGGGGACGAAATTAAAGTATCGATATAGGGAATTCGTGTGATACAAGTGTTAAAATAGCTGGGAAAACCTATATTACAAAAACTTTGGAAAACCAGATCGCGTAACGAGCGAAAAAAAGGCCTCGTCCCACGGACTAAATAACGTTCACCTCCTATCTAATCCTCATTCAACCCTTGCCAAATCAGCTGGTTCAATGAACTTTGCAGCCAGGGCTACACCCAGACCGTGTCAACAAACTTTCGACCAGGCCCCCCTGCCAAGTCTCATTGAAAAATCAACAAAGACCTGTAACTTGACACAGCCGTCTCCCTTTATATCTGCATACTGCAGCCGCCAGCCAATTATCTTTCCAGCGCACTGTCTGGCAACTGTCTGGACACTGTCTGGCACGTGGCTTTTTGTTGTATTGCTATGAATAGGGTCTTGCGTAGTGCGGGAAAGTACCTGCTGCCCAGAGGGCCGCCGTTGACGAGTTGTGGTAAAGTTTTTGTCTTGTTTTCGTAAACGCTGTGCAGGGTATGACCTGCAAGATCGGACGACCCGTGGATACCTAGGCATGAGGTTCTATGTCACATTAGCGCCCCAGAATGCAGACTGCGATGTCGAAGCGCTTATTTTGATTATCGGATCAGGACAGGAAAAGGATTGTGGAAATGTTTGACTAGTGCAAAGCCAAAAAAATAAATGAGAGTATAGCGGGTGACGTGTAGACATCACATTGAAACATACGTTACCATTGTTATGCAATATTGTTCCAGATAGTTAACGGGCCTAAGACATAAAACTATTACACAGTTTGCTGGTGAATGTTGAGCATCTTGAGTTACTGCAACGTTACTCTTAAAAACACTTTAACTGAAATTTGGCTTAAATTCTTTGTGTACAAACTAAAAAGTTGCGCCATTTTGCCTCCATTAACGTGTTTGGTGCTTTGTTTTCTGGTCTATTTAGCAAGTTTAGAGAAGAACTATGTTATATATGCAGACATGTTCACACAAACAAAGATTTGATCTTCAAAAAAGAAACATACGTTACCCTTCTATTGAAACTTACGTTACCGCAGTTTGAGGAAGTTTTCCTTGGAGTATAATTTTTATAAATGAAACAAATCGAAAGTAACAAACCGTTTTAAGGTTAAATCATCGTTTAACCTCAATTTGCCAAAGTGAATGATCGATGATTTTGTCTTTTATTTTCACGATTAATTTAAATATTTTAAACTCATCGTCTTGTCGGTGGCTTTGTTTGAAGTTGCTACTGTTTTTATATACACATAAAAATCAGCTTTCAAACAAATGTATAACCTCCGATTAGGTTTTTAGAAGGCATTAACAACAGAAACGACAAGTAACGTGAGTTACACAGGCACAAATTGGTGAATGAGTTAACACGAACGACACATTTGTTTCACAAGGAATTAAATGTGCATACTATGTAAATATGTTTCATGGGTTATTAAGGTTGTGTCAGCATTAAAGAAAACCTAAGTTTATGGAACTTCGAATTTGCGATTTCCGAGTTCGACAATTGTGCCTTTATAATGAGATTGAGCTACAGCTCAATTTCCAAATACCGCACCCACAATGACCACTACGGCTTTTGCAACTGCAATCGTGAAATCACACAGTTGTGCATTTGGGACGTAAAGAAATTTGATGTTTTCTAATTATTCAACAATGACTTCTCTTTAGCTTCACAAACCAAGGCAACTCAAACAGAAGAACATGAAACAACCACAAAGTCATTTAGTCACGACGACGACATTGAAAAGGCCGTATCTAGGAAAGGGGACATAAAGTCACCTAGTCACGACGACGTCTTTAAACAGGCTGAATCTAGGCAAGGGGACAAACAATCTCCAGATGTTGGACCTATTCTAAACATCTGGGACTTTGCCGGCCAAGATTTGTACTACACAACGCACCAGGTTAGCAACATTTGTTTATGTTAAAGGGTCCATCAAATAAATGTTTTTCTAAGAAACACATTTCGTGCTACTTTCTGCTCTTCTTAAATGTATAAAACCTATCTGACATCCCTTTTTTGTTTTATTTTATTCAATTAAAGTGCACTTCTTTAAACATTTAAATATTTCCATACTTTTTTGACAACTGAGGGCGCTGTTGCCGTGAGGGAGACTCTGTTCAGTTTCAGGGTTTAGCGTACAAATGTGAACCCAAAAATCTGCTCATTGATAACATTTATGAGAAAGGTTAGCTCATTGGCCTACTGCCATGAACACAACACCGAATTACCGAAGAAAAGAACATTTTCAACGGCGAAATATTCAAAAATTCTGGCAACTTTTTCTCTAAACCAATCGCAACATTGAGTTTTCTGTCCGATATGACATCACGCTTTTGCTCATGAATATGGAAATTTGCATCAGCATAAAACCAAAAAGGCAACAAAATACCCTTGAAAGCGGCGAAACGAAAATAGAAAACAAGGTTAAATGGGACACAAAGGTGCATTTTCAAGAAGTACATTTAAAAATATTTCATTTTATGGGCCCTTTAAATATTTTCTGAGCTGCATGGTGGTGCATCAGCTATATGGCAACTAAAAATTATACAACAAAAATGCCTTCAGGGATAACTAGCAAATTGTACTGCATTGATATAACGAGTAGCTGTGTGTTAGTCTTATCACCGTAAAATCTTATACTGCTTGAATCCTTCTCATGCATATAATTCAAAAGTACTGAAGAATGCATGGTGCGGGCCAAATTGAATAGCCTCGTCCTTTACCCCTAACACTCCATTTCAATTTCAAAATGGGCGTGGCTTTATAGACCACTCAATTAAATTTTTAAAGAGGTTATTGTTTATTTGAAATTCTTGGAAAATTGTTTTGTAGGCCTATAAGTTGTATAGAACTTAACACATTTAACAAACAAAAAAAGTCTTAAACATCATATAGAATAACCCTATGGAGTAATTTTCTCTTTTTTTAATTAACATTTTAAAATCTGTTTGTAGACATTTCTGTCTTCTCGGGCGATCTACCTGGTTGTTTTTAACCTCAGCCAAGATCTTGACGAACCAGTGTCGTTCCCAGATATTGCAACACGTAACGATGTAAGCACAATTTATTTTGTTTCAAGATTCATTTATAAACTGGTTAGAGGATCATTCAGCCATGCACGTGTGCAGAACCACACAACGAACGTCTTATCCAAGTTTCCAGATTTCATGCAAACCAGAATCGTCTTTTAATAGAAATTGCGACGTCATTTTGATCAGAAATGTGGACTGTTTAGCTGTTGATTGGTCAATTTGGTCGGCTGGCCTGTTTTTGTAACAACAACGAGTTTAATTCGGAAGACACGAAAGAAGGCGCTCACTGAAAGGTTAGAATTATTTGGAGGTCAGAACGTTTCTTGTTTTGCATAATTAATCACCGAGTCTGCACGAATATCATAGACGCTTGTGTGCTAGCGGTTATTCCATACTATATAAAAACTTGATGCATTAACAAATAGTGAATAACAGTGTTTAAATAGTTATGAGGCGCCCTTTATGACTTTCTTACGAACCAAATATATATAGAACGAAACCAATATATATAGAACGAGAAACAAATATATATGGAACGAAACCAATATACATTGAACGAGAAACAAATATATATAGAACGAAAATCAAATATATATAGAACGTAACTCCAATATACATGTATATAAAACGTAACTCAAATATATATAGAACGTAACTCAAATATATATAGAACGTAACTCAAATATATATAGAACGAAACTCAAATAATATAGAACGAAACTCAAATATATATAGAACGTAACTCAAATATATATAGAACGAAACTCAAATATATATAGAACGAAACTCAAATATATATAGAACGAAACTCGAATAAATATAGAACGAGAAAAATATATCGAACTAGAATTGTAATAATTATATAAAACGAAGCAAGTTGCAAATGGACTCAATTCAGGGTGACTGTAAGGTCAATGCCAAATTCTGCTAGATGTACTTCCAAAATCTGATTGATTAAACAAAAATCTGCCAAATCACCTATGATTTACACGAAATACATTATAAACACCTATACTTATATGCACATGTTATAAAATGTCCTTAACCCCCCCCCCCAAAAAAAAATTATAAAATTTCCTTTATAAAAAAAGTTACTATTCTTTTTTAAATGGCTCGTGTCTAGCCTGGTTTCCGATGTCTACAGTACTGTACTGTGTTCTCGTACCTCAACGCTTAGACTGGCCAAAAAAAGCTTTTTTTTGGAGGAAATCAGCTCTGCTATATTTTTCCGTCCAAATTACCAATTTTGCAGAATTCTGCTAGATATCTGCTTTAAAACAAATTCATTTGCTAGATTTTCTGTGAAACTTTTTTCTTCAAAAACTGCTATATTTTCCCGTCAAAATCACCAATTTTGCAGAATTCTGCTAGAAATCTACTAGAATCAATTCAATCTGCTAGATTTTTTGTCAAACTTTTTTCCCCAACAAAATCTGTCAAATTTAGCCGAAATTCGGCTAAAACGGTCACCCTATTGAAACGTTAAATATATAAGACGAAGCGCCCTCTAAATATATAGAATCAAACGTTAAAATATATAGATCGAAAAAGTAAAATACAAATGTATATAGATCAAAGCGCCCTCTACCGTCTACCTACGGAGAGTGAACAATTGGATTCCTGTGGTCTACATGTGTTGTACCCATAGAAGTCCAAAAGACCGACTACGCTCACGCACAAACCGCCCTGTAAGGTATGGAGTCTGGGAACAGTCGTTTTTCTAGTTCCGGATAGCAAACATCATTCTGGCTGCTTAGTGCTTTTGAAAGCTGCGTAAATGCTTTTGAAACGGTCTGCAGCACAACGGCATGAACTCACACACGGCACGGACCGAAATCAATTTGACCATATAGAGGCTAGGAAGAAAATAGATCTATTTTCTTCCTCCATGATTTAGCACACGAAAACGTCACAACGTTATCGATTACAGTCGTTTGACCGGTTCCGCAATCGCAAATCGTCTGAAGCGTCTTGTGGCGAAAAAACGCACTTTCACAGGAAGCTACCTATCTATAAAGTTGCGCAAATTACTCACCTACCTCATGATATGAATAGTTTTCTGTGGTCGTTTGAAAGAGAAATTTGCCAGGACATTTTGTAGAGGTCGGTGTTTTGACCGGTTTCGCAAACGTTTTCCGGTTTCGCAAACGGCGCCCTCTGTGAGACTGGACTGAAAATATTCCTTGTGTACTGGCCAAATCTAGATCGTTTTTGCCCCGTAACCAGCCAAGAAAAGATGTGGATTATATTTCCCTGTGCATGAGCCAAGGTCTGCACATTATAATGCGTCCAAATTTACACAATGTAACTCCATGAAGTTGTTATGGTTCGTTGGATCTTTGTTCACGCTATAATTATTTGACTTGCTTCAATCTGTAACTTCTTCTCATTGTCTTCTCTCCACAGGTTTCTTCAGGCTTGCGAGCTACAGTGCCTAGGGCGCTTTTGAGGAATCCTTGGTTTCATTACCAGAAATTATAGAATAATAATAATAATCCAATTAAATGACTTTCTTGCTTTTTGTGCATTCTATCAATCATCTTGCAATCACTAATATTTTTCTTTCTTGTTGTTGCCTTATTCTTATTTAGACACACTCTGACTTAGGATAGAACCAGACACAAACCTTGTACGAATTGCTCCAATTGGTTGGGTTTTTTTTGCCTCACATAAGCACAGACCAGCTATTTATGAATTTGAATTAACATTTTCTCCAGCCTCCAGGATCATTTTAATTCCTATGACCTTAAGGAGGTGACTGCATGGCTGGATGAATTGGAACTGAATCATTGTTTGTAGGGGAGCACTGTTTATTAATATTATTTGTTTATTTGATTATTATTATTTATTTACTTTTGTTTATTCCCTCCCCCTTTTTTTCATTTTACTTTTTTTTTTTTTGGGGGGGGGGAGTGTTTCAATTTGTTCAGGGTAAAAACACTATATGCTTAATTTTGTGTGCACCAACATCCAGTAGGGGGAACCTGGGGGCCGGGAGGGGAGGGGGAACAGGCCTCAGCAGGCCAGATACATACAGGCCACATACATATTGTTTCACATTCAAATTAAATTTCACAAACAAATTAAAACAAATTGTTAAAAATGTCATAAATCCTATGGCTGTTTCATAGCAATGGCAAATTCTAATTATAATGTCGTTGGAAAGTTAAAGAGAGGGTTCAGTTACTCCTCATACGTTGTTGCACATATTAACTCTGTACGTGTATCATGCTTGGGCAACTGTATTAGCAAACCTCAACTACCGTTCGGTGATGCTCTTAAAAGAAAATGTCAACACATTCATCACGTACATCCCGATAACCCTTTCAATATATTGACATGTGATACCTGCATGTGTAAAATGTAAATGTAATACAAAACTAAAGCACTCAAGAAGCTACCCCTTTTAAATCCTAAATGATACCTGTCATATAAATAAATGGTGATGAATCACAGAAATAGTCATGTTCTGTGGGTTTTTCTTGCAAAGTAGCATAGTTTTTAAAACACCTCACTTCTCTTTCACATGTACTGGTTAATAAAAATGTATGTAACGCCTTTAAATTTATTGCCTTTATGACGCCTGCATGTCTGTTTAATTGTTATACACAAATAATTTAAGCACTCCAGAAGCTAGCACTATTCAAAAAAAGAACTTGTCACAGAAATAAATTAATTCAAAGGAATGGTGATGAAGACACAGCTACATGTACTTTCACTATAATATTCAACTTCTTCTTGACCTTCACAGGTAAAACTGAAAAAGATGTGCAGATGGCCTCTTATGGCCCATCAGGAGGCTGGCGTAATCTTCTTTGTCTTTGGCATTGTCTGTATGAAACAGAAATTTTATATAAATCATTTAGTTTATGACCAAGTTGAGACAAAAATTGAGAAATGGTTTATAGTTTTTGACAAATTTTGTGCTCCAAGAAAACAATCAAAATTTGTGTCTCTGTACTGACGAGAGACTGGTCTTCATTATGAAATATTAGTGTACCTATTTTTCTTTTTGTTTAAAAGGGTAAAGAGTAAGGTTAGAACCCACCGAAAAGAGATAATTTTAAATTTACTAAATTACTGGAAATGTCCTTTGGGTTAGAAACACACCTGCGTTTTATTTTCCATATTATTATGCACTATTTTTAATTGTTCCCCACAAACCTCAACTCCTAGCCTAGGCTGACTCATGCACCCTGGATGTGGAGAGTTGTAACTCTAAAATGAATCCAAACCCCTGAGGCACATGGGGTGAATTTTTTTAGAGCAAAGGAAAAACTTTAGTTGGAATTTTGCTCACTAAGAAAGATTTTTGTATTTTAAATTTTGAAGTCCGAATTTTTTTTATCCAAAACTTAGTGCTATCCGGAAGCTGGACAGTAACAAAATCATTTTGTTTCAATTTTGTTTTCAATTTTCGACATTTTTAAACAAGGATTAATAGAAATTCTCAAAAAAAAAGAATAAAAAAAAATTCATGCCAAAATAAATAATGTGCGCCGCGCTTGGGGGCCGTCATCAACACTACTTGTCAATAGCAGCACTGGTTAATACAGTCACACCATGGCCAGTGTATTGTATAGGCAGTATGAATGCGTTTGCGGAACCGGCCAAACGACCTGCAGTTACTCTGGTGGGTATAGAAAAAAAATTCAAAGACTTCAAATCTTATATTTGTATGGTGGAATAATGAATAATTTCCGAACAAGTTGCATCTATTGGCATGATTTAATTCCCCTGAACAATCGTGTAGCAGGTCGACAAACATGAAATCACGCTTCCGTGCGCGTTCGATTTCGGCAGTTCGTTAACGGCAAGTGACGGTCGTAGGGGATTTATTTTTAAATGTAAGTGAGTATCCTAAAACTAAAACCATTTTTGAAAAGTAGATTGAATTAAACCTTTCCATCGGTACCAAAGTTTAAGTCCTTGGCGTTTTCGTCTTCCTGAAAACGAGAGCTAGTTTTCCGAAATTGCGGAACCGGTCAAACTGCGGAACCGGTCAATTGACTGTATTAACGCGCGTGTAGTTGGCCGTAAGTGCACACGCGATCCGGAACTAGGCAAAAATATACGGTCATTCATTGGCGAATTTTCAAAAATTAATTATAGAGACTATAAAACGTATTTTGATTCAGTCAACAAACATTCGATGAAAGAGCCTTATATACGACTGTATATAATGTTTGAACAAAATATTCGAAATCACACGGTACGAGTGATGAACCGAGGAGAAAATTTATCGTCGATTCGCAGCTTCTGTAATTTGCTACAAACCGTCCAAACATGTCAATAAAGTGCGAGTCGGAAATCTGGCCAAAATTCCTCTTCTGAAGATTTTATCGAAAAGCTCTTTGTGTATCAAGAAACTTACATTTTCCTTTTCAAAATGCACTGCGTCTGAAGAAATAATTATCGGAGACTATATCAAAAATATAAAAAAATAAAAAGGTACATTGAAGCGATCCGAAACTACGAAAAAATCCGGAACTAGGCGAAAAACGACTGAACTACTATAATTCCCAGACTCCATACCTTACAGGGCGGTTTGTGCGTGAGCGTAGTCGGGCTTTCGGATTACCATGGATTACTATGGGTACAACACATGTAGACCACAGGAATCCAGATGTTCTCTCTCCGTAGGTAGACGGTAGAGGGCGCTTCGATCTATATATTTTACTTTTTTCGATCTATATATTTAACGTTTGATTCTATATATTTAGAAGGCGCTTCGTCTTATATATTTGACGTTTCAATAGGGTGACCGTTTTAGCCGAATTTCGGCTAAATTTGACAGATTTTTTTTTGGGGGGGGGGAAGTTTGACAAAAAATCTAGCAGAATGAATTGATTCTAGTAGATTTCTAGCAGAATTCTGCAAAATTGGTGATTTTGACGGGAAAATATAGCAGAGTTGATTTCCTCTAAAAAAAAGCTTTATTTTTTTGGCCAGTCTAAGCGTTGAGGTACGAGAACACAGTACAGTACTGTAGACATCGGAAACCAGGCTAGACACGAGCCAATTAAA
This sequence comes from Patiria pectinifera, assembly GCA_029964075.1. Taxonomy (NCBI): domain Eukaryota; kingdom Metazoa; phylum Echinodermata; class Asteroidea; order Valvatida; family Asterinidae; genus Patiria; species Patiria pectinifera. Next base: position 2,914,633 of record CM057149.1, read on the forward strand.
AAAGAATAATAACTTTTTTTACAAAGGAAATTTTATAATTTTTTTTGGGGGGGGGTAAGGACATTTTATAACATGTGCATATGAGTATAGGTGTTTATAATGTATTTCGTGTAAATCATAGGTGATTTGGCAGATTTTTGTTTAATCAATCAGATTTTGGAAGTACATCTAGCAGAATTTGGCATTGACCTTAAAGTCACCCTGAATTGAGTCCATTTGCAACTTGTTTCGTTTTATATAATTATTACAATTCTCGTTTCATATTTTTCTCGTTCAATATATATTTGAGTTTCGTTCTATATATTGTAGTACATAATAGGGCCCTGTAAATGAGACACGAGTTCAAAAATCTGGGGGGGGGGGACATTTGATATTGTGTCCCCCACCCTTCAAAAAGTGGGGGGGGGGGGACCCCAGTCCCCCTGTCCCCCCAGGATTGACGCCCATGGCGTCCTGTAGATCAATGATAATTATTTTAGAAACTCAAAATCTCAGTGGGGGCCCGACTGGGGGGGGCGACAAGGTTTTTTTTGGGGGGGGGCTGTCGCCCCCACGCCCCCCCCCCGTGGCTACGCCCCTGATTTTAAGGAATTTTCATTGGTCTATTATTATTATTTAGCTTATATGAATGGAGGAAAAAGTTTGTGCGTGGCCGATTTGCGTAATACCGCTGACTGAAACTGTGTGACCCACGGACCACCTGTCTATAATACGTGTTCCGTGGTGTGAGCGAGCAGTGCAGTGGGTGTTAATACGCATTTTAGATTATCATTATACGCTATGTCACGCCGGTTGTCAGCTTACTGGTCCGCGGTCGCCGGTCGAAGGGTCGTTTCTCAGTGGTCATCATGTTGATCATTCGCGACTATTTAGATTTAGATCAATGATATTTCTTTTTAGAAACTTAAAAATCTCAGTGGGAGGCGACTGGGGGGCGACAAGGTTTCATGGGGGGCGGTCGCCCCCACGCCCCGGTGGCTACGCCACTTCCCCCAGTGCAGCCCCCAACTAACCCACACAAACTTGTTTTCGTGCCTTTAAGGGTCCTAAACCACGTTTGAGATGTTAACAGTGAAAAACAACCCCGATGCTCTGGAGATATCCAAGATGGCCATATGGCCGCCAAAAACTTTCCTGTCCGACACTGCCTCGAAGATAACACCTCTGTATGATTCCACTAGGGGAGCGACGGTTCCATCACATATAGGACAACCCCTATTCAGTATCTGGATTTCTGGATGCAGTCAATTTTCACCTACACCAAGGAAAACTCCTCACAAGACGTAGGCCTACAGAAATCCCCACCAATCTTCATTGTTGGCACACACAGAAACAGTGTTGGCGGGGATGATTTGCCAGACAATGAACGTAAGGCCTTGGTGAGTCCCAACTTTCTGTTTATTTTATGGAATGAGAAGTTGTGTCTATTCAAAAATCATAGTGCGTACTTCAGGGCCGCCTCAAGTGCGTACTTGAGGTACTGTGTTTTTTCCCTCTGATTTAAGAAGGAGATATATCAGTAGAGGAGAGATACCAGTAGATATTTCCAGTCAATGAGGAAGTGCTAATTATTTGAATGTGCATAATTGTTTAAGAAGATAACCATCTCTTTTGACCTTTGCTCTCGTCTTTTTTCCGAGCGTAGATAAATGAGATATTTTCACGGATACGACTTGAGATCCATGACAAGCCGTACAACAGATATGTGGTTTCTGAATTCTACGCAGTAGAGAACTCCCTGGAAGATAACGTGAAGGTACGTTTATGTCTTTTTTGAATACTTAGCTGACAAAATCGGAATACGTGTATTAGAAAATAATTTGTTTTAATGTGAATTATCAGATATTTGACTAAACCGGGACTCAAACCTGAGCTCAAGCTTTTTTTCCAACAACCCTTGCTTTAATGACTTTAGATTAGCCAATGACTGTACATTAGCCCCCCCCCCTTAAAAAAGAAGAAATTTAAGGGAATGTTAAACTCCGCATTGACAAGATTCTAAGATTATAGTCGCCAATTGAATATTCCTTTAAGTAAGCACTTAATGGGTATATGTCACATGACAATCTTTTTTATAGTGCAAAGCATTTTGAGACTGGTACGAAGTGCTCAGATAATGAGCACCATATTATTGTACAGGGTGTCTTGAAAATAATGGTGCATGTTAACCCCGCCATTTTCGCAAATTTACAATCGGACTTTACTGCAATTTTTTTTACAGGACCTTTAAGGTTGCAGATCTAGCTTGAAAATACTGTTTGTTTAATTAAGATTGCTTTTGTTAATCCAGAGATATTTTTGAATAACCGCAAAGCCAAAAAAAAAAAAAATGTGCCACTTTTAGGAAGCGTGTGCTGCAAAGATCAGACAATAACATGTATATGGCTCTTTTGCTAAGATTGTAATAGGTGTAAGACAAACATTCCATTCACACGACAATATAGGGTTTTATTCTTGTGTTGAAACAATTTAATAGTATAGACAGGTTCACTTCTTTAAAACTTCAAGGAAAGAGTTCAATTAAATATAAATAAATATTGCACACTCTGTTAAAAAATGTAAAAATCATTAACAGTAAGTGATTTGGTTTTAGACTAGGACTATACTCATTTTTAATGCTTTACAGAAAGTGGCACAAAATGGGTATTTGGCTTTGCCGTTATTCAAACAATGTTAATGAAACAAACGGTATGCTCGAGCTAAATCTATAACCTTGAAGATGGCGTAAACATCCGTTTTATTTTGATATTTTGAACAGATTGAAAAACTACGCAACCACATAGAGAGCATAGCAATGAAAGAGCCTTACATGGGAGAGAGCATCCCTTTGAACTGGCTGATGTTTGACGATGAGAAGGCACACATAAGTGGTGGAAAACCTGTCATGACACTGAAGCAGGTACCAACTTGTTATGTTGTGTAGCTTTAGCACATATATGTACATCTTATGTGAACTGAACTCTTTCATTGGTCAATTAACAAAATTGAACATGTACATGCACCAATATGAGTAGTAGTGTGTAGGGTCTTTAGCGGACAAGACGAAAGAATGTTATGCATAAGGCACAAAGACAATGGACTCATTTGCATATCAATGAAACCAATTAGCATATCGATGGATGATGTTAGCATAATAAATGAGCGCATGGGCGTGTGTAAGTTTTACCGGACAAAGGATGGGTCTAAAAAATGTATTGGACAAAAGGGGGGAACCCATCCCCTACATGGAATATTTGACAGAGGAAGACTGGAACTGGAATAGTAGACAAGGGGGAAAATATGAAGTGGAATATTGGACAAAAGGGGGGCAGCCCACCCCGCTAGATGGAATAGCGGACAGAGGAAGACCTGAACCAGAATAGCGGACAAAGGGAGACTTGAACTGGAGTACAGGGCAGAAGAAGACTTGAGCCGGATTATCGGACAAAGGGGAGACTTGAGCCGGACTATCGGACAAAGATGAATGTCAAACGTTTGAAATGACCAAGACTATCATTTGTATTCATTCAAAGCAGTGTGCTAACAGTGAATAATAAAAACAAAATGCAGGCCACACAAATAGAGCGCCAATTAAGCCAACTAGCTGGAAATCTTGTGAAAAAAAGGTTTGGGAAAAGTAAATGATGAATCTCGGTCTATCAAGTGCCGCTATGTATATACACGTAGAGGAAAACACATTTTGTGAATGGGGACAATGTTTTAACGCGCTCATAGAGTGGAAACGACGCCAGTATAAAAATGCCACGATTGAACGATTATTGAATGCCTGTCAATTTTGCGGTATTGATCATAGCGCTTACATTTTTTTGCTGCAGTAAATCATCACCCTTCCCCCTTCCAAAAGAAAGAAAGAAAGAAAACACAGATTAAGCAGACACAAATTTCAATCTCTTTATTGAGAATATATGGCCCTGAAAAGGGCCGGTTGTTCAGTAAAACTGAATATGCTCCTTTACCGTCTGTGGTAGCTCCAGCGCTGCCACAGACGGGTGTACAACTTCGCTTCGACGAAACGTTAAGTAGTCCGACATGGACATGTTGAAAGCCAAAATGCCCCGGACAGCATCCGCCGCTAACCCGTCCATCGTTGTGAGGTGCATCAGGTATTGACTGTGTAGTCGTAACCATGGCATTCGTACCGTTAAACTCCACCCGTGACGTCACCCTATTGTCCTAGCGCTCCATTATTTTTGAAGGTAATAAATGCCTCTATCCCTCTATTCCTACAAAATGATGGAGCGGGAAATAAAGAAACACCCAAAATTACACAATTACAGTCTTGCACAGTTGCAACTTTACTACACCGTTTCTCAATGATGATTTTATGCATTTTCTTATACATTTCGTACGTTTACAAGAACCATTTTTGTTCTCATACAGAATTTTTTATAGGTCCTACATCGTTTCTCAAATGGAATTGTATGCATCATTCGTACGATTGCGTGAAAGTTCAGAACTTTCTTTGTTTCTTATACAGCATGCTACACCGTTTCTCAAATGGAATTTTAGGCATCATTCGTACCTTTATGTGAAAGTCAAGAACCATTTTTGTTTCTTATATACAGCACGCTACACCGTTTCCCAAATAGAAATTAATGCATTTTCTTATACAATTTATTACAGTGTTTAGGCAAAATTAGTCAAGAACCATTTTTTTCTTGTTCAGAATGTTCGCACATAGTAATGTTACATGTAACAATATAAACATTTCAACGATAGAAATGTTTCACAGTTGAAGCAAATGTTTTGACAAGGTTCGCAGTGTTTGACAATGCCTAGCATGCAGTCCTAGAAATTGTTGATCGGCAAGAACTCAACATCCTGAAGAAATGTATAACTCTTTTCCATGGTGTCCAAGAACAGTTGAAGGAAAATCACAGGTTCGTGCAATGTAAACCCGGCCTGGAAAACTTGTAGCCGTTTTGCTTTAAAAAATGCACCAAAATCTTAATCTTGCAATTTTGAGTGGTATTAGCTCGACCTTCCCTGTCCAATGATGAGTAGTTATAGTCTCGAGTTGCGTTGGTTATGCCGTCGACGAAGTAGTCCGACTGGAGACTGTCCGCTAGTTTTGACCCTCTTCATGACACTATCCAAGGGCAGATCCAGAACACAATTTTGGGGGGGGCCAAAAAAAATTTGGTGCCCCCAAAAAGTGGGTCAAAAACATTACGGCGTGGGGTTCGGGGCCCGCTTAAGGGCCCCGAAAAATTTTTGGATTCTAGATGCTCTGTGGTGCGATCTGAGGCAATTTCTGACCACTTTAACCAATGTTTTTTTTAGGAAAACATGGTGGTGTACTCATTGCCTGCCTTTATTGCGATGTCACATAAAAAAAAAAAATTGGTTTCGTTTGGGGGGGGGGGGGGCATGGCCCCCTTTGGCCTCCCCTGGATCCGCCCTTGACACTATCCACAGTCTGCGTGGCCAAAATTAGAAAAACAAAAACAAAATCAGAAAATTAGTTTTTGGGGTCAAACAATTAGACGGAAGCATAAGTTCATATTTCTGGAAATCCACTTAAGTCTTTACTTAGACCCAAATGTGGCCAGTTTACTGGACTGCCTCCGTAAACATAGGCCACACATCCGCCATTACTGAACCTACTCGGCGAAATGTTCTAAGTGATTTCCACATTGCGACTTCAGACCCAGTTCATTTATGCTTTAAAAATACACTCACCCTCTTAATAACAAAGTTTGAACCTGCTTCCAGTGTTAGTTGCCCAGCTGCTGCGTAATTTAGGATATTTTCTGGAGCCTTCTTGGCAACTTTTCGGTCCAACTGAACATTGATCTCGCGCAATACCTGACGGGATACGAACCAATATGCAGGGATCGTTCACCTGTCAATCACGCGTGCACGAGGCACGCCGCAGGCCCGATGGTAGTCAAAAAATCGAAAAAATCTCAGAAAAATTCGATTACATACCTCAAAAATTACTACAGGTGATTTCTTATGTTAAGATCATTCAGGCAGATCATATAACCTAAACCAAATTGGACGATATTATTTAAAAAAAAAAAAAAAAAAAAAAAAAAAAAGTTGCGCCCGCCCCTTATTTAGTACACGTTCTATGGGGAAATGTGGGTGGCGGTTTGTGGAGGGAATGTGGAGGGATTCTGCAGTTATTCAATAGCAAAGACGATAAGCGGATGTATTGTGTAGGGATTATGTATGAATTTGTTTGTCATTTTGGATAATTGGTATAGATTTAAGACGGCGATCGGAACAATAGGCTCGTTATACCTAACAAAACAGCATTAATGAGGCAAATAAAAAAAAAAAGATGTGTTGTATTTTTAGGTCAGCATACTGTACGTTTAAATGATAACAACCGGGATTGAAACAATTAATGTATGTAACAGCGTACTTGCACGGTATAGTCCGATGATTGTTTTAACCATGGATCAGAGAGCTAATGAATCCATGCGTTCTATACGGATACCAATAGTTGATCACCCCTCAATGACCGCACCGATCATGGAGCAAATAAATAACTCCGTGCTTCTGCACCGATATTTGCCTTGTCATATCGTGTATGTTATCCAGGTGCAATACCAATTGCACAATATTTTTCCACATTACCATCAGAACCATCTATGTAATTATCTGTGTGCGGTGGTTGTAGAAAATACAAACTTCCAGCGTCGGCTCACTCGTTACTGTGTGTACAGTATGTACAGGTACATCTGTATTAAGGGACTGACTCATTTACTCATTTGCTTTTCATTTCGTTACTCATTTACTTATTTCGTTACTCATTTACTCATTTGGTTACTTATTTACTCATTTCGTTACTCATTTGGTTACTCATCATTACTCATTTAATCAAATAAGTAAATGAGTAACAAAATGAGTAAATGAGTAACGAAAAGAGTAAATGAGTAACGAAATGAGTAAATGAGTAACGAAATGAGTAAATGAGTAACCATATGAGTAAATGAGTAATCAAATGAGTAGATATATATTGAATGATTTCATCCGTTCCGTACCATTCGGAGATTAACCTTCAAAGCTTCAACATGAATACTATTTCTACAGTCAAACCCTATGCTTGTCACCAGTTGTGACAAACGCTTTGGATGGAGATATAACCTCTTGAGACATACCGAAAATGCACATGCTGAAGATGAATCCGACATAGATGAAGTTGAGGTGGATAATTCTGAACCTGAATATAAAAACAGTAGATTTGAAGATCCGGAAATGGAAAACTATGAAACTGAATCTACGTATGATGAAGACGAAGATCTTGAGGAAACTCATTCCGAATCCGTCACGGAGGTGGAAGATGACGAATCATCTGATGAAGATTAACCTCGTTCCGATTTGGAAGACAATGCAGCCTATTTAGACTGGTTTAAAGAGGCCATAGAAGCCACCAATGAGATGTGGAGTGAAAAACATGAACAGTACATCAACGAGGGCATGAGTGAAGATCAGGCCACGGAAAAGGCCAACAGGAAGACCTTGTGGGCAGTCAAGCGAATCTTTTTCAACAAATACAAAGATTTTTTTGTCAAGTTACATACATCTGAAAGATAATGATACTCATCAAGAAATTGTGGACGAGATCGAAGATAGAGTCAATCATTCCGGTATTCTACTACCCACGGCTGGCTGCAGGGTCATATCTAAACACCAGGTCAAATTTGACGGCCTGTTCCATCAAGATGAAGATGACGTTAACGAGGAAGACAGTGACGATTAAAGACTAGTCAACGTTACATTACGATCACCGATGATTTGATTGCAAAGAATACATTTGAAAACAAATTTAAAAAACACACGAGTGTTTCAGTGAGAAATGACGGCAATAAAGCAATAATGTTATCATGTATACACTTTCTGCAGTTGTTTTTTTTCTTTGTTGGTGTTGTCCTACAGATAAACAATCGGGAAAGCCCTACTGTCAAGCAGTCATATAATTAGTGTTTGGACACACCCTGTCAATTTTCCCCGAAATATTTACGGTCGTAATGCTTCATGTATGGCTTTATCACGCACCGTGTCCAACTTTGGGACTTTGTTGGGGGTAAAAAATTAGTTGCCTTATGCACTCTAAATCTTCAATAAAAAATAGAAGTACATACCATTGCTTTAACACAAAAGACCTAGTTCAGGCGCGGTTCTACGGGGGGGGGGGGGAGGTAAACAATAAAAGAAATGTATTAGCAAAAAGAAGGATTGTTATGTACATGTGTACATGCGAACGGTCTCCCCCTAAAGAAATAGTCGTGGCAAGGGTGCATCTGTAGTTAATATAGTGTGAATGATTTTATGATTTTATTGGCGCTCCCCACCTATAGAGCGCTTGCATGCGGGGTCAAAAGGTCAAGTGTAACTTAGCAACGATCTGTCCGCCATGGCTCGGGACAAGCAGTTGACGTCGTGCATGTCGTGTGTGTTGCATGCATGCTGCAGTGCTGCATTTTCCGTCGAAAATGGTGCATGTGTGCTGCATTTACGCTTGCAGCAATCGAAGTGAACGAGAAAAGGACAAATCATACTATTCCATCTCCAAAATTATCCACCACCGGGGGGAAAAAACTAAGGAATTGTCAACAAGACGGAGAGTGCAGTGGCTTGCAAACATTTTACGTGCAGACTAGGATCCGACGAAAACCCACTACAAAGTTTGCTCGGACCACTTTGTTTCAGGTCAGTTTATCCTATGATGGTTTATCATAAGGGAAAGGTTTTACCATTAAAGCATGTAGCTGCTTTCAAACCCGACTTTAGGCCTATTCCGACCAAAAGCAGACAGCAAAATGAGGAAAATCATCGCCGTATTTCGCTGTGCACAAAAACACGTTTTCTTTTTCGCTATACATGTAGTACCATTGTCAAAAGTCTGACAGTGACACCTACTGGTTGTGCATGACATCTACTTTTAAACCACCCAAGCAAAGTGTTTGCTTTTCAAAATTTGCAATTTTTGGGGGTCATGGTTAAAATACAGGCACCATGCAGCGCACCCAGGATTTGGCTTCTGTTTTTTGGAGGGGGCTCATATGAACCTTTGTATTTATTTATTTACTTATTTATTTATTTTCTTTTATATATTATTATATTTTATTTTATTTTTGTGTGTAATTCGAACTTCAATTGACCCCCAGGCAAGAATAAATCCCCTCCTGAAAATCCATTTCGAAAAGTACTTTCGTTGTAATTTTTAAAATAAATTTTCACCCATTTTTTCCTCCTTTTTTTTCTTTAAAGAATAAACATTTCTCCCCCAAATATTCAGTTCCTATTCTTGTCATTGTCATTGAGGGAGTTTATTCAGATCAAAGCCTATAGGCCTGCTTTGTTCTAAGCCTTTTATACTAGCAAATAATTTGTTTCCATTTTAATGAAAGAATGGATGTCAGTGTCAGAAAATGGTGAAAGATTACAGAAACTGATTTCCAAAACAAAAGCACTGTTTCCAAAACAAAAGCTGTAGCACTTGGTACTTTAATACAAACAATTTTGGACCCATTTGGTTTTCATTTCTTTTCTGTTGTAAATTTATCAGCCTGCTAAAAAAACATAGAGCGAACATTTCTTTGCATTCACATGAATTTTTCTTAGAATTTCAATCAAATAAATACTTCTTGCAGTTGTGTTTTGCATCAGCTAGGCCTTTAATCAGTCACATAATTCCCAACTAAAATGGGAGTTGGAAACTTGTAAATAGATCAAATAGCTTGTTTGGAATTATAACTTTCAGAAGATTAGGAATAAGATATAGCAGCATGTGAACGTGTACTTATCACTTTGCATACTTATGTTAATTGCAGGTCGACCAGCAGCTTTGTATGATGAATTGAGCATAGACTGGGCGCCAACCATTAACTTGGGCCACAAGAAGCTATGTCAAAGTACCCTTCTCATCAGTCAGCAATGGTATGAGCGATCAAAACGAAGGCAGTTGGCGGCCAAGGCACATAAACAACATCAACCGCAGACCAAGGAACCCCAAGACCAAGCAACACTTCTAAACCAAAACAACAAAGGTGTGCAGACAGAGAAACCCTCATTTAAGAGCGTGAGCACCCAGACTGATCTTTATGCCATAGACATCGGTGTTCTGGAAGGTCGGGCAGCAGGAAACAGCTCAGAGCTTCGGCGGGCTATGAAGACAGCGGAAAGAGCAACAATCAATGAACATTACTTCAAAGATGATGATAAAGTGAAGTTTTACACTGCACTTCCGACACTTACAGTTTTGATGGCAGTCTTCAATTTTGTAGTACCTAAAATTCCTGTGGGGAAAATTCTGACACCATTTCAGCAACTTGTACTGGTTCTGATGAAACTGAAGTTAAACCTGAAGCACAAAAATCTTGCTTTTCGTTTTCAAGTGAGCGAAGCCACAGTGTGCCGCATATTTTCTCTGATGTTGGACATTCTATCTACCCAGCTGTCACCACTGATAACGTGGCCTTCCAGAGAGACCTTGTGGAAAACAATGCCAGTGGATTTCAGAAAAGCCTTTGGCAAACATGTTGCCGTGATCATTGATTGTTTCGAAGTATTCTGTGTCCGTCCATCAAGTGTAGAGGCAAGAGCACAGACATGGTCGAATTACAAGCACCACAATACAGTCAAATTCTTGATAGATATCACCCCGTCAGGCATCATATCATATCTGTCTTCAGCATGGGGAGGAAGGGGATCGGACAAAGCCATCACACTTCAGTCTGACTTCTTGTACAAACTGTTACCCGGTGACTACGTTTTAGCTGATCGAGGATTTAACATTTCTGATGAGGTCGGATTCTACTGTGCACAGCTTCTGACGCCAGCCTTCTCAAAAGGCAAGCCCCAACTTTCAGCACTGGATGTTGAGAGATCACTGAAAATTGCTCACCTTCGCATACATGTTGAACGTGTCATCGGAGAACTGAGAGAGACTTACAGCATTTTGTCTGAAAAAGTTCCATGGGAATCCTTAGTCACATCTGAGAAACAAAAGGTGCCTACAATTGATAAAATTGCGCAGGTATGTTGTGCGCTCACCAACTGTCGTGAGTCGGTGGTTCCACATAACTAAGGGGTAAGTGTACTGCTGGGCTCATAATGTCATTGGCTTACTTCACATTTAAAAACCATGCAAAAGAGTGCACTTTTCATGCTACTACCTGTTGAATGCAAATTCATAAATACCTCAGACAGTTAATCTATTCCTATTGGTCGAGAGCCCGTCACGTGGCCGGTCTTAAACGGATGATAAAGACATGGCTAGCTAGTCTTAAACACTTTTCCAGTGTCACAATAAAGTGGGGACTCCTTAAAGTCTGGTGCCTCTTATCATTTTATTGGTTGAACGTTCACAATCCTCACGTAGGCATGCGCAACACTACCAGCGAGTCAGAATTGTATAGACCGCTTGCAGACGCGTTCGATAATCGACGCGCGAAGGCGCGCGACGCCATGTTGTGGGACAAGCGCATATCTATCCATGCACATTTTGTCCCACAACATGGCGTCGCGCACCTTCGCGCGTCAATTATCGAACGCGTCTGCAAGCGGTCTATAGTTATAAATTCAACACGCAACGCCCCAGGTGCGCTCTGAGCGACATCGCGCAGAACATGCTACGCGCGCGTCAATCTCCATAAAAGGGTTGTTTACATCTTACTCGCCAGCTGAGCACTCCATTATTTTGCTAGAGGGATGTTTCAAAAAGCATGAAGTGAGCTTGTTGAAAAAAATTAGGATTTTTTGAACAAATAATTTGATTTTTTTTTTATACCAAAATGGTATTTATGAATGGGAATAAATATGTGCTCGGTTGGTATTTATCACTCTGTTTAAGACCGCTTAGAGTCTGGGTGCTGATATTTACCCTCGCCTCCGGCTCGGGTAATTATCAGCACCCAGACTTTAAGCGGTCTTAAACAGAGTGATAAAAATCTCTCGACCACACATTTATTCCCTTATTCGTAAAAGCTTTGAGCTGTAATTGCAAATTTCCTGTGTTTATGCTAATGAAAATTTGCATATTCACGAGCAAATTTATGATGTCATGTGGGCAACAGCAGCAGTAGTTACACACACTGGTGATAAAATGTTAAAAGATTTTTATTTTCCTATGACTATTCCTGTATCTATTGACCTGATTGATTGGTACCTGCTTTGTAATGATTCAACAGAGGTTGTAGGGTGTCAAAACAAATTAGTAGACTTAAGCTGCACGTTGAAGTTTGATGTTTTTTCTTTACTTTTTAGCTCTGGGTTCCCTTCATGAAACAGCACAAACAATTCCCTTGTATTTCATGAAAAATTAAAAGAGTCAAGAGAAGTGCTTTCTTGTGAACCTGAAACTAACTGAAGCATACTGGCATGTATGTACTAAGTTCTTTAAAAAAATATAAAATATTGTTAAAAAATTCTTTGGTTAGAAATCGGTTTTCGATTTAATTGCACCCACCCTTTAAAAGAAAAATAATAGGATCTGTTTGTTACAAAATCATCAGTGGAAACAGCCATTTCATTTTGATGGTTAATTGCCATATTGTTAAAATACATCTCCTTATATTTACATGAATTTTAAAGTTTGTAAACAGTAAAGGGTTCTGTGTACATGCTGTAATTTACATGTACATGTACCATGTACCCGTGTACAGATTATTAACTTATTGCACTCTAATATACAAAAATTTATTTTACAATGAACGTGAATAAATTTGTAAAATTTCTATAGTACTTAGAGATGGAAATCTATATATGTACTCCACAAAACAATGTTAGTTATCTTGCGAGTTCGAGTGGAACACGAGATATTACTATACCTCATACATATTCATGATCGAGAACCGAACTCTCACTGGTCAATTCACCATCACGTGCCAGATGTTATTCTTGCTGTTTACCAAGCGCGCGCGCGAGGATTCACGCACATTGTGAATACGCATGCGTAGTAGACTGTCGCATGGGTTACCCGTGCGACAGTCTACTACGCATGCGCTTTACAGAGCAATCGAGGAACTGTCGCACGGGTGCAGTACGCACGCGCGAACATCGCCCAGGAGAGATGCATGGTTGCACGGTTCGCATCAATGTTAATTTCCAGAGCTCAATGATGCCTTGCTGGAGAAAATTTATAGACCGTGTAAAGATGTCTCCTGTACAAAGAAAGTTGTACACATTGCAAACAACTGTATTTACAACTGTAGTAACTGTATTGTATTGCAAACGAACCGAACTAGTAATTGAAGTTCAATTTTTGGTGAGCTGTACAAGTTTCCCCGAATTTTGTTTTAGGTGCATAATCTCTCTCTCTCTCTGGCTGTCACTCCTGAGGAGTATGACGACTTCGGCAATATCGTTCGTGGGCATAGAGTCCAATTTGGTGAGAACACTGTCTGCCGCAGTGGCGGCAGCAAAAGCGAGAGATGTGAGCATGAGGGTTGGCCACTAATGCAGCCCTGGCAGCACGCTTGCGACTGCGCTCTGCTGTCTCTTCCAATACCGGTGCATAATAATAAAACAAAATTCGGCAGCTGATTATGTATGAGGTATAGTAAAACAAATATAACATGGTTTATTTCGGGTGGACAGTCGATATTAGCTCCCCTCGGTATTGGAAGTTGACAAACTAGTTCCCTCGGCTTCGCCTCGGGAACTAGTTTGTCAACTTCCAATACCTCGGGGAGCGAATATCGACTGTCCACCCTTTAACCATGATATATTTGTATAATGTAGCACAGCTTGTTGCCATGAATCGACCAATCTGGATCGAGGATTCAAGTTGGCTTGAAGATAACATTATATTTGAGGTCAATAAATTCTCAGTTCACACACATATGGTTAAGTATACATTGCTGTTTTCTATTTAAAATGGATGCAATTAATGCTCATGAAATGTCAAATCAACTTTTCGATGTGTTTAATTTATCATCTATGACCCACAGAAAAAAAATAAACCTGTCAGCTGATACATGTTTTTATTTTCTCTGAAAATAAGTCGAAACTTCTTTTGGCGATACATGTATACACATGTATAAACAAAATATGTCTTTTTTCTATTAATGATATTTTGAACTTGAGTTTATGCATTAATAAATGAATGAAGTGTCCCATTAAGCATAGGTTCTATTTAATTCCAGTAAATACACAGATATAGATGTAGAATTCAAATAAAATTTTATATATTTGAAACCAAATCTAGAGTTATCATTTTGAGCTGTTTCTTTGTCTTGTTCTGAGGTTTGCACAATTACATTTATGTCAAGTTTTACTCTTGCTTTTTTTTTTTTACAGTTAACTGTAGAATAGAAGTTGCTTACAGCTTGTCTTCTAAAGCCAAGACCATGATGCAGCCATTTTTACATGGGAAGCATCTTGGAACACTTTTGGGATTTAATATTTTGTCATTATAATGAAAGCTGGAAATGGCTTTAGACAATGTATCTCCATTTGACTTGACAAGCAAAGATTTTATCTTTCCTAGATAAACAGTCCTTGGGATTAGTTTGGGGATCCTGAGGGGTGAGGGTTGATGAGATGTTTCCATAAGCTGTCATAACCAGAACCTGAAACCTCAAGTTTTGGTGCAGATGTCCCCTCCCACTGCCTTCCTTAAGCCCTCTTACTGTTTGAGCAGTCATCTTCATTCAAAATACAAGGTATTTCCTATGCAACATAAGCAAGCAACGGGCCTTCCTCTCAGGATTTCCAGCTGGGGGCCTGCGTGACCGTAAGTGTAGGCAACAATTTATAAAAGAGAAGAACTTTCTCTTTTTCAGTCAAAATTGTGTTATTTGGCGATTGGAAAAGGTACGAAAAAACCTTGCTGGTTTCATTTTTATTTGGTGGGGGGGGGGGTGTATAAACAGGCCTGTGGATGTTCTGTTAGAAAAAGTAGCCCATTATTAATGATTTTGACAGGTGACACTACTGTGTTTCCTCATTTGCCAGCTAAAGTAGGAGGGTTAGCAGACCAAAACCCAACATTTTACAAGTGCATTCCCAGAAAAGAAAGACCTGCTGTTTCAAAACTGTTCAAACAGAAAATAAGCCAAATTGTTCACCTACACCAATTAGGATCTTCTTCAGTAAGCTGTAGAATAGACACGTTTACATTTATAACAGAATGCCTTTTTAGGTGGCATTATGAATGAAAACTAAAACTGGCAAAGACAATGTGTCTCCTTTTGTATTCATAAGCAACAAAAATGCATTCCGCACAAAAAGCCTCCAAAACACAACACGGAAATGGAGTTGTTGGCCATCCATAAAGAAATATATCATTACATCAGCTGAATGTCAATGTAATGTTTTGCTGAAAACATGGTACCAATATTTTGCATGTACATGTACAGCAAGGTTCATTCTTCTGTCGCATGAAGTGATTCAGACAAGAGAGATTCATGCTGACATTCCTTATTTTTGCACCGGAACTGAGGAAGTCCTCTTCACTGTGGACACAACCACTTCCTTTTAGGCATGTTCTTTAGTCCGAGGCAATTCAAATGAAACTCTCTCCATTTGCATGTTTGATCTCCACATTTGGCCATGTCACCCTCTGGTGGCTTTTTGCAGTAGCATAAACTTGTTGAGCCACATATTGAGTGAAATTACTGATTCTCAACATCTCGAACCTTTGTAAAATACTTGCCAACTAATTCAGGCAAGACGGCTACCCTGAAAAAGTGCTCAGCTCTTGTACTGCTTCCTGCCATAGCAGTGCATCTGGTTGTAGTCGTTCAATGTGCAGGTTGTTGTTCTTGCCTGTCCACACAACAAAGTCATAATACCTCATTGATGTTAGATGGATGTGAGCCTGAACCTAGTACAATGTAGTAGTAGTTGTGTGATTTGAGAAGTTTGAGTTCCCCACTGTCTGATTTCTGCAGATAGAACCGTGGATCTGTTGCAGCTTCATCAATGGTTTGGTCTCGCTTGCAGTATGGGCACAACCTTTTCCATGGCAGCTACAACTGTTGACAGTCCCAGCTGGTGAAGAACCCAAAAATGGATACATGGTGTTCAGAACCAGACCACTCTTTTCCACCTTGATGTTTTGATGTTTTGATGTGTCTGCATCATCTGAGGGGTGTATATTTTCAATGGCCTCCTTTTCATGACAGCATCCCCATCTTGTGGCTTGTGAAGAGAACTTCAGTATGTCTGGATAGCAAATGCATTTAATGAGACTCATAGCTGGCATTGCTGGGTTGGTCTTGCAAACAAACTGCACCGAGCCTGGAGGAGGTGACTCTACCAGCACGATAGCGAAACCACATCTTGGATTTTGACTGGTCTCTTGTTTCCGCCTTCACTTTTTTAGCAGCTTCTGCAGACACTGTAATATTAACTTCATTACATTTCCTGAGCAAATCAGTGTAGTTCATGTGAAAGGTTATGGGATCGGCCAGGTCAGTCAGTATCACAGGGAACTCCTTCTTCTGCTCAACTGGAACAAATGCATCTGCATAAGGCTCAAACCCTGAAAGCACCGTACACTTGATGTCTGACACTGAAAGACTGTGCAAGAAGGAACTAAGTTCATCCTCAGTCGGTCCAGCAACTTCACTCTTCGTCATCCGATCGGGGTGTGTGTTAGAACAGGTTACTGAAATTACCTCATGTGCGTTGTGGTCAATTTCACGGTCTGCCCTCCTCTTTTTAGCCTTGGAGGAAGAAAAGTCAATGCTGTGAAGTGGTTGTGCATCAAATTCCCTTTTTCCTGGCTGCATCCAGTAAGCTTTGACCATTGTGGAGGTTGATTTTTCTCTGATGCGATTCCCAACGTCAATGGCAAATAGAACAGCAGATACATGACTGCAAGTTTCATCGAGGCCTGCTTTGCAATTGCAGTGTGCGCTGCGAATACTTCCAGGGCTGTCTACAACACACCACGCCTGGCAAGGTTTAGCACCTGGTGTTTGTGTGTGCATCACCTGAAGATTGACAGAATTGAGGGAAGCAAAAAGAAAGCATATTCAATCAAGGACCACACAGATAGTCCTTGATGTGCACACAATAGTTTTTTTAGAACAAAAAATGTTACTTTCAAACATACTTATATTCCAGATAATTAGTGAACTATATTGTCACTGGGTCTGACATAACAAAACCTCTCTTGCAATCATCACCATTTAATCCCACTTTAAAAAAGAAACTTAAAGTACATGGCTTTTGAAATGATTTTATCATCATGATTTTATGCTGAGAATCGTTTTGTTTTTTATACTTTTATATTGTAGAGTAGACCCATATATAACATAATGACAAATTCCAATTCTTTTCTAATGTGCGTTTAAATGTTTATAAAACTGAAATTCATCGAGTAATTTGTTGGTCGGCAAGCGCACAATTGAAACCAACAGTCGTCGGACTCTTCGTAAAATCAGAAAAAGCGTGACGTAATAAACAGGACTCGTTTATTCAACGGATACTGCAACTGGCCAGCTGAAAACGCCAGGCAACGCGGCTCTGATGAGTGGTAGTTCTGCGGCGTTTGCGTGAAAAAAAAACAGCTGCGTTTTATCCAAGGACTCAAAGTATTATGTTCGTGATAACATATTTAGATGAGCATCAACAGTCCGACCGCAACTTTCATCGTGATTTACAGACAATCTTAAACGTTATTCTGGTGAATATTCAGTCCAAAGAGACGACAAATCGTCAGGTTGTTTTCGAATTATACGCGTACGGCACGCATAACGCATCACGGCAGTGGATGTGGTCGACCGTGTCCAGAACTAATGTTGTACGGTTGGCAGCGTCGCGGGCCCCGGCCAAGTTCCTTGCGTTGCCTGGTGCTTTGTATTTACACGTTCGCCACAAAAAATAGTCCTCTTCCCTTTTCGTTCCTTGTGCATTTTAACCCTTGTTTTAACATCCTGAAACGATAATTACGAATTTACTTGAATTTTGAAATTGTTAACTTTATTGTTTACCAAAAAAAAAAAAAAAGCCGTAAAACAACGCCAGGAGACCATGGGACTACCGCTTCACCTCGGCCTGTAAGTGTAAGTGTAAAGGTGGCTACAAAAAAAGTACAATTCATAAATCATAGTCATTATGATAAAATCAATATTTTCAGTACCTAATTAAGACTTTATTCAAGAAATTCCAGTGGCAGATAATTTGTCATTCGATCAAAAGACGTTCTAGGGAAAATGGAGGCCTGTCACGTTAATCAGCACCAGTGGCGTAGCCACCGGGGGGCGTGGGGGGCAAACCTTGTCCCCCCCCCCAGTCCCCACTGAGATTCTGAGTTTCTAAAAAAAAAATTCATTGATCTACATGACGCCATGGGCCCTTTTATGTACTAAAATGTATCTTTTCCTTAGAAAATATTGGTAAAAATGGTCAGAAATTGCCTCAGATAGCAACACAGAGCATTTAGAATCCAAAAATTTTCGGCCCTTTTAAGCGGGCCCCGAAACCCACGCCTATAGCTGAGAATTCTGGTAGCTGAATTAGAATTTCGGGGGTAAAAGCTGTTGCCAACAACGGTTGAATTTATGGAGCATAATTATGTGGCTGCCCATACAAAATGTCGCTCAGAGTAATTGTAAACAAAGTCATCTCATAACATCGCTGTTTTGACAGTGAGGAAAAAAAAACCTGAACTTGAAACCGTGGGAATGAGCAACCGTTTTACACATAAACAGTACGTATGCGGGATGGTGCCGCGCCGGCCGCCGGCGCCGACCCGAGTACGTGACCAAATAATCATGGCCATGCCCATGATCATGATGATGGCGGCACGGAGCCACGGACCTATTAATTTTTAGCGTAAAAAGTCCGATAAATATATCTTATCTGTCCTGTCACTATTCTTGTGTTGTTCCGACCAATTAATTTGAAAGTTGCCACATCCGAAACCCATCCATTGACGAACTGGTTGTACGCCTCTGACGATTTATAGTTACGAAAATTTTCCGATGTGTACGGGCTCGGGGAATAAGGTACGCCATCACGTCCACTGAATTGAGTTCGGGCAGGTCTGCGAGTTGGGAGGATCTTTCACATTTTGGAATGACATAAGGGTCAATACCAACAAGGCTTGCTTTCTTTATGTATCTTGCTTTCTCTGAAGGTGGTAGGCAGTCAGCATATGTTGACAATTTAATCGAGGTCTTCAGTTGTCCTGCCATTATGTGTAACAATGGCGTAACCTTTACATTAGTTTCAAGCCATGCGGCCGCGCGGTGGCGGATCGTTGTCCCACCATATGGCGGCGGTGTTTAATTTGACCTTTTGACCCGGCGTGCCAGCGCCCTATTCATTTTCGGAGGCCTAAGTGTCTGGAGAAAATAACTGGTCTACATTTCAGCACACCTCCCTGAAAAAATTGTGGATCCACCCTGCTAGCACACCAAAATATTGGTTCTAGAACCGCGCCTGACCTAGTTATATATATCCTTGATTTTGTAAACAAGTCCGGCACGGTGGTACAACTAGGGTTCGGTGCATTCCTGTACAGACAACGGTAAAGGGGTATTAAGGCTTGAAATCATGTTTGGTCAGTCAACTTCATTGACTTCTTTCACGTACAGATATATGAAGCTCCCGCACATAACGTGCGCCGTGTCAATTATCCCATTGTCCGAGGGAGTCTGTGTTCAAGCATAGAGCAAGGACCCAGGGAGTCAGAACTCTTGGGCGATTTACATTTTGACCATTAACATACCAATCCCTCGGGAATGTCTATAGCTACAGCACTGTGACCGCAAGCCTCGACCATTCAAAGCGTGAATGCCAGCGGCCTTTGAACACGATGATCGTCGCCGCCTTTTTAGTTGGTAACCAACAACTTTCCTATAGGCCTATGCTGCATAATAAGTCATGTCACGTCGCTGCTCTTTTTTGAAAGATATGTTTTACAAGATATAGGTTTTTACAACTGCGCAGTTGTTAGATGTGAGTTATGAACTTAAGTTAGCAATGTGCAGTTGTTGGTGCTTAAAATCGTTATCTGTCCCTGTAATTTGGAGATAAATTGGATTTCTTTCAGATAAGTTTTCATGTATTTTCAGACATTTTAATTGGCAATGTATCATTGATGAAATGTGTTTTTTTTTTGGAAAATTTCACAAGTTTTCACACTAAAGGTACAGAGCATTTTGTTCTTCATGAAATGATTGTTCCAGTGATGTTTACCACACTTATATACAGTATCATCCAACTGCGAACAAACACTTCAAAATCATTCATTTTTAGCGATGTCTGACAACTGCGCATGCGTATTTACCATGTTACTGTCTACGAAGCCATGCAAACTCCTTTTCTGGCATTAGTGAGCGCGGATCTCTACTGTGTCGAGATTAGCGTAGTGAGCAACTGAGCAAGCTGGCGCCAGGTGCTTTCTATTGTAGCTTTCGAGCGCGGCGACCATCATTTTACTTTTAAAGTCTTGGAGTACGAACTCCTTGGGTCCTTGCTCTATGGTGAATGATAATCGATAATAATGAACACGTCTTGAAAGAATTACGTCTTTATGGATTAGGGAAACAGCGCTATCTTATCGGACGGCGTAAATATACAATGTGTAGGATGCAGTCAGTCCCTTAATACAGATGTACGTGTACATACTGTACACACAGTAACGAGTGAGCCGACGCTGAAAGTTTGTATTTTCTACAACCACCGCACACAGATATACAAACATAGATGGTTCTGGTGGTAATATGGAAGAATATTGTGCAATTGGTATTGCACCTGGATAACATACACGATATGACAAGGCAAATATCAGTGCAGAAGCACGGAGTTATTTATTTGCTCCATGATCGGTGCGGTCATCGAGGGGTGATCAACCATCGGTCTCCGTATAGAACGAATGGAATCATTAGCTCTCTGATCTATTATTAACACAATTCCTCCATGGTTAAAACAATCATCGGACTTATACGGTGCAAGTACGCTGTTCACCGGTGAGAGTTTGTTTACTACAAATACATATATTATTTTTTTTCAATCTTTTTTAAAACTCGACCAAAAGAAACTCTTGCATGTCTGTACACGTACACGAACGTGTTCGTGTGGATTGCACAATGGACTACCGGGATGAGTCATTCGCAAAATATCTTAAGGGTTGTTCCGTTCTAGACGATGTTCGCCGTACACACGATAATAATTTACTAAAAGATAAATTCTTCAATTAGACAATCATATTGGTAGTGCATTGTAAGCGCCCTCTATAAACTACGGATCGCGGTTCCAACCACATGCGTATTCACAAAGCTCTCCTCGAAAACAATTGTTCACAGTTTTGTTACCATTTAAACGTAAAGTATGCTGACCTAAAAATACAACACATCTTTTTTTTTTTGATTTGCCTTGTTTATGTTGTTTTGTTAAGTATAATGAGCCTATTGTTCCGATCGCCGTCTTAAATCTATACCAATTATCCAAAATGACAAACAAATTTATTTATATTATCCCTACACAATACATCCGCTAATCGTCTTTGCTATTGATTGACTGCAGAATCCCTCCACATTCCCTCCACAAACCGCCCCCTCTCCACAATGCCCCATAGAACGTGTACAAAAAAGGGGCGGGGCGCTACCTACTTTTTTTTTTTTAATAATATCGTCCGATTTGGTTTAGGTTATTTGATCTACCTGAATGATCTTAACATAAGAAATCACCTGTAGTAATTTTTGAGGTATGTAATCGAATTTTTCTGAGATTTTTCAACTATTTTTTGGGTTTGACTGTTGTATAAATCGTACCGCTGAAGACAGTCTACATCGCGACCATCATTAGCTTTACGCTTCCATGAAAATAACAAACACATCTCTTTTCTTTTTTGATGAATTTTGTTCTCTTTTTGACACTGGTAAAGTACAGCATCCGAGAATCATTCGACGGTTTGTTTTTGGCGGGCTGTACCCATGAACACTATGTTTTTCACACCTCTGGATCCACCGCACCCCTATAAATACCCCCCCCCCCCCAGAAACAGTCTTGATGTCATCATCGCCGATTGGTTAATCATCATTCATCATTATGGAGTTTGATCATGTCTTATCCATCATTGAAGACTTCACCTTGGGGAACGCTGTTCATCTTCTTGACGAACTCCGCTGGTGCTGGATCGAAGAGGTCCGTCATATGAACTCGTTAGAAAGCATGTCGGACTACTTGGCGTTTCGTCGAAGCGAAGTTGTACACCCGTCTGAGGCAGCTCTGGAGCTACCACAGACGGTAAAGGGGTATATTCAGTTTTACTGAATAAAACAAAAAAACTGGCCCTTTTCAGGGCCATATATTCTCAAAAAAGAGATTGAAATCTGTGTCTGATTAATCTGTGTTTTTTTCTTTCTTTCTTTCTTTTGGAAGGGGGAAGGGTAATGGTTTACTGCAGCAAAATGATCAATACCGCAAAATTGACAGGCATTCAATAATCGTTCAATCGTGGCATTTTTTATATTCGCGCCGTTTCCACTCTATGAGCGCGTTAAAACATTGTCCCCATTCACAAAATGTGTTTTCCTCTACATGTCAAACTACAGCGGCTTTTGATAGACCGAGATTCACCATTAACTTCTCCCAAACATTTTTCACAAGATTTCCAGCTAGTTGGCTTAATTGGCGCTCTGTTTGTGTGGCCTGCATTTTGTTTTTATTATTCACTGTTAGCACACTGCTTTGAATGAATACAAATGATAATCTTTGTCATTTCAAACGTTTGACATTCATCTTTGTCCGATAATCCGGCTCAAGTCTCCAGTTTGTCCGATAATCCGGCTCAAGTCTCCCTTTGTCCGCTATTCCGGTTCAGGTCTTCCTCTGTCCGCTATTCCATCTAGCGGGGTGGGCTGCCCCCCTTTTGTCCAATATTCCACTTCATGTTTCCCCCCTTGTCCACTATTCCAGTTCCAGTCTTCCTCTGTCCAATATCCCATCTAGGGGATGGGTCCCCCCTTTTGTCCAATACATTTATTAGACCAATCCCTTGTCCTGTAAAACTTACGCCCATGCGCTCTTTTATTATGCTAACATCATCCATCGATATGCTAATTGGTTTCATTGATATACAAATGAGTCCATTGTCTTAAAAATTCTTTTGTCTTTTCCGCTGAAGACCCTACACACTACTAATAGGATGTTAAACTGTGTTCCAATTTACTTGCCTCTGGCCAGCAGTAACATTCATATCATGCTTGGGAACTGGATCCGTAGTTTCATGTGTAATTGCACGCGGTACCCAAGTTAATCAGATGCAGTCCAGGAAGAGGCTGACTCATGATCCTGCCCTAATTTTAAACAGCTGATGGTAATTGGAGCTTAATATGCACTAGGTTCCCCAAGGTGCATATTAAGCGGGGGAATGGTGCCTCCCCCACCCCACCCACTCCTTTTACGACGGCAGAATGACCAGAAAATCCTGGCTACCTTCCAGCACGGAGAGTGTTCGTGATCACCCCGTCAAGCAAAATGTTCTATGCCACTGGTCCTCGAACAATAGAGGGAGCTCCAAGAGTCCCTGTGAGGTCTGGCTTTACTGATACTCAAACCTTCATAGTATCCATTTAATGTGTTATACATGTAAATAAGTGAAGTAGGAGTGTGATATGGATGTTGATCAGATTTTCATAGTTTACTGAAAATAAATTAAAACTTATCCTATTATAACTGCTTAATAGCACGTGTTGTATCATGTGCAACACGGTCAACACATAAGAAGTGCAAAATTATCTCCCTTGGATTTGTTTAATTTTGACTATTTGGCTCATTCCACTCTGGGAGGTATAGGTTAAAATTAGCCACACCGTAGATGAAAGGACAAACAAAATGAGGTTTAAAAAAAAAGTTATTATAAAAGCACATGTGAGCGGTTATGTAACGCATATGCAGGCACCAGACTATTCCTCATTTGCATATATTGTTAAACAATCTTGCACATGCAAATGATCCAATACCAGGGTGAGTTAGCAGGTAGTAGTGGGCACGTAAGGCTCGACACCCTCGGGACGAGGTTGTAATTCAGTGTCTTCATTGTAATGCTAGGTAATGGATGGCTTCGGGATTGAAGATGAAACTGAACTGCTGACGATGCTGAAGTTCTATCACGATCTGGGCCACATAATATACTTTGGAGGGGATGGTGAAAGTCAGGCTCTGAAAGACGTGGTCATTCTCGAGCCACAATGGCTGATCGATGCCTTCAAGAAGATCCTCACTGTTAAACATCCGAGAAAACAGGTAAGCATGTTATAGGCATTAGAAGACCTTGGTATGCAAGGTTTATACCAAGAATAAGAAAGATTGTCATTAAAATGTATAAGGTCAAGGTCACAGTAATGGGATATAGAACAAAACAGTTTTGGGATGAAAAACTTGTACATAACAGTATAGGCAGATTTTATTCATGATGGAAAATGCTTTTTAAATTCTGAGTTCTATTTTCTGCAGTGTCCAGTGTGGCTGTAGATACTGATATGTTAGTGGCTTATTCGATGTTACACGTAGCAGATGAAAGAAGATCTCTGCTTTCAGCAGGCCCTCTTCTCGGCTCTGCAGCGAGCTGGTTATTTCAATCATTCATTAATACGTTTATTTCAATGTTGCTGAAAGTACAAACGTACAAAGAGTCGATAGATAAAAAGTTGTAAAAATAAAAATGTGAAACTTTTTTTGTTTTAACTTTCCTCGTAAGAACAGGCCCTATTTTTTCCCTTAAAACCCTAAATAACTGAAAAGTTCATCATCTGAATAAATCGAAATCAATATTTTTATTCAATTGAGAACAAAAAATATGCTGATTCTTGGGTTCGACTGGAAAAAAATGGCATATTGGAGGATTTGCTTATCGACCACATGTGGCAAGACATCCTTGAGCACAAAACTGCCCTACTGGACCTGATGGACATGTTTGACCTACTCTGTGAGCGATTGGATAAGGTACGTCTTGTTTGCATTCACAGTTCAAATTTAGAATGCATCAGGTGTAAGCAGAATCGATGATAGTGAATTCAGCGAAAAAAATACGGACCGGCAGTACACGTTTCGGTACATGGGAGTTGCCTTAGCCATTGTCAGTCATATAGCGAAGTAATAACTCAGACGTAGTTACGTTCTTACGAGAGCCAATTTTCGAGAGATCATTACATCTTTACTACAATCACGAAAATAATTGGAGGGCGCTGCCATTTTCCCGACCGGTCTCCCGTCCCGCCCGCGCCCGTTGGCCGCGGGGGATGCGGAACGGGACCCGGCTATTTCCACTCTATTTCCCATAATTCCCTTCCTCATTGGGCCGCGCCGGCCATCTTGCGTAATTGACGTGCCACGTCGTATACGTTCGTTATGAGCATGCAGCGTATGGGCCGGATAAGCATGCACCGAATGCAACTTGCTCCACATTTCTTCAGCACAGCGTTGTTGACATGGTTGCTCCAGTTTTCTCTTTAAACGGTAAGTCTCATTTATGATATGTATTGTTGTTTGTGAAAGTGGTATTCTTTCGAACGCCACTGGCAATGAGAAGCATTGTTGTTTGTGAAAAGTGTGAGTTTATGAGTGTCCAATGATGGCGTAGTCCTGTGGTACGGGGAGGGTAGTACGGGGAGGGTTGTACGGGGAGGGTTGTACCATACGGGGGGAGGCCTCGGACATCGAGAGTTTGGCCGCGGCCGTGGGTTTAACTTAGCTAGGCTTAATGTGGCCAATTTACTGCATGACCTTCGTAACTACAGACCTCACTTGGAACATGTACCCGAACATGTTTGTAGAACTTTGTCATTTTTTGATTTCACAACCGGGCTTTGTTTGTAGTTTATTTTTGAATTTTACTTTAGTTTGTTTTAGGCCTAGGCCTACTACTACTAACTAGCTAGAAAAAAAACCTGCTGCATATGTATGTAGGCCATGAAATGTACATTCATTCCATACAAATGATGCAAACTAAATCTTTGTGGTAATCTTAGAACACGGCAAATCATACTAAAAACTTCCTTTAAGGAAATGACTTTCATACTCATAGGCAAAACAAAATGAATTTACTGCAAATCAAAGATCAATAACCAACTTAATAAAAAAAATTAAAGACGTGATCAAGTTCAAACCTCAGGCCAAAAACCAAAAAATACAGGCAAAGACTAAAACCTGAAACCAACACAGTTAGAATAGTGGATCTTAGAGAATACACTCTGGCAGAATTGAAACCAACACAGTTAGAATAGTGGATCTTAGAGAATACACTCTGGCAGAAAATCAAATGACTCAACAACGGACATGAACCCAAGCAGGATAAAGAGGAAACTAATACATTGATGACTGTTCAGTGTCTCTGTTGTTCTGCTGGGATAAAATCATATGTGGGGTGGGGGGTGGGGGTTCACAAAACTACAACATATAAGCAGTGGCGTAGCCACGGGGGGCGTGGGGGGCGACAGCCCCCCCATGAAACCTTGTCGCCCCCCCAGTCGCCCCCCCCCCACTGAGATTTTGAGTTTCTAAAAAAAAATTATCATTGATCTACATGACGCCATGGGCCCTCTTATGTACTACAATGTATCTTTTGCTTAGAAAGTATTGGTTAAAGTCGTTAGAAATTGCCTCAGATCACACCACAGAGCATCGAAAATCCAATTTTTTTCCGGGGCCCTTAAGCGGGCCCCGAACCCCACGCCATTGCGCCAATAGCTCAGAATACCGATAGCTGATTCAATGTCTCCAACCTCGAAAACGATGTTCAAATAATTATCTTTTGCCAAGAAAATATTAGTTAAAGCATGGAGAAAAGTCGAAAGAAATTGCTTCAAATCACACCACAGAACATCTAGAATCCATTTTTTCCCTGGGGCCCTTAAGCGGGCCCCGAACCCCACGCCGTAAGGGCTTCGAGCTTGCATCAGTTCTGATCAAAGTATTCCCCCCCCCCCACTTTTGAGAAGCGATTGACGCCCCTGCTTGACGCCCCCCCCCATGAAATGTTCCACCCCTGCGCCCCCACTGAAAAATTCCTGGCTATGCCACTGCATATAAGACATGTTTCGTTGTTTGGCATGTTTGGTTAGTACTTCAGTAGTGTATTCCGCATGAAGGGGTATTGCAACACCTCTCTAATTTATTTGTAGCTATTGTTAGCCGATGTATTTTTTTTTACAAGTTTTCTTCACCTTAGTCGTTATTCTTTTCTTTCTAACTCCTTTACAAAGGACTCCCGATGACACCCACATCACATGACCAGCTCCAACCATGCTCCAAGCATGCTCCAGTGCATGCTTCAACCAGTTCCCAAAGCAAGAATCTCAACTCAGTCTCAAGACGAAGACGTGACACACCTATTCTTTCCAGTTCAACTGCAAGATTCCTGCCTTTTCTCTTTACCCATTCAAAACACATTTTCCTTCTAACCATAATTTTATTTTTAGAAGTCATGAAATAGTGCAAAAAAAAATTCACTCTTTTCTTCTGTTTTATGTCCATCCTTTTTTAAAATTATATCCTTGGCTTAGTTGTACCCAAGAATAATGATGGAATGATTACCCAATAATTACTGGCCAAGCAGACTGTGTCGATCCTGGCAAACTTATTTTTTTGATAACAAAACAATGTATTTGATTACCAAATTACATAATCACTCTTTAAATTTCACAACAAAATATTCATACTCGCATAGCCCTCCATTTCTCATGAGTTTTCACCAACACTCATTCAAAAAATGTTGTCCTGTAACTTACAATGCCACTGTCATTATTTATGATTACAGCTTTTAACACAAAAAACTGCAATTGCACAATAACCTTTGGCCGTCTTGCTTGAAAGTCTTTCATGGAATGTTTGTGCCTATGGAAAACAAGCCTGGACCGACGTCCCTTGAGAAAATTGCTCCGAAAACTGACTACAAATATATCCCCTGAGTTTTGTCGAAGTACTACCCTGTACGGTAATGAATGCAAATACATTATTACTAAAAAAATCGTGTATACCTGATTTCATTTTCACAGTTTTGTAATAAATACATTTAACGTGTGGTGATTGACATAATTATGAAGTGCTCCAATATGTCCTTTCTTTTAGTTTTACTCTCTTCTGCAAATAAACGTAATACAATACTTTGCTCTAAAACCCCATCACCATATAATAAAAACACAACTGCTATAATGACATTAACTTCTACTTAATACATAAGAAACACCCCCTTCACCATAACAAATATAAATTGTTGCCCACTTCCCCGGAAATATAAGTGACCATTCACAGGTGTAACATAAATAGGCATGGGCGTCGCGAGGGGGGGGGGGGGGGCCCACCGAAAAGACAAAAAAAAAAAAAGGGGCGCGAGTTCATGGTGGTGTGAATTTAATGGGTGGGGGGGGGGGGCAAAATGTCCCTGCCCCCCCACCCCCCCTCTTAAACTGATAAATCGAGAATGTGTTGAGAAAAACAGGCATTTTTGGGGCAAAAATATGTTTCGCCCCCCCCTAGAAAAAATCCTGGCGACGCCCACACAATATCCAACCCCACCCCCACTGGCTGCCCCCTCCTCTCCTCTGTAGTGAGAACGATGGATACGACGTTTTATAAGCCAAGATCAAACCGCGTTTCATCTAAATTACCTAATTGTACAGTTGGTGTTTACGTCCTTAATGGTTTGGCACCTTGAAAAATCAATGTTCAAATTGACTGGACAATATTCTAGCACAACATTATTTATGAGCTTTATAGAATGAAACATCGCATGAGACAATTGGTGGGCAATACATACTTGATTTCATTCAACTGTTGACAGCAAGACCTTCGTAATCGGCGCGCAATTTAAAACAACATTTAAACGGTATGAATCCCAGCACAAACATAAACCTTCACAATATCAGCGATTTCAATATCACCATCTCCCCTCTTTAACAAAAACCATTTCTCCCCATCCCTGGAAATATTTCTCCCCATCCCCGGAAATATTGGTGACATGGTTGACGGGTTTTCCAACTTGATGGGCGTTCCAACTAGCACCCTTCACCCTTCCCCTATATTGAAAATATGTCCTGGACCCTCGCACAATCTCCGCAGGAAACGTTATGTGCGCGCACGTTGCAAATAGGCTCGCGTGCAGCAGAGAGTCTGATTCTTTATTTGACTTAACAGTTGTTTGGAGTTATTAGAGTTTAAATTATCGAGATTTCATTGTAAGTAGGTATTTATGGAGGATTCCAGACTTTGCCATGGGTCTGGGGGTAGTACAGGGTCAAGGGGGAGGCGGATACCAGACTTTATCCCGCCCCCTTTGATCTCTGCCCCGCCCATCCCCTCCACCCCCAGCCCCTCCCCTCTCAATCTCCCAAATATATCTCTCCCCTCCCAATATCTCAGTCTCGGAATCGGCCAAAACCGGGGCCCATTATTTTTTGTATTGAAGATCTCTCTCAGTCTTGCTTTTGTCTCTTAACTTTTTAAGATATATTTTTTATTTTTAAATCTTGTGTTAAATACCACTCATACAAGTCTACTTCAACCCTGACTTGCAAAATATGAAGTGACATTGCACTTGTAGTTGGGGTAAACACCTATTGAAATTCAATGGGCCGTGATGAATTGCTTTTGTTAGCGGGGCAGCCAGAATATGACTCATCGCATACGTCAGAAGCAAACAATGGTTGCTATTTTTAGTTCCTATATAAGCCAGTCGGATTGACTATATTTTATATAAGGCAGAGTTCAGTGGGATCTAGTCACATCGGCACAATTGCAGAATTATCAAGCCTCGACAGCACTGTACACTGTATAGCTTCATTTCCAAATACGGGGCAGCTAAACTACCAACAGACCAACATTCAAAGGTAATTATAATACGCTTATAACGTGTATTTTTTATACATCAGGTGCCCAATATGTCAGGGTGACTTGTGCGTAAAGGTGGCAACCATAGGCGCCTTTACTTGTCAGCGACCCGAACACGTTGTAGTCGCGTCTTTCGCAATTCAGCATGTCAGATGCGAGTAAGGATGATTAGCCTCCAAATTAATAGTACTGTATGTTTTGTGTGTAACAAAATGTACTTATAAAGGCCTATTTCTCCTTTTTTTCAGATGAACTGTCCATCTGGTGTTGTAGATGTTACATACAGGCAAGATTTCGTCACATTGGCAAACAGCATGGTCAACACGGTGGGTGAATGGATCGTGGTCAAAAAAGGAGATATGACTCAGTTAAAGAATGCAAAAACCTTTTGATATATGACAAACCGAAAAGCTATTTAAATGAGTTAATTTAAATGACAACGAAAAAGCCACTCCGAGTGGCTTTTTACTGTATATATTAGGATGTATGAAAAGCTATTTAAATGAGCTAATTTAAATGACAACGAAAAAGCCACTCAGAGTGGCTTTTTACTGTATATATTAGGATGTATGAAAAGCTATTTAAATGAGCTAATTTAAATGACAACAAGAAAGCCACTCAGAGTGGCTTTTACTGTATATATTAGGATGTATGAAAAGCTATTTAAATGAGTTAATTTGAATGACAACGAAAAGCCACTCAGAGTGGCTTTTACTGTATATATTAGGATGTATGAAAAGCTATTTAAATGAGCTAATTTAAATGACAACAAAAAAGCCACTCAGAGTGGCTTTTTACTGTATATATTAGGATGTATGAAAAGCTATTTAAATGAGCTAATTTAAATGACAACGAAAAAGCCACTCCGAGTGGCTTTTTTCTGTATATATTAGGATGTATGAAAAGCTATTTAAATGAGCTAATTTAAATGACAACAAAAAAGCCACTCCGAGTGGCTTTTTACTGTATATATTAAGATGTATGAAAAGCTATTTAAATGAGTTAATTTGAATGACAACGAAAAAGCCACTCAGGTGTGGCTTTTACTGTATATATTAAGATGTATGAAAACATATTTAAATGAGTTCATTTGAATAACAAAAAAAAAGCCAAGGGGAGCTCCTGGCTAATGTATATATTCAGATGTATTAAAAGCTATTTAAATGAGTTAATTTGAATAACAACGAAAAAGCCACTCGGAGTGGCTTTTTACTGTATAAATTATAATATATGAATATCAAATAAAGAGAACGTATGAATGATCGTTTTATCGAGTCCAAGTTCAATTATAATACAAAATCAATAGAGGGCGCTATTTTTGTGGTGATGGATATCAAAATAATATAAACAGAGGGCGGTACAATAAATGATCGATTTATCGAGTCCAAGTTCAATTATAATAAAAGAAATCAACAGAGGGCGCCATTCATTGGTGGTGAGGATTATAAACAGAGGGCGGCATTTAATTTTTATGATAAGGGGTTAATGTATCGATAAAACAGAGGGCGCTATTTATAAGCGCTAAGAGATCTGATTTCAATTATATAAAGAAAGGTGCTGTTCAATAAAAAACAAGAGAGGGTGATATTTTATTTATTTAAAAATGCAATCATTTTTATTTAAAGTTTATTAAATAGATGGAATACTTTGAGGCGCCGCAACTTGGGGATAAGTGCGATCATCATATAATCATCGAGAATGGTTTTTTAGTTTGTGAAACGTGCGGTGAAATAGTCTCACGTTACTTTGATTTTTCGGCAGAAAATGCGCAAGAAGATCGTATCAATTGGTCAACTTTAAAAGGAAACAAAAGAAAAACTGTGGAGAAACTTATATTTTCTGTCTGTCCAGAGCAAGACTCAGAAGATGTCCAAGAAACAATCAATAAATATAACGAGCTCGTTAATTACAAAACATTGAGGGGAAACGGATGCGTTAAACGGTCGTTAATAGCGGCCTGTTATCATCACGTCGTTGGATGGAACAAAGAACGAGTTAAAGATTTATTTAAAGTGACTCAAAATCAATTTAATAAAGCCCTAAAAAGATACGATGACCACTACAATAAAGGCGGGGCCGAGGGTGTTGCCCTAAGAGGTGAAATAGAGGTATAACTCGGCGGATCGCTTTCGTAATGTTTATTTACCGAGAATTTGAACTTGTAAGTTTTTCGATAAGAGATTTTTTTTCTTTTGCCAGCCGTTCGTCTACCCGTTTTTTAACTTCTTTTTCAAAGTCTGTATCGTTTTTAATTTTTTGAAGCTTTGTGCTGGTCTTTGTTCTAATTTTTTGCTTAAGCTCGTTAAATTTTGCGAGCTCTCTCGTAATCAATAAGAACTCTTCGTGCGATATATCGCCGTCGTTGATGGCTTGAGACACGTATTCTTCAATCGTGTTAAGTTTGGAGTCTGCTAATATTTTAATCTGGTCGTGCTTTTTCAGCTTGGCGGATAATCGCTTAGACGCGATTCTAAGCAGAATATCTACACCAAAAGCGCCTATAAACGTTCCTTCTAGCACCAATCCAACGGGGGTTGATATAACACCCAAGAGAGCAGG
Source organism: Patiria pectinifera (assembly GCA_029964075.1). Classification (NCBI taxonomy): domain Eukaryota; kingdom Metazoa; phylum Echinodermata; class Asteroidea; order Valvatida; family Asterinidae; genus Patiria; species Patiria pectinifera. Next base: position 2,946,937 of record CM057149.1, read on the forward strand.
AATACCTATAGCCCCCGCTATAGCCCCCAGTCCTTCGACTCCTATCTCTACGTAATTAATAGCGTCTATCATTCTTTTTATTTTTTTATAAGTGCGCTCTCGGTGGTCTCTCTCTTTCAAGATTAAAGATCGAATCTCTTCAATCTTTTAAGTCTGAACACTTTTGTTTCTTCGTTACTACGTAATTGGAGTACATCTCCAGAAATATCGGGGTATAACGCCTTACCATCTACACTCATGTTTTAATATAAAAACATTTTAAAATTAAAAGATCTCCAACTCTATCATTATACTCACACCCTTGTTGTTGATGATCTGTCCCCTTTCACCTGTGATAGAAAATGTCAGTTTGTCGATTATACCGTTTTTAAGTTTCTTGAAATCTTCGACTCTATCAGGCTCGGGTTCGCGCGTAGCCACGGGTACGATTTTTAAGATGTCAGAAGGACGACCATCTAAAAGTTTTCACTCGTACTTAATTGCGGGCAGCGAATAAACAGAAATTTAAACGGAGTAACCTCGTTAGACCCGTATACACCACTTTGGGTATCAGTCTTCCTTTGGGTAAATTAAGTAATCGAGAGACTTCTCTGTTTAAGCGCAATTTGAGATTGATGTCGGTTACCACCAACGTCACATTTTTAGATTCTCTAAATATTCTAAAACTTACCCCGGGTATAGAATTTAAAATGAAATCGAACCAATCGACGTCGTACCACCCCGGTGGGATGGTGACCGAACCGGTGACTCCGGCTGGTAACGGCACTAAATGACTCGGAGAAATAAAATCTAAATCATCACCAGATATGATAAGACTCCCCCGTATTGTTATCCCAGCTTGCCTAATTTCTCTCGCTCTAGATTTGCTTATTGTACCTTGGATATATTCTAGCGCTATCCTTTTACCTTCCTCGATGTGCCCCCATCTGTCATATAAAATGTTTGCCAAAAACTTAAGCGTATTGCGTTGTGCACCTGTAATTGGTCTTATTTGCAATTTATCGATTAAAAGTCTTTGTTTTATAGAAAGTTGTTGTTTTTCTTCTTTGAGTAATTCTAAAGCAGAGTCTAGTCTCTCTTCTCCATACGCTTCTATAAGATCGTTTATAACTCTATTGAAAGTATTTTCGTCGTTAATTAAATAGTCGTAGGGCAAATCACCTATCAACGATTCGATAAAATCTCTATCTTTTCTTATTATTGCGTCAGGGTCTAAACTATACCCATGCACTCCAACAGGAGGTTCTCTTTCAGCGGGTCTCCCGTCTATATGCGTATACCAATCAATCTCCGTGGCGCTAGAAATATTAAAATATCCGGAGTTAAAGATCACCCTTTTTACACGTACAGATTTTTGACCGTTTAAATTACCTACGACGTCTTCTAATTTAAACGTCTGCTCATTTTGAAACAAGTGAAACGAATGCATTTATTTTAAAGTCTTTTTATATTAAAACTGAAACTAAAATAATGAGTGATTTTAAGTCGTTAAAAAAGCAGATACAATCGATAGCCGATCAGGTAACGAGACAAGTAAATCAAAATGTAGCCAAGGCAAACGAGCTAAAACATCAAGCTGCACCCCAAGCAAAGTTTTTAAACAGCACTAAACCCAGTGAACTGGAGGTCATAGTTAATAATACCAACGGGTTTTTAACCATGTTTTCCGACTTAACCTCGGACTATAAATTGCCTCACGTTGAGACGGACGAGGATGTAGATCGTTGGAAATCACACCCCATGTCGTTTTATCAAAATCAGTTAAATTTTGCAATCTACTGCGCTACTACGGGCTGCGGTATTGGATTTGATCTTTTAAACGCGAGCAACCGTTACGTTTGGGCCATTTTTAACTTTCATTTATATTTTACGGTTAGAAAGATCCTGTACGACATTGCCGCTCCTTTACCGGGAGATGACGCATTTAACGCTCTAGACAACAGTTATAATCACAGAGCATTTACCGATACCTGTTTGTTGTTTGGTATAGATCAAAACAAGTCTTTTAAACAGACGAGAGACACAAAATCTAACGGTTTAGGTACCTCATATATCTTTAATAAAGGCAAGTTTGTGGCGGTTGGTGAATATGATAAAACACTACCCAACAAACCCAACGTTCTTTACGGCGGCTACCACGGTCTAGACAGTCCCAAAAAGAGTGGAAGCCTTTACGTTCCTTGGACGGTTATTTACATCGAACAAAATGAATCGGTACAAAAGGCTTGGTTAGATTTTATACCCAACACGAGTTCGTTTACCTCCGCGGGAATCATAAAGATCAACGAATCAATTAGATCTTACGTGTACGCTTTACTCGGTGCGCAGGCTCAAACAAAAACGAGCGTATTATCACCGGGAACCGGATTAGACGCTCAGAGACAATTTAACGTCATCGTTGAAGATATCATCAATGCAGCAGACGACATGGAAACGAGTATCGATCAATTTCAAGACTCTTTGCAGTATGCCAGAACGCCTTTAAATTTTGTCGTGAAACCGGGGTTGTATTTAATTCCATCGGATATGAACTTGAGGGTTGGAACGCACGACGGCTATAACAACAATCTTCAAATCGCTACCCAGAGTATGAACACTGGTTTGGTGCCAGATTTAAACTCACAACCTCAACCGGACGACTCTTTTGATGACACCGATGACGTCGCGCCACCAACACCCCTAAAGCCTATGACGAACGATGTTGTATCACCTACACCAGCACCAGCACCAACACCCTCACCAACACCAGCACCTACAGTTTTAACAAAGGAGCCCACGAAACTACAAACTCACCAAGACGAAAAATTATCGTTGACGGTAGGAATATTAGCTATCGTTGGTATGGGTATTTTAGCTTACGAGGCAACGCGGTAAGTCACACTCTAATCTCACAACACAAAAAAATAAGCCTTACCAACTTTGTGCTGGTAAGGCTTTATTTTTTTGTTTAAACTTGATTACAACTATTACTACCATCGTTTTTGCAGGTACGCAAACACCAAGGCTCCCACACCCAAAAACAAAGCCCACACGTGTTCGGCCAACCACGATACGGACTTACTCAGCGCGTTTAATATCCAACTGAGTACGCTGCCTATGATACCCGGCAGAGCACCCAACGCGCTCACTCCCAGTTTTTGAAGAGCAGATGCAAAATTAGCGAGTTGTTTTGAAATCCACTCTTTGATACCACCTTTTGGTGTTGGTGTTGGTGCAGGTGTTGGCGATGGCGCGGGTGGGGCACCCGCACCTCTCACGCTAGCGACGATGCTACTCACTATCGTGCTGATGGCTAAACTCAAAGCGGCTAAAATACTCACTACGGTCACACCTTGTTCTCTAAACAGAGTTCTGATCTTTTCCGCCAGAGTCGTGTCGTCGCCTAATATTTTATTAATCGTTTCTTTGATTCTAGCGATCTGACTTTTGAGCCCTCGTTCGTTGGCTTTTGCGGCTTCTAATCTGGCGGATCTTTCAACGTTCAAGTAGCTCAATTTATCATTTAACTCTCGTCGACCCTCTTCGCTGTGAGATTCGTCGAGTTCTTGTCTCGTGGCTGCAATCTCTCGGTCTAGTTCTGTGAGACGCGCTAAATTAAGTTCTAGGTTACCTCTCAACGTCTGAAGAGTTTTGTCTAAACCCTGGAGTTCTCTGTAATTCAATCCTTCTGTTTGAGAGCCGGTGTCTTGTTCTAAATCGTCTATAATCTCGATAACCTCATCGGTGACTCTGGGTAGTTCTGTCATGGGGATACTCTCGGGTTGTATCGATTGCAGTTGTTGACTTTGATCGTCACTGAGTGACTTACGTGCGTAATGCGTAAAACCTAATTTGTTTCTAATAAAATCTCTACCGTTTAAACCCATCTTTCTTACATTTATCTCTATAGTCCTCAGAGTCAAGAATCTGTCTGGTTTTCTTTGATCCGTTAACCTTAGTAAGCCTTTGCCAGTGTCATAAAATAAACCTTCTGTGTTGAGAATAAATTTTTCGTATCTCGGAGATATTGGTTTATTGTATATGTTATAAGTATCGTAAAACTCATCAACGCGCCCATTAGTGACCATGCTTCTTGCTTGATCAAAAACGTCATCTATGTCGGTAGTGAGGATTGGTGGTGCAGGAGTATCAAAGTTGTCGTCCAGATTGGTCTCTGCTACATCATCATCGCCATCGTAATCGTAATCATCAACGGGGTCAAAGTCAAATCCTCCTTCAGCCATTTATTTAATAAACCTATTTAAATTATGCCGTTTTCATTATACTGCCCGGTAGTATACCCTGGGTCACCAACCAATTTTGCGTGGCCAGAGCTCCACTTATAATGCCCGTCAATTTAGCCGCATCTTCTACGCTTAGTTTGTTTAAATCTGGCGCTTTCATTTTAAGTAGTTTAGCTCCTATCATGGCGTATCCCATCGAAAGACCCGATATGACGGCTCCGTGATAAATCGTATTAGCTATTCCGTTGGTGTCAAAGTTACTCATCGTTTTTAATATAACAATTTTTAAATTGCTGTTTATTCCATGTCTAGCGTTTTGGGGACGCTGGGTGTAGTGGGTTGCGTGACTACCGGCACTGGCTGTATTACCGGCGCAGTTGCCTTACTTTTTAGTACCAGCAGCCCCACCCCTATTATAGACGCTATAGCCCCCCACATCACCCAAGAGTTGTAGTTTGGTGAGCATGTATTATCGTCCGATGTTACGTCCATTTTTGCTAATTTTAATTTCATCTGTCTATTGTGCTCGGCTAAAGCTTTACCCTGCTGTATTCGTTTAGGATTTTTAGTCTTGGTCACTCTCGTTACCGTCGGTGACGATGTTGTTTTTATCGGTTGGGGTGTCTCTGTCTCTGCTGGTTGAGCTGCAGGCGTTGCTGTCGCTGCTTTCTGATCTTCCATTTATTATATTAGGTTTATTAAATTTCAAATGTTTTGTTGTGATAATCGTAGCAACTAGGGGTGATATTAAAGTTCCGTACTTGTAACAAACGTCGCTCAACATACCAGCCATACTCGCGCTTATAATAGGATCAGAACTCAAGTCGTTGGTGAGTTCTTCTTCAGAATCTATAGTGACGTTATATCCTAAAACTTGTACGGGTGTAACAACAGCTAACACTCTCGAAAATATACTTAAAGTGTATTTACCAACGGTTTGAACAATTTCATTTCCAAATTTAGTTTCGTACAGATGATACAGCTTTTCGAGTTCTTTACTGTCAAGAGCTTCGATATGTTTAACGGTGTATTCCTTTCCTAAGTACTTTCTAGAGTTTCCAGCTGCTACGACACCGCACAAACGATCTTTATGTTCTGCGTTGTGATCTTGTTCGTTCGTTAAAGTAAGTTTTAGGTCCTCCATTTAATTAGAAAGGAATTTAATTTTGTTGTAGCTGTTGCAACTTTGTTATAAAAGCGAAGGTATTCGTAGGTGTAAAACGATAGATTAAGCGATATGATGATAATAGCCAAAAACTGCAAATACTCGAATATTGCTATCATTTACTAACAGCAAAATGTATTTTGTTGACGTTTGTTGATTAACAAATTGTAATACATGTGTAGTTTATTGAATAGGTTGCTACTGAACTAGCTATTAATTGTTACTCACCTAGCTATTAATTGTTACTCACCTAGCTATTAATTGTTACTCACCTAGCTATTAATTGTTACTCAACTAGCTACTCAAGTAGCTCGTAACTAACTGGAGGTTCGGTGTATACGACCAATTTACTATATTTCACATCTCTCAAACGTCGTTTTATATAATCTCGTTCTTCAATGGGTACGACATCGTTTTCGTCTAACGCTTGATCAAACGATGTTTTATCTTTGCAGTAAAATAATGCCAACCAAGCCGTGTTTTCTCTATAATCTTTTAAAACGCTGTTGTACTTTTGGGTCAGTAACCAACAGCTGTGATTTACGTGTCTTCCGCTAAATGCCATCTTGCTTAGCGCGCATGTCTTTTTACGATATTTAATCTCTTGATCTGAAGAGCAATCGTCCACGATAAACAACGTGGCAACACCTTCAAATATTTTCCTGTAAAAATCGATCGCTTCGTTGAGCGTCATCTTGTACAATTCCGGATCGCAGAGGTATACCTCAGGATCTGCTTGAATCCACTTTCTTTCGATGTACGTTTTGTTTTTAAATATGGTAGGGCAAATGATGACTATCGCCTCAAATGTGTTTTTATAATCTGACTCTAACAGATCCAAAATCCATTTGGTTTTGCCCGAATTTGTTTTGCCGACGATTAAAGCGCAATGCGGTTGTGTCATTTAACTTAACAGAGATTTAAAATTTCCGTCTTCCAAGTTCAATTGAGCATCCATGACTAAAAATACGTACATCGTGAGGTCACCTTCACTTTCAGCTTCTCTGGTAAATTGAATGTTGATGCCTCCTCCGTCTCCGATTTTTCTACCAGATCCGTGAGCGGAATTGTCGTCGTTACTTCTAAAATCGAGCCACAGACCGTACTTGTTTTTTAGATAGTCTCCGAGGTCACAACCCGTCATATGTAAGTCTTTAGCTACTCCGCGCCCGCTTTCGGTATCGCTGTCTCCAAAGAACTTGATAATTTCGTTCCAGTGTTGATACTGAGACATGCCTTGACTGTAGAGTTGATTGGGTTTACCTTCTACGGTCACCGATGTTTTGGTTAGTTTTGGATTATAAAACCGCTGCGGATTTTTCTCAGCGGGGTCTTTAAACAAAAACAAAATACCCTTGAGACTCCTGATGGGTTGATTGACGCTGACGTTCCAAAGCGTGTCCGATTTGTTGACGGATCTAACTTCTAGCGAGTGGATTTTATCAAACAGATATTGCATTAACCCCTTGTGTTTATTCCTGATGGTGATAGCTAGGTCTCTGTTGGTCACCACTTCGTATTCGAGAGACAAGTCTGAGATAGAATACATCGCCGCCGTATCTGAACTGTTGACTACTTTTTCGTGATCGTTAAACTTTATCTCGTACGTCAGAGGTTGTTTTAAACCGCTGGGGTAAAAAGGGTGATGCGAAGTCAGTATGTCAATGTCTAGGGGAATGCAATATCTGTTACCATAGGCATCCGCGATAGCTTGATCTTTACCGCTGTTGGCGCCCGCGTTAGCATCTTGTGCCCCCGTTCTTAGTTTAGACACATTTTCTTTTTCTATGCCCGAGTACGCCATGTTTCGAGTCGTCGAGCTGTTGAGCCAATTGTCTTTAAAATTGTGATACACGTCGGCGTGACGATAACTTAATTTCGTGACCTTGAAGCCTGACGCTGATTTCGCTGACTAAATTTCTGGCCAAATTACCAAAAATGGTTCTATTGTTGTCACTTCCACTGTAGAGTTCTAAACTAAAAGCTAGTTTACAAGTGCCGGGTACGATCACGTCGTCCACACCCAATTGAGGAAACTTGACCCTCAGCGTTTGCCCCGCCGATATACTACTAGGATTGTGGGTAATGACCACCTCTTTTCTCTCACCCTTGATAGATCTGGGTATTTTTAATAGTCTGCTGGGATTGAGCTTTTTTCCATACGCATTCATTTTATTTATACGAGTTTTAAATTTAAAGGTATTTGTAAGCCAATAGGCCCACCAATAGCGTTCCTCCTGCGATAAACGCCAGTTCTTTTTCTATTTGTTGGTCGCTAGGCTCGTAAAAATCTTCGAGTTTGGGTTCGCGTTGCAGTCCTACGGGTAGTTTGGTAGATTGTCCACTCACCTCGTTATAGTAACGCAACGCTCGGTCTACGTTAGAAAATGTTTCTTTAGAAGCATTTTGTTTTCTGATACGGTCGTTTAGAAAATCTAGATATTTCGTTCGTTCTCGTTGCCACTTATCTTTGGCGGCTGAGAGTTGTTCTATCGCTAAATCGTGTCTCTTACGCTCCTCGTCACTCTGTTTCAGATTTGAAAATAAAAAGTTTGAACCCGTAAAAGCTAAGGCGTTGACGATCGCGCCTCCTAACATCATAGCAACGCTAGCCATATTATTATAAACGTCTTTTATATTAAATAATATGCAAACATTATCTAAACTGTATTATAGCCCGAGCGGTTATTGGAGGGGTGAAAGTGCCGTCGACCATTTACACGATAAAACAAAAATCGATAAAAAGGTAATCAGAGATTGGCTTAAAAAACAAGCGATCTGGCAAATTTATCTACCGGGTCCTGCGTATGTACCCAGGCCTACGAGTACTTCGCGAGAGTTTGAAACACCAAACGACTTTCACCAAATGGATGTGCTATACCTACCCTGGGATAAAGTAAAACGCAAGACTTATAAATACGCTTTGACGGTTGTCGATGTTGCGAGTCGATACCACGAAGCAGAACCTTTGGTTTCTAAAACAGCAGATTCCACGCAAGATGCTATCGTCAAGATTTACGCGAGGTCGCCTTTGAGTTACCCTAAAACGTTGAGAGTAGACGCCGGTACCGAATTTAAAGGAGCATTTAAAAAATGGATGGCCTCAAAAAACGTCGAGATTATCGTAGGCGAACCCGGAAACCACCGATCGCAGGGTATCGTAGAAAGATTTAATCGAACGCTAGCCGAGAGACTGTTTGGTCATCAGTACGCTCAAGAAATGTTAAATCCCGAGAGTAGAAACACGCAATGGGTCGACCGATTACCCGGGTGAGCAAGAGGGTGGAACTTCTAGAAGAGCCACGGATCCCATTTGGAGCGTAGACATCTTCAACGTGGAAAAAAGAACGAGTCAATTTAAAATGATTGAAGGTAAAAAAGTCACGACGGGTCCTACTCTTTATTACCTGCAAGACGGCCCAAAAAGGAGTTTTGTGAGACAAGAGCTTCAAGTCGTACCCGAGGACACGCAATTACCGCCTAATTAATATCTAGATTACGGTGACCATAAGCGAGCGTGTGTATTCCATCCGGTAAAATGTACCTCTTTGTGTCCAACGGACTCAACGATAGTTTATTTTGAGATACGGTGTAAAGGATGTGATTTTCCGATCTAATGTGAGTCATGGTTTCGTAATGAGATTTCTTGTTTAAGATGCAGTCGTAATAGTGTCGGTGTTTTAATTTCTTAGAGGTGACCGATTTTGTGACTCCCTTGGCTTTTTTCAAGTTGATGTCAGCGGTTAAAATCGAGTACATTTTAGGTCTTATGCAAACAACTTCTTTGATTATTTTACCTCCAAACTCGTCTTTAAATTTACCGATCACTTTCTTATTGGTTGGATCGTACAAAGGATGATCCGTCGGATAATTTGAAAGGTCGTATTGTTGCCCGTTTTGCTGCATATCTTTGTATACGTCGTCCGTGTGCACTACGAGTACCAAACTGTCTGTATCTGTGTACATCAACCTGATTTTCTCTTTGTACTTGTCTTTCAAATGGTTGTAATAAAAATCGTACATCAGCGTCTTTGAGAGATCCAAGATACTCACTCCGCAATAGATTGGTTTGTTTAACACGGTTTTAGTCTTGTACTTTTCGACAAATGACAATTTGCATTCTGAAAATGATGTCGTCGTTTTGTAGCTCGGTTTCTGTATAATTTTTTGGTATTTATCTCGATCGTCATCGTTACTGTCTCTGAGTAGGTAACCGTCAATTCGGTTTCTGACGTTTTCCATCGTCTTACCAAACACGCTGTTGTTCATCAGTTTAAAAAAGTCTTTCTCAAAATCAGAGGTCGCTTTTGTTCGGAGTTGCGTGTTTTTGTCGATGTAAGATGCCATCCAAGGCGCTTGTTTAAATTGCAGCACTCGATGCACCTTTTTAAGTTTCAAGCCGAGTTTGAGATACAACTGCAACGTGACGTAGTGCAAAACATATTTTTGTTTAGGATTAAGGGTACACGTTAGTTTTTGCACGTTGCTACTAGGTTCGGTATCCAATAACTCGTTTTGATAATCAGACATCCATTCTTTTGGTATGACGATGTTTTCTGGCGCTAGGGGGTAGTCGTTGTGCAGGTCGTGGAGATTGTCCGGGTAATCGAGGTCTACTTCGAAGCAGTAACCGGTGTTTGACGTTTTCCTGAGAGATAATATCTTGGACTCGGTAAATGTTTTTGTAGACGCCCATTTAAAGTCTTTGTACGGCAGGTATTGACTCATGGCCCAGCCGTACAGATTGTTTGCATCGAGGTAGGTGATGTAACTCGACGGCTCGTTTGGATTATGGTCGGGTAGGTATTTGTTGTTGGCTTTGTAGTATCTCATACCACCCACGCTCGAGATACCACCTCTTTTTGCCTCTTAAAAAACTAAATGTTTGTCTACGTCTTGCAATAGTTCGAGTTTAACTTCCGAGTGTTTTAACAAGGCATCCCACGACAATCCTGGTGCTGTGTAGTAATTAGCAGGATCTAACGCGTAGTTTGTAATACACGTTTGCCTAAAGTTTTCAAATACGCAAGCCAGTAATAACGTATCGGTAGTGACGTACAAATCGTGATATTCCCCCATGTTTTTAACTTTAAACTCGTTCCACGTCAGTTTAGCTCTGTCGTAGTCCTCTCGCGATATATTTTCGTCTTTTAGGCTGCTGTAAAATTGTTCGATGGGGGGTAGGCTTGTCTCTTGAAATCTGTCAAACGAGTCCATGTATTCATACGGATAAACTCCTTTTTGTAACAACGAGTCAATGTTTTGACGATGAAAATGTTCTCTGAGTAGTTTAAACGACTCTCTCGGACAAGCTTTAGATAATCTATCCAACGAAGACGCCATAAAATTAAACGAGTCTATAAATCGCATATTTCCGATCGAAAACGAAATATACTTTTCCGAATTTCTAGCGATAACTTGTATTTCCTTTTTGTCATCGTACTCTGAAATACTCTGCATGATCAAGTGAGCGTCGTAATTTTGCAAATTGTGAAAGACGACCGGTATGGGGGTAAAACCTGGTTTAACTTGTAATTTTAGATTGCAGTAGGCGTGCGCGGCACCTCTATATCTACCCGTGACGTGGCAGTGATCTCTCACCTTTCTAAATTTGTTGATTTTCTTTTTGCATTCGAGACATTTAGACTCGGTAAATCCATTTTTGTTTTCGTACTGATGTTCTTTTATTTGTTTTTCTGTTTTTGGTTTTTTGGGTTTCTGGCACTGACAGTTGCTTGAGTAATTGGGATAAATTGGTTTCTCGCAAATCCAACACGTGTTTGTTTTATCATGATGTTCTTTAGCTCGCTCGTTAAATTTCATGGGTTGGGGTTTTTTAAATATGCAATTTATGTCGCTCTGTATTTTTAACATTTTATTGACAAACTTTGATGCGGCATCTTTACCTCTATAAGTCTCTTGATACACATTGGTGCCGTCGCATCGGATGACAACTAGCGAATAACCGCTTGCTTTGTGAATGTTTGTCTTTTGCGTGTTGTCCTTTTTATCGTCCGAGTTGTTTTCTAATATCGATTCAAAGTCGGCGTAAACTACAAACGGTGCTTTTTGTTTAAACCTGTAGTTTTTAAATTCTAATATTGGCACATCGTTTTCGTCGACTATCCACTCGTTATTTACATATTTTCGCTTAGCGGTAGGAAATACAATCTTTGACGGATGTGTATCTATACCGTTACAATCGGTCATGTGTCTATCTAATTTTACTTGCGTTCTATAATGACACAGACACCTTCGACAAAAATATTTCTTACTTTTATGTTTTGTAACGTTGTGAATCAATCTCGAAAAATTATTTATCCAGCAGTAGTGATGCTTGTCGCCGTCAGAAAACAAAAACAGATCGATAGGTCGTGACTCTGGTTTATAGTTTTTAGACACGTATAACGGATATATTTCCTCCTCATAACCGTATACGTTTATCGTTAAATTATTTTGACTTTCTATCTTTGGTATCTGGTCGATCGGTGTTGGAAAGTCTACGCCTTTAAATTTGAGTCCGTCGTCTTTGGTGTATACAACAGGTTCTTCTTTATGAATTTTATATTTAGGATCGTTTTGTATGTTATCTGCTACTTTATCCGTATACAACCCAAGAGCGGCTCTCAAACACCATCTCAAACACTCGTCGTCTTTGTTTTTAATGTTAATCATCGCCGTTTTCTGTTTGATATATTTTGGTAGGTCAATATAAGAACTACCCCTCACGGGGTTAAACCTGTTGATGTTGATATACAACGCCATTATCTTTTTTAAAACCCAACCCGATCCCTGATTCGTATACCTTTCATCCTTTTTAAATAGCTGGTCGATGTCTTCTTTTAAAACCTGTTTTATTTGACTTTGATTTAAAACGACTCTCTGATCGGTAAAATGTATAGCTTCGATCGTTTCGATCGTACCATCCGGTTTGGTTTTTTCGTATTTTATTTTGATTGTGAGCTCCATCTTTAAACCTCTTAGCTCTCTCAATTCTGACTTGATTTTATTTACTATTTGATCTTTGTGCGTATCAAAAAATCTGACTAAATCGTCGTTAAAAAGTCTAGGAATCAGTTCCCAGTTTCTAAAGTTGTTTCTAAATCTTCTCGTCGCTCTGAACTCAGCCTCTTGAAAACCCTCGGGTTGCCTAGAGTTTTGAATCGCCGAGAGTAAATCTTTTTTCAAAACTCGGCCTTTATAACCCGACGGGTTATATTCTAGATCATAATCGTCTACAATCTGTTTGAGCTCATGCAGCTTCTTTTTCCTCAAGTTTTTAAATTGAGCTTCGTATTTTTTTATCCCGTTGATGTAGACTTTACGCGTAAGAGCAACATTTTGATTGTACGGTACATTATATCGCTGGACGTAATCGCGCAGCGTGGCTTTATTCCATCTAGAAAATCCCTTAACGATTGGCCTAATCATATCCATCATTTATATATATCAATATAATTTTTTTTAAATTTTTTTAAGAGGTCAGACTTTTAGATTTATAAGCAATCAGACTCACCGGCTAGACAGAGAGAGATCTTCAAGACTAGAGATATTGAGCCTGGTTTTGGCCGGGGGCTGAGACTGAGATATTGGGAGATCATGGAGAGGAGAGGGGCAAGGGAGGGGCGAGGGCAGATATCAAGGGAGAGGGGCGGGGGCAGAGATCAAAGGGGGCGGGATAAAGTCTGGTATCCGCCTCCCCCTTGACCCTGTACTACCCCCAGACCCATGGCAAAGTCTGGAATCCTCCATAAATACCTACTTTGTATACAGTAATTATTACGAAACAGTCAACTCCACCCATCTAGCGGGTGCCGCGCGAAGCGCGGCATGCCGCTAGTGAGATACATTTGTAGTTCTTCGGACACGTACCCTTATTACATTGAACATACACCAGTTGCAATGGTTTGACAGGACAACACCCAACCAATGTAAGTCACAAGTCTAGTTCTAAAAATAGCCCTCTATCACAGTGTAAAGTAGACTGTTTCCTGCCCCCCCCCAAACAATATGGGGACCGGTAGCTAGCTCCCATTTACAGTCATTGATTGGATCAGCTCTGTATGCGCGTGCAGCATGATTGCGCAGCAATCAGTGTTCAACGTTGTGCATGGACGTTAGTTGAACACACGGTCATAAAAACTGACTCTTGTCTTACGACACAAAGTACGCAAAACTACCAGTGTCTCCATGAAAGCAACTTTCAAGAATTTGAACTGCATAGGTTTTAAATGCTGAACAGTTATGCCCGTCTCTAAAATGATAGTTGGCAGAGACACAACAGAGACACAAGCAAAAAGCGAAACTCATAACCTCTTAAATTGTACATTCGTGGCCTATTGCCATTTTGCACCAGGCTGGTCCGGTTGCGCGCAAACATTACCTTTGTGATTTTGAAGTCCGAAGGACAATGGGGTCAGGAAACCAGACTAAATGTAAAGCAGGGATACAGGACCAGCTTAGTTCGGTGATGAAACTTTGCTATAGTTCGACCAGACAAGGTAAATCAAAATTTAATCAAACGGTGAGCTGAGGCAGTGGCCTGCCCGGAATTGAAAATCCTAAATCGGGGTTCATATCGCTATTGTAATGGAGGTAATCATTTAGAAAACTTCTCTACCGCTTCAATCAGTTATCTTGTTTTATAAATAGTAAAAACAAATTATTTACAATTTCGCTATATTTTGTGGCAGAAAGTGCGTCAAATTTGTCACTACACAAAAAAATGTGTCCCAAACCGTAGCCTGAAGCCACTCTTTGAAATGCACTGATATTCCTATAAGTTGACAAACTGTAGATGACGTCTTTAAGCATTTAAAAAGCCCCAAAAAGTATTTCAGGTAGCATTTTACTACTGTAATGTATAAATATTTCCACTGTAGCCGTTGGAGGAAGAGCACAGACGCCCTGCTTCATCCACCGCCGGCGCACAGCATGCCCAACCTTGTCCTGCCAATGCATCTTACTATGTGCCTTCAATGTTGCAGCGTCGGACAAGCTCACTTCAACATGAAACCGTTGAGAATAAGAACACAAGTGTGTTCTATGTGGACTTCAAAGGATTCCTGCCTGGTAAGTAACGGCTGGCATGCCTTTAAACAGTAGATATTAATCATGGGCGTCGCTAGGATTTTTTCTAGAGGGGGGCAAAAAAAAAAATTTTGCCAAAAAATGCTTGTATTTCTCAACACATTCTCGTTTTATCAGTTTTAGAGGGGGGCAGGGACATTTTGCCCCCCCCCCCACACTCATTAAATTTACACCACTTTGTCTTCGCGCCTCTTTTTCTTTTTTTTTCTTTTTTTTTTTTTTTTTTTTTTGTTTTTCCGGGGGGGGGGGGGGGCAAGTGCCCCCCTTGCCCCCCCTCGCGACGCCCATGATATTAATTGTATTTTGTGTACATCAGACCAGCGTCACTGATTTTGACGGCACAAAACAGTTAAGAAACACACAATTAAGAAACACCCTTTCCGTGCATGACTGTTTGTTAACTAGAACGCGTTTTCTTGTCTTGCACACCGGTTTGCCTAACACGAACTATGGGGGGGGGGGGGGTTTCAGGTCCTTTTTCTTGATTCTTTTTGTGTGTTTTTATTTAACGTTGAACGAAGAAACTGACGTGCTGGGTTTGAACCTGTACAAACTCCAGTTTGTCGTTCCGGCTCTCTACCAACAGAACTATCCAATTGTGTATTAATTGGAAAATCATGCAAAATTGTTAAGCCACGCAAGTCGGGCTTTACAAAGAAAGAATCGCGATTCAGATATTTGTACATTTTGCCATGATACAATAACATTTAACACCTTTTCTGGTCATGTAAAACGGTAAGCCCCTTTGGAACGAAATCGAAAAGATAGCTGCGCCGAAATGTGGTAGAACAACACTCTGTCCGTGGAGAATATTCCTTTCGGGGTGGGTGAAACCCATAATAGCTACCGGTCTTTAAATACTCTGAACAACATAGGTAAACAGACAGTGAGCCGTTTTAAATATGGCCAGTGCTCCAACCTTATCATTTTTTGAGCAGAAATTCCAGCTTCGTCATATGAATTTAACGGATTTATATTTTTTGTTGTGTGTAAAATTAGTAGTGCGTATCATGGAGCAGATGATTAATTGTGCATCATGTTGTTATTCATTTGTTGATAACATCTTTGAATAAAATAGACAAAAGAACTATCCAGCCCTCATCTAGTCAGTTTTTCTTTGTGGTTAATTTGAACATAATTATTTTATTTTCCAGATGGATTGTACCATCGGTTAGTTGTGCGAGCTTTGCGATGGTCTCAAACATTTGGTGGAACAGATCTAGATCCTGGTCTGCTCTATGATCGAGCAAGTGTCTTTGTATATCACGATCATGAGTTTGTTCTGCAAATGGTGCACCAAAAAGATCTTGCATACATCAAAGTAAGTACATTGTCTTAGAAATGGTATCTGTTCAATATGACCAGTTGCGGATAAAAATAGTGTTGATGCAGCACAAGTACCCCCTCAAATGTTACCATAGGAGAGTAGGGGGAACATGGGGAGGGATACTTCACACCATATGGCAATGAACCAGTAAACACATGATGTATTTCTCCCACTGGGGCTCTCAAAACCGCAGTACTATTCGTTCACAGACTCTATAGGCCATTGTAATCATCCCTCCTGGTATATAAAAAAAAACCACCTTCACAAACCACAAATTAAAAATATACATATTTATTTATTTCTGAGCAAAGTGTGTGCCCTTCCTAACATCATGTAAAACTCCAATGCTTTATCCTCAAGAGTATTTACTTTAGTTGCTGTATTTAATGACGATGACCTTCCCTGTGTTTGTAGGTGAGTGTCGCGAGGCTGAAAGTCATTCCAGCCCCACAAAATGTCAAACCACCTTCGACTGATGTCACGTGTGAGGTATGCTATGTATATATATAATAACCATCATAGTATGCCAACAAATGTGTGCGACAGTCTCAAATTTAAAAACAAAAGATCTCTCACGCTCCATCGGTGTTTTCCTCGTTTTTCTCTGGGAAGGGGAACTATGAATAAAGCATGCTGAAAACCGTGCATAAGAAATGTCGTTTTTCCTTTGTAAATGGAAGGTGTTTGCTTGATGAGGTTTGTCTTTTGTACAGATAGAGTGCATATAGGTTTAAAATTGTCAAAAATGGTATGTAAGACATAAGATAAAGTCACCACTTCGTGTATAAGCAAGGTAAGTATTGTATACTACAATGCACTCTCTTTCTTTCCCTCCCTCCCCTCCCCCTCTCTCTCCCCCTCTCTCTGTGTCTCTCTTTTTACACAATGGAATTTCAATTATGGCATAAACATAAATGTAATTATTTCATAACAGGTTAAGGACTTTGTGGAAAAGCATCTGCAGAGTTTGAAAACCACGTGGATCGAGCGAATTAAGTACTGCATCAGTGTCCAGTGTCCCAACAAGCTTGAAGAACCCCACTTTCTTCCACTGGATGATTGCTTGAAAAAGCCAGAATTTCTCTGTCGGTTTAAACATTGTCGAGCCCTTATCAAAACGGAAGAAATCCAAGCCATGTTCAAGCAGGAAAGCTCCGAGGAAGAAGCTTCCGCTCGTGGTAAGTGAAGGCAGTGGCGTAAAACCGTGTCGGCAAGGGTGTCGATGAGGGATGACCAAAAATCATAAAATTGTCTTGCCATGGAAATTCGAAAGGGGAAAAGGGGCGCTGTTTATAATATATTTCTTGTGCAAACTTGTAAGCGTATACGTCCCTTAACCTTATATCAAAACGGTGAATTTGAAGTTTTTTTTAGAACTGCAAGTAAGTTAATACATTTGGACTTTTGGAAAGTTTGAAGATAAGTCAAAATCAGATCTCACCACAAAACAAAATGGGGGGGGGGTGGCCGGGGGTGATTCAATGGCCCATCCCCACACCTCCTCCCCCTCCCCGGTCAAAAAGTTGAGGGATTTACGCTCATGAGTGATGGCAAGTGATGAATTCTGAAGATCATGTCGTTGCTTTTAATGCTATTATATCAACATAACATGAGTAAAGGAGATGAAACTTGCTCCGAAAAATTTCATTACAATACTTTTTGTGTGATTTTTTTTCGGGCACATGATTGGTAATAATTATATCACGCGTATACAAACAAGTGGTGCTGGCGTCTTATTTTAAACCACTTTATTTTGTCTCTTGCTTTGATCCAATCGTTTCTGCGATTATACTGGTGTTGCCGCGTCTGTAAATTTGCTGATCGAGTGAGACAGACATGAAACCTTTCAGAAACAGAAACTTTTCAACAAGGGGACAACCTTAATTATCAGCAACCTATATTCAGTTTATTAATGCGTGTTTGCTTCCCTCAGTGCATTATACTGTGTTGAGACATGCTTAATCATCATCTGTCAATTTAACTGAAATAGCTTTTTGATTGAATATATTCTTGCAATGTGCTACTTTTGTTTTCTTCTATTTTTGCATGAACAGCCGATAGGCAGCCGATGAGTGATATTCATTTCAGAGAGATAGCAAAAGACCTGGGTAAAGAGTGGGAGCAATTGGCCACATACCTGGGAATCAAACCAGAAGAAGTTGACAAGATTAAAATAGACTATAACGCTAGCGGAGTCAATGAGCAAATATTCCAAATGCTGGTAAAGTGGAGGCAAAAGCGCGGAAATGAAGTGGACAAGATGCGAAAAGAGCTCATTGATGCACTGTTAGAGGTGGAAAAACCTGAGCTAGCAGATGTAGTGCAGAATTACTAAACTGAAATGTAATGGCTTTGGCCAGAATCATCGGCATCTGTATATTCAGAAGAGCAGATCTTTTTTTTTTTCATGAGAGGTATATCTCAGACTTGAAAAGAGACTTGTTAATAACAGTAACTTGTGAAAGGCATTTGCATGAGAGGGACATTTGATCGTCTTCGAAAAACAGTTTTGTCAATTACAACCTTTATGACACATAAGAAAGTGTTGAAGTCACGTTCGCTTGTCACTGTTGTTTAACCATAATCAGTGTGGTTAAACAAAGGTTAAAAAAGTTGTTTCTCTTTCACACAACTCCTGAATAATCTCGTCTCAGGTTTTTGTAGTTTGCAAAACATGATGTATTTTTTTTCCAAAGCTTCCGGCAATATTTTTCCCTTTCCCTTTCATTCATGTTTAATTAAAATCATGACTGGATAAAACGTGTAAATGCATCATTGGAAACCTGGTACATGCCAAAGATTCCTTTGATTATCAATTTAACCTCTTCCTTCATCTGCGTTTGTTTGAAAACAAAATAGATAAATGTGTACCACTAAAACTAAAATACTTGGGAATGATTTTTTGAGTCAAAATTCAAACAACGCACATAAATAGGTTCCAAATGTTACGTTTTTACCATTATATATGGTTAATTTATTTCGGGATAAATCTGTATAATTAAAACGTGAAATACGGGCAACTTCTATTTCACTCACCTGCAGAAAGAAGGATTCTTCATCAAATTGTAGGTCAGCAGTCAAGCCACACAAATAAATATTGGGCCAAATGTTTGCCATCCTAAATTGTCAATTGTCGGTTTAAACATGTGAAGTAAATTCAACTTCTATCTATGGCTATTTCACTCGTCCGCAGAAGGAAGACCTTTTCATCAATATTAGTACACTAGTGTCCTGTGCTGCTCTTACAAACTGGCATATTATCTGATGTTGTCAATACATCTTCCACTTTGTCTAACTCTCCCTCTGATGTTTTAGGCATCCATTTATTATTTGTTTGACTTCTTTGGGTTTTTCCTGCATTATTTCTTGACTTCTGTTCTCTTCAGCTCATGCTTTATTACTCTGTTTTATCCCTTTGTAACACAATATAAAATCGTTTTCATTGAAAAAAAAAGTTTCACTTCTTGATGCAACTCAGTGTATATAATTGTAACTGCCCCAGTACTTTAAGCACAACAGTTTTGTAACTCCTTTAATTTTTGATTTGCTTCTATACTAATATGACGAAGGAAAAAAGTATGTAATGTTATTAAAATGTTAATTAGATGTGGTTTTTGAAGCTGTTTTCGGAAGGTCAATGACCAGCTGTAGTATGCTGTAAGGATTGTTTGCTTGTACGTGCAGAAATATATTATACTATATATTATATCCAGTGAGTTATTGCTTTGAAATCAAATATTTAGAAGCCAAGCCTAACCTCGAAATGATGTTATTATCATTCTTATCTTGGAATATTCATATTATCCTTTCTACTAACTCAAACAAGACGAAAATTATCACTGAATAACAACATTGTTGTAGAAGTGCCTTATGATTTAGGAGTTAAACAAATCCACATACCGGATGTCTCTATAATATTAAAGTTTAATGAAATAAATATTGCCATGCTGGCAAAGTTAGATATTGCTTTTGAAGCTGTTTTTGAAAGGTCTATGGCCAGATGTAGTATGATATAAGGATGATGTGACTTTGTTTTGCAGAAATGTGTTTGACTATATATCTGGTGAATTATTGGTTTGATGTGTGCGAATAAAAAAGAATAGAGAAGACACACTTCAAAATGATGTTAATGTAATTCGTATCTTAGAAGATTACTATTATCCTTGTTAATTACTCAACCAAACTGAAGATTTTCACTCATCAATACAACATTGTTGTAAAAATGCCTTGGGAGTAATTTAAAACTCATTTTGAATGTAATTACACAGTATGCATTTAATATGTCATGCTGTCAAACGTTATCAGATATTGCTTTTGAAGCCGTTTTACAAAGGGCTATGACCAGCTGTAAATTAATTTTAAAGCAGCCTGATGTTTGTGCTATGCTGTCAGGATGATGTGCCTTTACTGCACATATTTTACAGAATATCTGGGGAATTATTGTTTTGATGTACAACACAAATGAATCCACATACAAGAACATTTGGAATGAGTATAATATTACACAGTCTTCAGAAATTAATATGTCGTGTTGTCAAATGTTAATTAGATATTGCTTTTGAAGCTATTTTAGAAATGACCAGCGCTAGTAATAGTGTTGTATGATGTGCCTTTGCTTTGCAGAAACACTTTACTAATATCTGATGAATTATTGTTCTGATGTGTCTCCATGAAATCAAAGATTGAGAAGACAAACTTAACTTCAGAATACAATTAATTCAATTATTTTGGAATATTCATATTATCCTATGTAACTATCTAAATCAAACTGAGACTTTCCACTTAAATACAACATTGTTGTAGAAGTGCCTCAATGATGAGTTAAGAGTACAATAAAAATGAATTCACAAATAAAAGAAAACTTGTTTGAATAACTGCACAATATTACACATTCTAATGAAATTAATAGATCATGCTGTCAAAAAAAACTAGATATTGCTTTAAAGCTGTTTTAGAAAGGTGTATGGCCAGCTGTAGTGCTTTAAGGATAGGCCTATATGCCTTTACTATAAAAAAAAAAAAAACATATTTAGTATAAAAATTTGGTTTATTACTTTTTTGATGTGTGTGCACTGTGCACGAACACAAATATTGAGAAGACAAGCTTAAATAAATGATGTTAATATAATTCTTGTTTTGGAATATGCCTTTTATCCTTGAAACTAAACTTGATCACAATGAAAATTGTCACTGTACATGAAATACAACATTTTTGTAGAAGTGCCGTAGGAGTTAGAAGTACCCGCAAAAGATGAATCCACATATTTTAAAAATAATTGTGGATGTCTGTATAACATCCTACAGGCTAATGAAATATATCAACTGTTAATTAAATATTGCTTAAGATCTATTTTAGGAAGGTCTATGACAAGCTGTAGTATGCTTTAAGGATGATTGTCTTTACTATATGCAGAACATGTTTTACGATGCATATGGTGAATTAATGTTTTGATGTGTGTGCACGAAATCAAATATTCGGTTAATCAGGAGACAAACTTATCCTCAAATTTATGTCAATATGATTCTTATTATGGAACATTTCCTTTATCTTTGTGACTAACTTCTTAAACTTTGTAGATTTCCACAAATACAACGTTGTTACAGAAGTGTCTTATAGGAGTAAGGAGTACAAACAAATAAATCCACATTAAAAAAAAATGTGTATAATATTACAGTCTGAAATGTATAACTGAAACAATGGTCTGAATGTAACTGGGCTCATCATAGTATATTTTTCATTAAAAATCATGTGGTGTCCGTTTTAATGTCCTCGTTAAAAACACTGGAAAGAATCCTCTAGAAACCAATGAACTGTTTAAACTTTTGGAATTGTGTATAATACTTACACAGTCTTCAGACATTGATATGTCGTGTTGTCAAATGTTAATTAGATATTGCTTTTGAAGCTATTTTAGAAAGGTCTATGACCAGCGTTAGTAATAGTAGTAGTACGCTATAAGGATGATGTGCCTGTACTTTACAGAAACACTTTACTATATATGTGATGAATTATTGTTCTAAAGTGTCTACATTAAATCAAAGATTGAGAAGACAACCTTTACCTCTAAATGATGTTAATTAAATTATTATTTTGGAATACTTGTATTATCCTGTGTAACTATCTTAATCAAACTGAAGATTTCTTAAATACAACATTGCTGTAGAAGTGCTTCAATGAGATCGGAGTAAAATACAAATGAGTTCACAAATTAAAAAAAAACATGTTTGAATAACTGTATAATATATATTACACAGTCTAATGAAATTAAAAGGTTATGCTGTCTAATAAAAAGTAGATATTGCTTTAAAGCTGTTTTAGAAAGGTATATGGGCCAGCGGCAGTATGCTTTAAGGATGTATGCCTTTACTATGAAAAGAAATATGACTATCAATCTAGTATATTATTATTTTGATGTTTGTGCACTGTACACGATAACAAATATTGAGAGGAAAAGCTTAAATAAATGATGTTAATATCATTCTTGTCTTGAAATATTCCTATTATCCTTGTAACTAACTTAATCGCAATGAAAAATGTCACTGTATGCCAGTACATGAAATACAACAGTTTGGTAGAAGTGCCGTAGAAATTATAAGTATCCGCAAAAAAATGAATCCACATAATTATTTTAACCTCCTTTTGGATGTCTGTATAACATCATACAGGCTAATAAGATATGTCAACTGTTAATTAAATATTGCTTTAGATCTGTTTTTTTTTTGAAGGTCTATGACAAGCTTTATTATGCTCTAAGGATGATGAACATATTTTACGATATATATCGTGAATTATTGTTTTGATGTTTGTGCACGAAATCAAATATGCGTTGGAAGTAAATTGCTTTTAACTAGAGTAGCGTTTAAAATTGTAGACTAACATTAAAATCGTTTACTTGACGAAAGCAAATGCAACTAATTATTCTTTATCTCAACGAAAACGATTTTCAGTAGATGGTTCCTATAGATTTGCCAACCTTTTCTAAAAACTGGTAACCCGCAGTTTGAGAGAATAAAGAATGTTGTAATGGCAGACCGAAGTGTTCATTATGTTTTTGATTGCGGTGATAGTGTAGAATTATGATGTCATATACCGTACTTCACAAGTTGGAGAGAGAGTAGACTAGCCTTTCGCCAAGGCCATCATGTGGCGAAGTGGCGAAGTCCGAGTGGCGAAGTCCGAGTGGCGAAGCCCGCCACTCGCACATGTGGTTTCGGCTCCAGACGCTTCGCAATCGGCGCTCTGTCTAATGCCGGTTAAGCCACGATGGCCTTGGCGAAAGACTAGAGAAGACGTATACATATATGATCGACCAGCTTGACGGTCGATGCGGGGGCTGTCTTCCTTGTACAACGGAATTTACAGAAGTGCAGACCAGTAAATAGGCCCAAAATTGCCTACGCTGGCCAAATCACGATTTGCATGCCCTCAAATTCGCCCGTATTAGAGCATTTTGAGGGCCGTGAACTTGAAGATTTGGTAGAACAAGACGGGTTATGCAAAGACTGCCCTTCATATGATGTGTGAAATTCGGATGAATTTAGGCCCTAAATTGATCTATTTTGCAATAAAGCGTAGGGGTTCATACTCAAAATGGCGATGGGCTTCAGGACTTTTTTTTAGGGGTGGTAATCTTTGGATGGATATTTTCCCCAAAAGTCATTGGATAATAGAACAAAAATGCACAGTTAATAAAGGATGACGAAATAACCTTTAATTTTAAATATCTTTCGAATACCTCAAAGAGTTTTGATTTTTTTTGTAATAATTTCGGGAAGTGCGCGTAATTAGCACTGAGGTCTATGGTAGTCCATTTACTGATCTGGAACCAAATAAGGCTCACTATAACTAAGCCCCAGGCCTGGATCCGGGGGGGGGGGAGCTGGGGGGTACGTGTTAAAAAAAACCATCTCTGTAAAAAATTATGTTTTTGTATAGAAATGCATAAACATTAATTCGAAACACCCCCCCCCCCGCTCTGAAACCCCCCAAAAAATTATACTGAAAATAACGGACAGCTAATGGGTATTTGAACACTATTTTGTGATATAGCGTTACTAATTATTGTCGGATTTGAACAGCACCCCCTTGAGAGTATGGTACCACGCCCCCCCCCCCCCCGTTTACAATTCAGATTTGTTTTTGCTGACCCTCCGCCTGCAAATAAATCCTGGATCCGCTCCTAAGCCCGGTTGCCATGTGCATTATTATTGACACCAAGGGGTGCCACACAAGTTTGTGTACACCCGGTAAAGTAAGGAAATTATTTCGCAAAACGATTAGACAAAGCATTTGGTGATTGCCAAAATAGAATCATGGCACGTACATTTTTAAATGTCCTAAATCAAGATCTCAAAATCTGTGGAAAATCTTTACATCATAAAGAGAAGCATAATCCAGAAGAGATGCAAACTGTTAGCAGTGCTTGCGATAGCGATCGGCGTCATGGCGTACATTTGAAAACTCGCTGGCTAAAAGTAACATGACAGGCGTAATTAAATTTTAAAGAAATTATAGGCCTATAGGAACGCACAACAACAATTATGGAAGAGACCATGGCAACATAATATACAGAACATGTTTTATTTATTAATGTTTGTCTCTCTCTCTGATAGTCCATCACTGATGACGATGTCGTACACATGCATCTTGTCGATGTCGGAGTAGCACGATGATGTGATTGGCCGATACGTGATCGGCAAGAACGACCACGGTAAGGACAGATGTGAGCATCAGTGGCCGGCACTGGGGCTTGCACCCGCTGGTGACGTCGAGTACGTCTGTCTAAGGTAGATTGGGTGCGGTGAGCCTCAAACCATTCCATTCCAGCCTTGCATACAGCACGCCAAGTGGTCCTGGTTTGGGCAAGCTCTTCCCAGGTCTCAATAGGGATGTTGCAGGCTTTCTTACCTTTATCTGGTCTTTGTACCACTTGTATTGGCCTCCTTGGTGACGCTTGGAAAGCCGGCCGTCTTCCATCCGAACAAGATCTAGCGAATATATGCATCGATGATATTTGCTTCTACGCTGAAACAAGCTGCTCTTTCAAGGACCTTGGTATTAGTGATCCGGTCTTGCCATCGTATCTTCAGGATAAGGCGCAGCTTACCTATTTCTCAAGCTGGCGGTACATTACCCAGCATTCGCAGCCGTACTGTAGAGAAGCCAAAGCTACGGCTTTTAGACACCGCAATTTCGGTCATTGTTTTGATGTGAGAATCATTGAAGACAGTGATTTCCGTATATTGCCCGGTGGCTTAGAGGTAATTTGGGTCAAGATCGTGACACGCCGGATTAAAGCACCAAATTTGGTACACTTACTGTATAGGTCCCTATAAGATATTTTGGAGGGGGGTGCCCAGTTTTGGCGGCCTAGGTCAAGGTCAGACAAAGGTCAAAGTTCAAAAGGTGTACAATCCTGCATATAGTTGTAAAGTTCCTCAAAATTCTGAAATTTAAGTTCTGAATAACATAAAAGGATGCCAGACACCTATAAGACCAACTATATCAGAAAAAAAAAACATCAAACAAACTTTGACCAACAAAATAGTGGAGATTACTCCATTTCCAAAAATGATGACTCAGCACTTTTTCATTCACTCATTCACGTTCATGCCTTGTGAGTTAAAAGTGATATATACAATACATACCTATACAGACATAATCAGCTTCAAATCATAATTGAAATCACTTACGTTGTAATTAACATAATTAATAAACCACGTATAATTAACACATAAATCAAGGGAAGAGCGTTAATTGTGCTTACTAGTATTACTGTGCCGAAGTAGTGTTGCGAAAAAGAACAAAGTTGCTTCTCTATAACGTTAACATAACAGAAAGCAAATTTTCTAAAAATTACTGAGTCATCATTTTTGGAAATGGAATAAACTCCCCTATTTTGTTGGGAAAACGTTTTTTGATGAAACACTTTCTAAAATGTGAGGTCTTATAATTGTCAGACATCCTTTTATGCTAATCAGAATTTAAAATTTCAGACTTTTGTCGAAATGTACTCCAACTACATACCGTATAACACACCATGTAAACTTTGACCTTGGCCTGACCTTGGCCTGACCTTGACCTAGGCGGCCAAAATCGGGCACCCCCTCTAGAATGACTTCTTGGGACCTATACAGTAAGTGTACCAAATTTGGCGCTTTAATCCGGCGGGTCACGATTTTTTCCTTAGCCACTGGACTAATAGACTGGAGAAGGCGGCACTGGCGCGGTAATCTGTCCACAGAGGGGTCATTCCATGTCAGACCAACGCACTTTTTTACTGTATGTTTTCCGATTTTGATAAGAATTGCTGTGCTTGTAGGTTCTGATGAGCAATGAATGCACACCAATGTTTAGCCCGATCCTACCTACCATGTGGTCAGGGCAGAAACCACACAAAAAAAGACATTTTAGAGTAAAATACCACCCTTTTGGTAGAAATATGTCAAAACCGTGTCACTTTTCATCGAATATATGCGAATTTGGTATTAAAATAATTAGAATTGCATGCTCAAATCAAATCTTTTGTCAAAATAAGATTGTATGAAAAGGAGGTCATGTGACCTTTAAAATGTTATCGTGGCCTTTGACCCAATTTATGTAATAATGTATCATTCCGAAAATCAACAAAATGAAATTGACTTGATAAAGCATGTCTTCCTCTATCAGAATCCACTAAAAATCAATTGGGGTCTTTACAATTTACAACTTTATGAGTATTTTTGTACAGTTGGTAGTTTACAAATTAGTCAAGTTATAGACTTTACATTAGAAATCCACCCACCCAACTTACTATTCTGTTTCTAAAGGTACTTAAATTAATCTTGGTTTTGGAATTTCTCATGTTTAGGGCTGATGAGCTATAACCAGTCTCATAATATAAATTATCAGCAGTGGCGCACCCAGGATTCTGTTTTTTGGGGGGAGGGGGCTCAAAGCTTTTTGTTGTCAAATTTCTGTAGAAGATTGGGAAAAAAAATCAAACAAACAAATTGACAACCTTGGAGGGGGGTGAGTTCAATTAAGCTCCTCGACCCCCCTCCAAACCATCCCCTCCCCCGGTGCCACTGATAATTAGTTATCCCACGAGCGCGCTTGGAAAATTGGAATATGGAACAATGCAATGCTGTTGTGACCCATATGCCACCCGACACACTACATTATTCCGTGTTCCACGAGCCATAACGAATTTATCTTCAAGGAAACTTGACGTCGAATGCGTACATTGCACGTGGCAAGGGACGTAGGTGCATAGAAAATCGGACCGTTCAAACAGCATATAAAAAGAACACAATACATACATGTACATGTACATTCGATATCTGGGGCGCAATATAGCTGTGCAGTATTATATCAAATCACACTGTTGATGCTATAAATGGACTAATCAGGGTCTAGGATTCAAAGTTAACTTAATCATTCATCACTACGCTTCTTGAATTTTAATGAGTCTCACATACTTAGCATTTTTTCCTTCAAGATCAATTTCACCTGGATGTGTGTCCACTGTACTGGGTCCGGGTAGAAAGCATAGAGCTGTTGCGTACCCTAAACAGTAACTGAGGGGGGGGGGGGGCTCGGGGGGCTGGAATCTACCCCCCCCCCTCCAAGGTTGTCAATTTGTTTGTTTGATTTTGGGGTATTTTTTTCCCAATCTGCTACAGAAATTTGAAAACAAACAAATTTTGAGCCCCCCCCCCTCTCCCACATAAAAAAGCAAAATCATGGATGCGCCACTGCTGATAATTTATATTATGAGTCTGGTTATACCTCATCAGCCCTAAAACATGAGAAATTCCAAAACCAAGATTAATTTAAGTACCTTTAGAAACAGAATAGTAAGTTGGGTGGGTGGATTTCTAATGTAAAGTCTATAACTTGACTAATTTGTAACCTACCAACTGTATAAAAATACTCATAAAGTTGTAAATTTTAAAGACCCCAATTGATTTTTAGTGGATTCTGATAGAGGAAGACATGCTTTATCAAGTCAATTTCATTTTATTGATTTTCGCAATGATACATTATTACATAAATTGGGTCAAAGGTCACGATAACATATTAAAGGCCACGTGACCTCCTTTTCACAAAATTTTATTTTGACAACAGAGTTGATTTGAGCATGCAATTCTAATTATTTTAATACCAAATTCGCATATATTCGATGAAAATTGAGACGGTTTTGACATGTTTCTACGAAAAGGGTGGTATTTTACTCAAAAAAATTCAATTTTTGGTGGTTTCTGCCCTGACCACATGGTAAGTCGGATCGGGCTAAAAATTGGTGTGCATTCATTGCTCATCAGGACCTACATGCACAGCATTTTTTATCAAAATCGGAAAACATGAGGTAAAAAAGTGCATTGGTCTGACATGGAATGACCCAGAGGCAACCATCGATGTCGACATAACTAACCGTGCCAGTGCCGCCACAAAGTTATTTAAAGTGCGGAACAGATTTAATAGGATTGTGATCAATAGCTGTATCATGTTTGGTGATGGAGTGCCAGGAGGAGCATGATGCAGTACTTCCGTCTTAGTTGGTCAGGCTAATGGTGAGACCAAATCGCCTTGCAGCCTCTGCAAACTGGCTGGTAATCTGTTGACGGTCCTCCTCTGAGTGAGCCACTAATAATGCGCAGTCATTTGCATAGAAGAACAACTTTCCGTCCGTGCGAAAGTGTATGAACACACTATTATGTTGTGCACTGAAATGCAGCAGCTAGAACGAAGAGCTGCCGCAAAGAATATAATGAACAGTGCTGGAGCAAGAACACATCCTTGTTTCACCCCCATCGTTGATGCTGAACGGGTTAGACTATTGTAGACACGACCAACACCTTCACAGAAACTTATTATGAGGGAAACGCATTTGTGCTTGTATCAAAGCTTGTGACGCAGCTGCCACAGAGATACACGATGAACAGTATCGATGTTAACCATCTGCCTGCGATTCTGAAAGGAAGTCTTGCAGTACCACGGTAGTAATTCTTTTTCAGCAGAATCCTTGCCTAGATCTTCCCGGCAATGGACCATTATCATGTTGCAGCCATTGGTTTTCCCGATCAAATTAATGTAATCAAAGCGAGGCTGGAAGGAAAAATAGTCTGGTTCCTTTTTGCACAGAAAAATATTATCATTTAATACTGCTATTGGATACAGGGAACATGACTGAAATGATGGCAGCATGATAAAGGTCTATCACAAGAAGGGAGATTCCTCTATGTGAATTGTAGTCAGACCTTGGACTCTTCCCCAGGGAAGTAAAACTGCATCCGTTACAGAGCCTGTGGGGCCGGGCTGAATTTATAGAATGCATGCTTGGGCGCCACTGATCGAAAATTGTCCTCTGAGTATGTTGCTGCCTCCACTGCATTGTTGCATGGATGCCAATGTTGGCAGCGCAAAGTGGGCACTTCGCATGATTTTAGTTTAGTATTTAAATACTTCAGTTCCCATTCAATCAAGAGGAGGGCCATTTCGAAGATGTAATTGTTGCTATTGTCTTCATTTGCCCCTTTTTGTTTTCATTTCCTTTGCTTTGTTTTTGTTTTGTGTTTTGCTTTTCTGGGGGTGGCATTTCCCTCTGTGAACCCCCCCCCCCCGGCACCCATGCTTATAAACCTCTTATAATGATTCGTTTCGTTTATGCCAAGAACTGAGAACTCGTGTGATTCTCGTGAAAAAAAGCGGCATATCTCGACACAAAATAATCGCAATCATGATCATCATGATGCTCATGAGTCACCCACGACGCGACATCATAAATAAAGACAGTCAAAACTCCCATGACTTCTTTTACACTAGCGGTTAAAAAGCGTAGTGATCAATCAAACGACATTCCATGACTTTACCTGTTCATTCAGCCGTTTTTGCCGCGCGATGATTTGATACACTGCGATGATCTGTGGCTGATTTCCGCCTGTCGGGAACACTTTACGTCACCATGACGTCATCATTTGATTTTTATGATTTTTTTAATATTTATAATTTCATTCTGCATCCAAAATTGCACACTTCCTTTCATCGGATTGACTTTAAGCTTGGTTCAAACCAAGACCCCAATAACAACATGTGCACTGAGGATGTCTTTTTTTTTTTTCGAGATGACGTCATCGCAGGGCATGTGACGTCATGTGACAAAGCTATAATTATTTCAAA
Organism: Patiria pectinifera; assembly: GCA_029964075.1. Classification (NCBI taxonomy): domain Eukaryota; kingdom Metazoa; phylum Echinodermata; class Asteroidea; order Valvatida; family Asterinidae; genus Patiria; species Patiria pectinifera. Next base: position 2,976,903 of record CM057149.1, read on the forward strand.
TCTCCTAGACAATGCACATGATTTTTGTACACGGCACCTTGGCATTGAACTTTGTCATACATCATTCAAGTTAAGTATATGCCAATATTGTCTGCAAAAGGATAAATATAACTTAAACATTTGTTCAATGCGAAAAAGCCCAATGTTCTGTTCGAACAGACATAGCTCTAGTTTTAATTACAATCGTTCAATAATTATAACCTTAAAGACTTAATGGAGTACAGACAATATTCGCAGAACTGGGGTCAATCATAAAGCGTAAATGCCTTTCATTAGGCACATTTGAGTAATTAATTAATTATACAGAATTAACCATGAGACGACACTTGTATTTTCAATTAATATACTGATTATTCGTACCACATTTGATATTCTTTTTAATCTCATTGCTGTGATGACAACCAGATACGCCAGTGTTTTAATTACGATCCTTCAATAATTTGAACTTTAAAGACTTGATATAAGCAAGCTTTACAGAACTATCCTTTAAATAAGCCGAAAGAGCCTTTCGCCATTCAATAAACATATTTTAATAATCGCGAGGTAAAACTCGTCTTTTACAGCTGTTATGGCTGTTTCTGAATTTGTACCACATTTGATGTTACATTTAATCATATTGCTGTGTTGACTGCCAGATTCGACTAACCACAAAAATCGTAATTGGACAAGTGGAAACGTGCACCTGACCTATGCAAGACAACTCCTTCGCGCAAGGGAAGCAATGTTCGTTTCTTCTAATTACTGTTTTAGACGTTGAACAACGTTTACTATACATAAAAAACCTGACAACTGGCGTTGTTAAAAATTGTGTGTTGCTGTTGCTGCTCGCGAGCGTGAAGTGATCTAGGGGAAAAAATATAAGAAACAGTTGAAACGAAAAGGCCAAGACGTTAGTGCGAGTAGGGCCGCTGATCTAATTGTTGTGCCATTTGAGGGCGCACTATGCACCGTCCGTCCACTATCGATCACTACCGACTTGGGCCAAGACTAGTTTACAGACTTGGTTCAACGCACCACAGACGTGGTTCAAAAGCACCATGGTTCAACGTTCACAATATTCACTTAGGCACGCGCAATATTGCCACTGACTCCGTATTTCATAGTCATAAATTCACGCACCGGAAAACCCCGGCCTCAGTTTCGTTCGAAAAGCTGACTAAACGGACCGGGAGTACGGTACGAGTGACGGTTACCGACGCTTCCTGGAATACTTGGCTCACAATTTTCATCGCATTTGCATTTGATAGTCGCCGTCGTGCTCTTCCAAAAGAATCACCGTCTTCTCGTTTTGATTGTTCTCTGCCGTGCGTGGTGAACCAGTTGCCGGCTGGGGAGGTGAGTAGCCAAGCTAAGGGATAAGATCTAGACCCAGTATTAATACCCGTTAGCCTATTAAAAAGCCTAACCCCTAAAAGGCACTATGGGGTCAAGGACCAAATACCACAGAATATTACATGTGTTTGGCACACTTGTATTGGAAAGAAATGCATACAACAGGTTATAACTCAGTACTTATTTTGTAGCTTTAGGGGTTATTATGATTGTAAATTACCTGACGATATAAAACCGGTATAAACTGATTTACGAAATACGGGTCTAGCATACCCTACAAGCAGGCGTGTAAAATGGCTCTCCTTTAACAAATTGTTATAAAAACCTAGACCAACATGACAAACCTGGGAGCTACAATTCCTGTTTTTTTTTCTTCTTTTTTCTTTGGTTGTTTAGTACGTCCGACCAAGGTCAAAACGTGAATATCCTGGAGTTCTAGAGCTCCGCTCTAAAGTTGTTGGCACAAAGCAAAAGAAAGCAATAACAAACCTCAATTTTTGGCCAAACGCCCTTTGAAATAAAGCAGTTTTAATGTTGTCATTTTGCGTCAGTGTGTATTTCAGATTCAAATGGCTAAATGTCCGATTTGTGCAAAAAAAAAAATGTCTATGTCTGCCTCAATCAAAAACAAAACGCAAGGTGGTTGCTACACAAAATACAAAACTATGGTGTTTTTGCCACACACAAGAAAGTAAAAAAAAATGTGTAATAACGTTTTCATTAAATAAAATATTCAATCATGAAAACTGTCATCTTGGTGAATTGTCCCTTTTTATTAAAAATTCAGATTAAATATTCAGGCTGCTGTATTTTTCATAGGAGAGGCCTACATTCAGTTTAACCTTGACAGTGGGAAACTTTGATTTGTTGGTGGCAACAAACACACCGGTCCTTTTTGCATTGATTGCGGCATATTGAGCATGCGCTTTAGCTTAAACATTTATTATTACCCAGGGTATAACTTTCAAACTGGCTTCCATTGGGCCCTGAAAACACTGCGAATGACTACACACATGTACAAAATACAATAAATTACAAATAAAATATACAGCACAATGAAATAAAATGAAAGCACATGGGGTAACTGCATGATTGTAAAGCAACCGTTACTTAATATTGGAGAACTATTACAAAAAAACATGTCCAGTTTGAAACGACATCGCTAACAGACTTTCCTAAAGGAGTAAGTAAGTGAACACTATGAATTTGTACATTTCTTGTAACATCGGAAACAATATATTTCTATACATTGGCTGGTTACGGGAGGGGCAAAAAAAAAAACACCGTGAAAACCCCTTTTGAGAGAAAAAAAAAACCGGCAAAATTCCCATCCGGCTCATTATTGTTTACTCCGTTAGTTAGTACAGATTTATATTTGTTAAATCAGTGGAAGCAGTCTCTAACAAAATACTCACATAAATGCAGAAATATTACTGGCTGAATGTTTTACGTTGTTCAGATTTGAATGAGGTTAGAGAAGTTCTCAACTGTACATGTACATTATCCCATATGATTGTACCAGTTACAGTAAAGAATGGGGCAAACCATTTTTTATTCGCAAAAGGAATCTTCAGTGTCATGCCAGTGGATTGTCTCGTTCCACGAATTTGAGTAAGTGATGTAAACAGATTTGTCAAATACAAAGGAGTAATTTTGTTTATACGTTTGTAAGCAAGAATAACCTATTTATACTCAATTCTTTCAGAGAATGACATCCAATTAAGACTAGCAAACATAATATATCGACTGATGGAGTTACGAATGCACACTTCAGGATTCTCCGCGTCGCTCTTTTTAGACATTTGCTAAGAATATTGTCATGGATATGTACCGTCCTCCAAACAGTATTGCATTAATCTAGAGATGGCTAAAATTATCTAACGGAGAGAGTGCAGGCTGCTTTGGGGAACACTGTCGCGGATTAAATTTAGCCTACCTAGTTTAGAGTAAACGGTTTTCTTAACGTATTCAACTTGTGGGCCCCAACTTAAAGTTTCATCAATAACAACCCCCAAACATTTACCTGTACAACTGGACTACCGGCGATACTGACATTATTTAGTACTTCAGACCTTTCGTTTAGTTCCAGTGAGCATTGATTTGGTTTTGCTGGCGTTAATTGTAAGTTTGTTCCTGCCACACCAATCGTATATTCTAGCTAGGGCTGTATTCAGGTTGTTCTCTATCTCATCAACACTGGTATAATTACACGTTAATGTAGAGTCGTCAGCATACATGAACAATTACACACTTTATGAATACAAAGCGGTCACTTATTATTTAGTATAAATACTAAATAATACAGTGGACCTAAAATTGATCCCTGTTGTACGCCAGTGTTAAAATGACAAGGCCTTGGATATGTTTCCCTCAATATTCACAGACTGACTGCGTTCACTAAGATATGACTTAAACAGTTGATCACAGAGGTTGACATATTCATCCTTTCAAGTTTGTCTAGGAGAGTGGCATGATTAGCAGAGTCAAATGCTTTCTTCAATTTATAAACACAGAGCCTGTCATTTTCCCACACTCCATAGTCTGAAAACGTTTGTTCGTTAGATCATGTAAGGTGGTTTTAGCTGAGTGTGAGGGCCTAAACCCTGACTGACAACAAGGAATCAGGTTACTTTTATCAAGGTTTGAATAGAGAGAATCAGCAGTTATGTTATAGGCGATAGTTAGTTGTATTGTATTTGTCTCCACTCTCCAGGGTATTGTAAGCATCTTATTGAGAGGTTGAAGATGTGTGTTAAGGATTTAGTTATGAACGGAGACGCTATTTTAATCATTTTCACACTTATTTTATCTGGACCTGTAGCTTTTCTGACCGACATCTACGATATTTGCTTTTGAACATAGTTTTCTGTAATCTCGGGCTGTAAGCATTTTACATCAAGTGAATTTATAAAAAAAGAGTGGATATTATCGTCCACTTCAAGTTAATAGGGAGGGGTATTAAAGGCCATACGTCTGCCGATTGTCGAAAAGTTTCGTTAAATGTATCAGCAATGTCGGTGAGATCATCTAAGAATTCCCGATCTTGGGAAAGAATATTCGTTGGAAAATTTTCTGTTTGTTGGGGAAAACCTCTTTTAGTTTGTTTTCCACAGAATCGATGAGTTGCCTTTATTTTCCTCGATGGTTGATTAAAGTGTTTACATTTCTTGCTGCGGATTTTTTTCAGTAGTCGCGTTTCGCAGACACACTGGCCAAATAAAGTCAACATTCTGTTTCACAAAATTATGGCATTGACGAAATTTGGCCACATGGCATAAATAATGTTTCTTATTTACAGCAAAAGTTTAATTTTCCTCATTAAATTTAGTATTTCACTTCGAGACACCCATATTTTTCTGCCTTTCCCAATCCTTCTAACTCATCTCGAACTTTCCAAAGCTCCTTTCACCCTGTAAAGAATCTCCGTCTTCGAAAACGGTCCAACACTGATTTTGGGAAACCTTTTCACACTATAGCCTGAAGCAACACGCTGCTACACTGATACGACGCTACACGGGTAATATTTAACCGGACCACCAGGGTTGAGACTGCGGCTCTTGTACCCGGGTAAACATGAGAAAATTTCAAATCTACAGCCGACATGTGTACACATTCAGTATACCTTTCAAGCGTGAAAGGTATACTTTGCCTATCAGTGTTTAATGGAACCCAATTCCAGTTAAGTAGCACACTTATTAATCTCAACAGGCGAGACGTTAGCGTGAAAAAGCTAATTGGGTTTAAAATGAATTTTGAAGGTAGTTGACCTCAGAGTTGTCATTCATCGTAGCAGGTACATTATATACTGTGTCCTTTCTTTTGGATATTTATGAAGATCGAGACGGATGCTCGGCAAAACAGCTCTGTAGCTCAGTAAAATTGGTATATCGATTGGAAAACCTAGGTTTAAACTAGTGTTTAATCTCCCCCTAGTAAACCATCCTTGCCCAGATCCCTCCCCGGTCAACATTAAGCAAAGGCTTATGCCAAAGGGGCGGGGCAAAGGTAAGCATGTGGTGGGGTTGAGGTAAGGTTATATTACAAATAGTGGAGGACTTATGGATGGTACTAAAACTGCTAGGGAGGTGGTCAAGAGTCACATACAACTAACCGATGCAAAGTTTGCACAAGACTAGAGTTTGAACACAAAATCAAGTAACATGAGAGGCGGGAATGGACGGGGATATAGGGTAGGACAAGGTACAGCTGAACATGGTACAGCAGAAAGAAGGGTAGAACATAGTACAGCTAAAAGGGGTGCCCTGTCAAAAAAATTACATGCATCTGGAGACAAATATATATCAAAAGGAGTTGGTATGGCAAAAGAAGTTGGTCACATTGTAGCTTAACTATTTTCGTAATAAGTCTTTTACAATCCCACTTCCACACAGGCACACAGGAGGCAAACAGTCTGGTGTTTTTTATATTTAAATGATTATTTTTTTTCCTTGCCTTTGTTAATCATGCTTCAACATGAACACTTTAGACCGAGATATTTTTTACATACGCATGTATTTCAATCTGTTTCAAGTATCTTACATTTGTGTCAATTTGTGTTATGTTTTAAAAGATTCCCAAGTGATGTTATCCTCTCTGCGCGGGAAAGTGGGGGCGCATGATTCCATTATTTTGCGTTTTTTTGTTGTACACACATGTGTCCCCTTTAAACTTTTAAATCTAACACCAACTAATGGACTGTTTGTAAATGCAAGTTTTATTAATTCATATAATATGCTTATATTTGTGTCTGATTTCTTAATGTCAATGTAACTTCGTTCAGCTTTTGGCTGCATTATGAATTTTAAGCAATAAACTAATGAACCTGTAAAAGAAATTGAATATGAGTCTTAAACGTGTTGTTCGCCTATAGTTTTCGTCTTAGATTCTTGGTAAAAGCAGCGCTTTGTGCAGGAAGTTACAGTTGAAAGATGAAATTTAGATTTTTACTTTTCTTTGCAGCATACTTGTAGCAATTTGATGTGGTTGTCCGACTTGCTATCAACTGTTTCCTACTAAAGTGAAATGTGAAATGCCTTAAATGAATCGGTCCAGACCTAGTGCCCGTTGTAGGGTGAAGACCTGTATTCTTCTTAAAATTGCATATTTTAGTTTCTCATATTGCCGACATAAATATATCACTAGATATACATGTATATAAGTGACTCAATGTACCATTGCCGTACTACATGTTTTATTATATCAAGCCATGTAGACCTAAACATACATGTCAGTGTAGACTAAAAGATCAAAGGTGAATAAAGTTTCATTGAAAAGCTGCAGGGTTAAGAAAAAACTTGTAAACACTTGAAATCGCGTTATTTGATAATGACTCGTCAGCTTTGTAGACCGATCTTTGCATCACGCATGGCAGATAAGACCAAACAAAAACTCGTACTTCAGTGTGGACTTTGGAGCATATTACGGAAAACCAAGATGTATTTGTGTATACTGTATAGCCTACTCTTTATGTATATCAATGCGCCATTTACCAGGATTTATGGCGACTACTTGAAGAAAAGACATGTCTAAACGTACGCTTTGTTTCATTTTGTGCAATCTGCTTTTACATGGCAGGTAGTGGTGGGAGCGTACTGCTCGACACCCTGAGAACGAGGTTGGTCAAATAGTCATTAGATTGGTGGACGTGGCAGCTGCAGTTCCATCTTTTAAATCAACTGAAACTTGAATTTAGGTTTTGGAAAATCCAGACGTATTTGTATCGGCCTACTTTTATGTATATCAATGCGTCATTTAGCAGGATACAAAACAAAAAGCTTTTAATTTTGTATAAAAATATATTATGAGTATTTGTTCATAGATTTATTGCTCCTGGTTGAAGAAACGAAATACAGAAATGCATAATTTGTTTCGTTTTGTGCAATTTGCATACATGGCAAAAAGTTGAAGTCGCTTGTGAACTTCAATAACTCGTAAGATTAGAGTCGATGCCATTTGTCATCATTAATCGAGAGATTAATTTGCATATCATGTAATTCCATCAAAAGGCAACCTCGTCCCCAGGTTTTGCTATCAACCTTGTTTTCAATAGCAAGCCCTGGGATGGAAACTTGCTTCCTGTATCCTGAATTGATAGTGCAATAAGCAGGACATGATTATCATGTACTTGGTGATGTTATTTCCTGAGTGTATTACGTGTTTTCACGTACTACGTCCACACCTCCACGTCCACACGTACTACGTTCATTTCCAATTCGCTCAAATTAGCATGAAATGTGAAACTGCATATTGGCTGGATGAGATTGTAACATTTTAAATTTGAAAAGATAATCGTGTTTTCGTAACCCACGTCGCGACGAATTGATTCTGTTTTTACCCCAGACACCACATACAAAACAAACGATGATGTGAAGCGCAGGCAGGCACCAACCTATTCTCATTTGCATACGTATCCAAAATGTTGGATATGCAACTGATCCAATAACAGAATGAGAGAGCAAGTAGTGATAGGAGCGTACTGCTTGAAATCCTGGGAACGAGGTTGGTCAAATGGTATTAGATTTGTTGATGTGGCAGCAATTCTATCTTGGATGTCTCTGAATCAATCGAAACTTAATTAAGTTTTGCTTCTTCCATTGTTTATTTCTTTCTTTTGCGTTTAAGGTTCATGTCGAGATCTATATACTAGCAAAAAGACCATTTAGGCCCTATAGGTAAATATTCCACAACAAAGGACACTACATTGTACTGAGTCCGAAGATCTGACATGTTAACGGTAAGCACTATAATTCTTTATCATTTTTCAACATGGCGCAGCAAGATATCATACCCATTGGAACGAACTTGAGAGTAGTATATCCCAAACGCGCGAAGATTGTCCGAAATACATGCATATTCATTCTTAATACCCAATCAGAGTTGTTTGAGTATTTGCACAGCCAAAGAACAAAAACGCAACCTATGGTGAAGAAAAGCTTAACCTCCGGCACATTTGCATCTTGTACAAGATTTTCGTGCAGATGACCAAATTGAAAAGATTCAAAAAATTCAATACATACATAAAACATGTCAGAATAGAAAAATCCAGAATCGAGCAGTCCACTTCGTCAATGAAAGTCCAGAATGTCCAACGTTTCAACCATTATACCAAATTTAAACTTGGACACAGCATATTGAAGATATCGTCAAGCACAATTGACGAGTCTGTTCCATCTAGCTTGATTTTTCGCGAGTCTTAAGAGGCCCTCTGTCTTCCGTCCACTGCCATCCAACCAGATTAAATTGAACGTCCCCGCTTCCAGCTGCCCTCTACGCTGCGCCCTGGAATATGATGTTGACCAGTGATACCTCAAAAACAGTCTATGTCCTTTTGAATCTAAGCGTTCGTTTTCACAAGATTATGCTTTATGTAGGAACATCGATTGAGATTTAAAGGACATTTCATAATTGGCCATGTCATAATTAGATATTGCCAGAGGGGTGTTTCACATGAAATAAAATAAATTAACGAAATCGTTACAAATTGGAATTTTTGGTTGACTTGTTTTGACTTTATGACCGAAAAAGGTATTAATAGGAATAAATAATGTGCTTGGCCGGTTTTAAACAGTATGTTGTAAATACTCTATCAGGAGTCAGCAGTGGCTACTCTTAGCACAGCCGGGAGGATGAGGAGTTTTCGCTTGTACTAGAGAGCAAATCAAATGGTTGTCGGCAAATCCTTTGCACTGCACGGTATAAAAAAAGATTCCAATGACAAACTTACATCAGGCCTACGGTCACATACATGTGCAATGAGCTACTTGATCTGGCGCCCTAAATATGCCCCACAGTTACTTACCAACAAATATAAATTATAATTGGTATATTGATATATTGATCATCAGCATTATCAAAACACACATTGTACGTTAGCACACAGACGTGTTTTGGGCTGTAGGACTTCGCCAAAGAAAAAAAGACAAAAATGCGTTTACAAACTGCCAATAAGCTTTGTGTTTTTTTTTCTCTAGAACAGAGTAGACGAAGATTGCTTATATTACACCAATAATATAGGGTGATTCCTACCCATTAGAACATGCCACCAATAACTTATGACAATTCCAACTCATTTCATTAATTCCAACTTATCCTATTAATTCCAATTCCCACACAGTTTTACTTATCCGATCTCTCTTCACATCAAAAATCTAAGTGGTGTCTCACCTTTTGCTGAATGGATAAATAAGCGTTTGAGAAATGGCTATTTTGCCCAATTTTGCTATTCAAATACATGTATGTTATTGCTATGGGACCTATAGGACAAGTACATGCATATATATGTTTATACTCAATCTGGACCATTTTTTTTATTAGACGTTAAATTAGATAAGAATAAAGGTTTGTAAACCATGACATTTTGCATCATTAATCGTACAAAACATACAAAGGAACATGCTATTTTAATTCTTTGTAAACGATGAAATTGCTGGAGTAAATAAATATCATTGACTTTAAGAGTCTTATGTCAAATGAATATTGAATTTGAGTGGGCTCTAAAGTCTACATGATCAATAATTCTCAATGCCCGTTTTTGTAAAATAAAAATTCTTTTTACAAAATGTTTATTTCCCCAGGCTAGAGTACCGTAGGTAATATGTGATAAAATCAAATAATTGTAAATATTATGTAGAACCTCGGACGGAAAGGCATGTTTCAATTTACTGAAAGTGCCTATGTTTCTCGACATTAGTTTACTAAGGTAATTAATGTGTTGACTCCAAGATAGCTTGGCATCAATAAACAAACCTAAAAATTTAATACAGTCAGTTTGGGTAATCGGTGAATTATCGAATAAAATATCTTGAGGAAGACAAGAAACATTCTCAATATCTTTCAAGTAGCCAGACCTATTGAAAAAGCTGCTCAGGGGAGCTATACTGACTGAAGTTATATATCACCATTGAAATTCATACTTGAACTCTTCTGGTCACTGATTTAGTTATTACCCCTTCTGTGTAAATAATTCTTTTCACATACAAAATTACATCATATATTAAATGCAATTATTGTTGGTACTAAAGTAGTACCAACAATGAAAACCCAAACACTATGAATACCCAAACACTATCACTAATTCAAGCAACTATACCAACATGTCCAACAAAAGAATGGCTAAAGAAACCTCATCTGTTTCTAATAGAAAAAATGAACGAAATTGGTCGATCAGTCCATAGCACATAAAATAATAATGCTCAAGGCAAAACAATAGAAGTTAAATTGATTTCACATCAACGTGGAATGGGTCAACCGTCTTGAAATTACTTCAAGTTATTTGAGAATTCATATTAACGTAATACGACCTCTCCACTGTCCTATGTTATTACATGGCTTTTGGTTCAAACATAAGTTAGCATATACCTTGGTCTTTGCTTGTATACGTATTATCACCATTGAAATTCATACCTGAATACAAAACTACAGCAATGCACGTATAACGAATCATGTAAAGTACAGTGAGATAATGTAAACACCGCGCGTGAGTGTACAGTCTGAATGTAACAGGTAGCAGACCAGTAAATAAACTTCCATAGACCCCAATGGTAAATGCTCCCACTTCAAAAATTGGAAAAAATACTCACAACTCTCCAAGGTGTTCGAGACACATATCAAATTAAAGCTTATTTCATCATCTTTCATTTTCTTTTCAATATTTGGGGGTCAACTGATGACTTTTAGGAGAAATTTCCATCTGAAGATGATCACCCCTGAAAATAGTCCTGAAGCCCATCGCCATTTTGAAAAACGATGCCTACACTCCTTTGAAAATTAAGGCGCTTTTAGGGTCCAAATTACATCAAAATTACACAGAACTGCAAGCTCCAAGTCCTGTGCACGGTTTCCACCCATATTTTTTTTTACAAACCCTCAAGTTCATGGCCCACAGCATGCTCAAATACCGAAGATTTTGAGGGCATGCAAATCGTGATTTGGCCGGCGCAGGCAATTTCGGACCGATTTACTGGTCTGCACCGAACATGGGTCTGGGTCATGACAGTAAACAATACCAGTTAATAGAGTAGCTAAACAAGTATGTCGATTGCCGGAATATTACACTCCTCCTCCCTAATGAAACCTGTCGAATTAAAGTTTTAACTCATGCAAACCAAGTTATGGATCAATTTTAAAATCTGTAATACAACTGAATGTTTTAAAAATCACTTAATCCAGGCCGAATCGAAAACTATTATCTTTTTTAAAACTGTTAACACTTACACAAGTAACAAACAAGTAAAACTTTCAAGTACAGGGGTGGACTATCTTGACTTGTAACAAACTGCACTGAGGATTATTCTGCCTCACATGTGTGCAGCTGTACTTAACCTATGCGAACATGCAGATTAAGTGTTTGTGAATCCATGCCGGTCTGACTATCGAACCTTGTTGTCAATTGGGAATAATTGACCTTTGACTTTTGAACGTTATGTTTGTTTCTGACTATTGAACAATTGTGACTGATTAACCTCATTCTAAATTTGGACTACCGAACCTCCGGACAAATGAACCTTCGAACTAATGAACCTTTGGATTAATGACCCTTCGGACTATTGCATAAAAATGTTTGAATTAACGAACCTTATTTCATTTTTAGACTAACGAACCCCCTCCTATGGAAATTTTGTGCATTCGGACTATCGAATCTTCGGGCTAAAGAACCTTCGAACTATCGGACCTTCGGACTATCGGGCGGCTCCGTTTAGACTTACTGATGTACACAAAGCGCCAACAAAAGGTATATGCAACGCATCCCAATTCCTACGCTCAAGTGTTGTCTGCGACCTCAATGCTGACCTTCCACCAGATGGTGTGACTGTGAAGAATAGCCATCTTCATCAAGCTCGTCTCAAGCACATGACACCTCACGTCGAAGTTGTTTCGGACTTTGCTGTAAGCAGCGATCTTGTAGCATGTAATGGTGTTATGCGACAACGTCGTACCAAGCTTCTGACCTTTTATGGACCTCGGAAACGAAAATGTCGTCTAGACTACATATTCGTGAACAAGAAGTGGACGCGTCTGATACACAAGGTGCACAATATCAAGCCACACTGCGTTTGCTCTGACTACACACTTCTAACATGCACACTCAGCATGCAACTTTGGAGACCAACGAAACATACCCGGAAAGAACGCCTATTACTCTGGTCTGCCCTACAAAAAACTGCAATACAGCATCGCTTCATCGCTGAAACGTTTCGTAAGCGTGACAAAAGGCCAGGCTACTCAGCCTATGTTGAATCGGTAAGACATGCTGCAAACACCGTTTTACCCAAGCGCCGACCCACACCAAAGGTCTGCTTATGGGATACAGATCCGGAAGTGCAACAAGCTAGACATCAACTCAATACTGCAAACAGAACAAATCCCAACTCAAATCATCGACAGTTGGAGGTGAATCTCGAAAACACATACACTCGACGAAAAGAAGAGCTCATACATCAAATATCCAACGAGATTTCAGAACATCACGAGGCAGGTCGCAGACAAGATCACCGGCAGGAAAACACGACCGAACATTATTGTTTCTGCAGAGTACGTAGCTGATCGGTTAATGAAGATTGGTAGCTACTTTCACAGGCTCCTGAACACACAGCCTCTTGACCTGGATCTACCACCGCTCGGTCCTCTACCGTTGGCACCTAACATAAATGTCGGTGCTATTACAATCGAAGAACTCCACAAGGCCGCCCAACAAACTCCTCCAGGAAGGGCTGCAGGTCCCGATGAGCTGCCATCCGATATTGTTGGCATTTTGCCGCTGCTGGAGTGTGTGCTGCCCATCATGAACGACGTGCTTGCTGGCAACGGAATGGCGCCAGTCCATCATTGTCGCGATCTCCAAAAAAGGAGACTAGAAACGCTCATTCTACCACTGCAGGCTGGTTTCCGACCTAATCGTAACACCGTGGAACAAATCGCATGCCTCCAAATAGCAATCGATGCGTGTCGCTCCAGAAAGCAGAGTCTAGTGGTTACCATTGTTGACTTCTGCAAGGCTTTGGACTGTGTCGCTCGCGGGGCACTCATAGATATTCGGGAATTCTATGGGATACCCACATCTTTCATCAATGCAATAATGTCACTCTACACCAACACAGCCGCATGTGTACGCACATCTTCGGGATGCACTGACGAATTCAAAACAACATCTGGTGTACTTCAAGGTGATACTCTGGCACCATATCTTTTTATCATCGTCATGGATTACATCCTGCGCACATCACTTACCCTTGAGGATGGCTACTCTGTGAGAAGACGCTTGTCGGCGCGATGGACAGCCGTAAAAATCCCTGCACTCGCATATGCCGATGACGCTGCGTTGATGTCTGATGACGTGGATGCAGCTCAACGCCAACTGCTTCGCTTTGAAGCAGCATCAGCCAAAGTTGGTTTGCGCCTGAATGCCACCAAGACAAAAGTCATGTGTGTTGGAGACGTTCCGCAGACTATTATCAGCACAACGGATGGCATCCCTCTTGAAGCATGCGACGACTTCTGCTACCTAGGATGCAATGTGGCAGATGGCAGAAGTGCCATCCAGCGCCGACAACAGCTTGCATGGGTCGCAGCACGAAAACTCACTCCTGTGTAGGATGGGGTAGCTAGTGACAGTGCCAAAATGCAGTCAGGCATCTTGATGCTTCACACCGTGCTCTCATCCGTTTTGTCTTGGTGTCCACTATCTAGAACGACTTTCCAACGACAGTCTGTACGCTCGTACTTCCGCAGCACCAGCCACAACCAACCTGCTGAGAAGTCGCCTTCGCCTCCTTGGTCATGCACTGCGAAGACCTCAGGTGCCTCTGGCCATCTTCATGAACCCACAAAACCAACCATCAGAACCCTTTCGACAGGGCGGGGGACTACGTCACACCTACATGGCACAAATCATTGACGACCTAAATGCCATCGGCCTCAGTCATGGTCAGGCTGCTCGAGCTGCCCATGATCGGGCTGGATGGCAAAGACGACTTTCGAGCATTGGAAAAGCCACCGGTCACAACGCCTCGAGCCGACTTCGACTCCAGTAGCGTCAACTCAACCAAGTGTAAGAAAGTAGGTTACACTTAGTGTCAAACGTAAAGGGCCCATTTAATTGGATTTTTTAATGCAATCCTTGATATGTAACTTTTGGTTCATTAATCTATATTTGTAATTCTCAAATTTCTATTTGAAGGGCGTTATTGGTGCCTTTATTATTTTTATGCTGAAGACAATTTCCACATTCATGGTCAAAACTGTGATGTCATTCAAGACAGCAATTTCAGGTTTGGATCTGCTTCAGCGTATTGGACGGCAGGATTTAAGGTGTTGCTGTGGTGATTCTTCTGCTTTCAGTGGTTCATTGCTGTTTCAGTATAGGACGATACGATACTAAGTAAACGTTATATACCAACGAGGATGACTCATACTACTTTTTATTTAAAATAAATATGCTCCAGTGCAAACTTCTTTTTCGTGGACTTGTTTTACTGGGGATCACAGCTAAATAAGAATATATACCCTCTGTAGAATTACTTTGAAAATGCAATCCTTATTGTTGGCCATTGCTCAAAATCGGTTGTGCTCTGTGTATCTCTTTATAATGTAATCAATGCAAACAACTAAACATAAATGAAAATATGCATTGATTGAGCCACTTCGCATAGTGCATTATGAAATGAAAAGCTGTATTCAGGGGCATACTTTATGAGGAAATCAAAATCAAGTTTTCATTTCTTTTTCTTAACAAACTAAGCTTCTTTTTGTGCTGAGAGGCTTATTTCATTCCTTTGTTTTTTTTATTTTGTTATTTTTTTTAAGAGGACGAGGTCATCTAAAACTTTTCATCAGATTCCAAATTTGTCCTTTCATTTAGAAATTTTCGAAGCTTATTGCACAGACCACCCTCTTTGATACAAGTGGCCAGCCATTTTTGTATTACGTAACCAGAATAATTCACAAGTGACAATTATTAATTGAGAGACTTAAGCAAGTCTAAATCACAAATGACAGTCAATCAACGAGACAATATACCCGTGGCAAGTCTGATAAATGAGACCAATTAAGCTATGATTAAACTATATTTAACTGGCAAGTGAAATTATATTGATATTCTGACCCCAATAAATAATCTCTTTGTCACTCAATTCGGCTATACTCTTCTAGTTTAATTTATTCGGAAGGGCCAAATGTAGGTTTTTTTTAATTCCAGTATTTTAAAATTATGACTACCTACACAGTACGATTGATATATATCATTTCATTGCTACTCGTTCTAGATTATGTGACCCTAATCTTCTGACGACTGACTTCAACCACAGAGATCTAGGAAGACATACCGGCGGGGTAGAGCTAGCATCGCAGCCGAGGAGTACAACCACTCACTCAGTAAACTCATCGGCACGAAGAAGAAGGTCGTAAGGTGGCATTCATGGCCGCCTTTCCCATCAAAGCCTCGCCAAGTCTCCATGCTAATGAAGAGGGAGCATCCGTACTGCCACTGAAAGAGGCTTCAATAACTCGTCCTGAGCACAGCAAAACTGCGACAAGAGAAGAAACGACCATTAAAGTTGAAGTAAAAAGGTACACAATTGCTATCCAAATCACAGTCGGCCAAATTTTCACTAAATGCCATCATGTATTAGGCCATTGGGGTGGTAGTTTTCTCATTCTTTGACGTACTAGGAATTGAGGTTTTTAGCCTGTGGTTTTCAGCTTGATCGAGCATAAATTTACCAACCAAACATTATCGCTTGCATGTTCATACAGTAAATTTTATAAATGTATAACCTCATTTTACAGTTTGTTAACCAGTAGAAGGAGGGGGAGGGTACCAGACTTTACCCCGCCCCTCTCCCTTTCCCACCCTCTTCTGCGTTAAATGCGTTAAACGGTCGTTAATAGCATCGTGTTATCATCACGTCGTTGGATTAGACAAAGAACGAGTTAGAGATTTATTTAAAGTGACTCAAAATCAATTTAATAAAGCACTAAAAAGATACGATGACCACTACAATAAAGGCGGGGCCGAGGGTGACGCCCTAAGAGGTGAAATGGAGGTATAACTCGGCGGGTCGCTTTCATAATGTTTATTTACCGAGAATTTGAACTTGTAAGTTTTTTCGATAAGATATTGTTTTTCCTTTGCCAGCCGTTCGTCTACCCGTTTTTTTTAAATTCTTTTTCAAAGTCTGTATCGTTTTTAATTTTTTGAAGCTTTGTGCTCGTCTTTGTTCTATTTTTTTGCTTAAGCTCGTTAAATTTTGCGAGCTCTCTCGTAATCAATATAAACTCTTCGTGCGCTAAATCTCCGTCGTTGATGGCTTGAGGCACATATTCTTCAATCGTGTTAAGTTTGGAGTCCGCTAATATTTTAATCTGGTCGTGCTTTTTCAGCTTGGCGGATAATCGCTTCGACGCGATTCTAAGCAGAATACTACACCAAAAGCGCCTATAAACGTTCCTTCTAGCACCAATCCAACGGGAGCTGATATAACACCCAAGAGAGCGGGAATACTGACAGCCCCCGCTATAGCCCCCAATCCTTCTAATCCTATCTCTACGTAATTAATAGTGTCGATCACTCTCTTTATTTTTTCATAAGTGCGCTCTCGGTGGTCTCAAGATTAGAGATCGAATCTCTTTAATCTTTTTAAGTCTGTATACTTTTGTTTCTTCGTTACTATTTAATCGGAGTACATCTCCAGAAATATTGGGGTATAATACATTGTTACTCATGTTTTAATATAAACAGATTTCAAAATTAAAAGATCTCCAACTCTATCACTATACTCACACCCTTGTTGTTGATGATCTGTCATTTTTCACCTATGATTGAAAATGTCAGTTTGTCGATTATACCGTTTTTAAGTTTCTTGAAATCCTCGACTCTATCAGGCTTGGGTTCGCGCGTACCCACGGGTACGATTTTAAAGATGTCAGATGGACGACCATCGAGGAAATTTTCACTCGTACTTAATTGCGGGCAGCGAATAAACAACAAAAATAACGGAATAACGTTGGAAGACCCCGTACACACCACTTTGGGTATCAGTCTTCCTTTGGGTAAATTGAGTAATCGAGAAACTTCTCTGTTTAAGCGCAATTTGAGATTGACGTCGGCTACCACCAACGTCACCTTTTTAGATTCTCTAAATATTCCAAAACTTACCCCGGGTATATAATTTAAAATGAAATCGAACCAATCGACGTCGTAGCACCCCGGTGGTATGGTGACCGAACCGGTGACTCCGGCTGATAACGGCGCTAAAAGACTCGGAGAAATAAAATCTAAATTATCACCAGACACGATAAGACTCCCCCTTATTGTTACCCCAGCTTGTCTAATCATTCTAACCCTAGGTTTGCTTATTGTACCTTCGATATATTCTAGCGTTATCTTTTTACCTTCATTGATGAAGCCTTTTCTTTCAAATAAAATTGTTATTAAAAGTATAATCGTATTGCGTTGTATCTCGGGGTGTGTTCTGTCTTGAATTTTATTGTGTAAAGTTCTTTGTATTTCAATTATTTGTTCTATTTCTTTTTCGATCGATTCTAAAGCATACTCAAGTCTGTCTTCCTCGTACGCTTCTATAAGATCGTTTATAACTCTATTGAAAGTATTTTCGTCGTTAATTAAATAGTCGTAGGGTATCTCAGGTATAAACGATTCAAGAAAATCTCTATCTGTTTTTTATTTCTACATCTGGGTCAACCTGTTCGTATCTTCTACCATCATCAGGTCTTTCAGCTGGTCTCCCATTTATATTGGTATGCCAATCAATCTCCGTGGCGCTGGAAATATTAAAATATCCGGGGTTAATCATCACCCTTTTTACGCGTACAGATTTTTGACCGTTTAAATTATCTACGACGTCTTCTAACTTAAACGTCTGCTCATTTTGAAACAAGTGAAACGAATGCATTTATTTTAAAGTCTTTTTATATTAAAACTTAAACTAAAATAATGGCTGCTTTTATGTTTTTAAAAAAGCAGATACAATCGATAGCTGATCGGGTAACGAAAAAAGTAAACAAAATGTAGCCAAGGCAAACGAGCTAAAGCATCAAGTTGCATCCCAAGCAAAGTTTTTAAACAGCCTTAAACCCAGTGAACAGGAAGTTATAGTTAATAATACCAACAGGTTTTTAACCTTGTTTCCCCACTTAACCTCAGACTATAAATTGCTTCGTTTGGAAGATCCACCCAAGAGTTCGGGGCGTTACAGCGATTACACCGTAGCCTTTATCAAACAATATGAATCGGTACAACAGGCTTGGTTAGATGTTATACCCGACACGAGTTCGTTTACCCCAGCGGAAATCATCAAGATCAACGAATCGATCAGATCTTACGTGTACGCTTTACTCGGTGCGCAGGCTCAAACAAAAACGAGCGTATTAGCACCGGGCACCGGATTAGACGCTCAGGGACCATTTAACGTCATCGTTGAAGATATCATCAATGCAGTAGACGACATGGAAACGAGAATCAATCAATTTAAAGACTCTTTGCAGTATGCCTGAACGCCTTTAAATTTTGTAGTGAAACCGGGGTTGTATTTAATTCCATCGGATATGAACTTGAGGGTTGGAACTCACGACGGATATAAGAACAGTCTTCAAATCGCTACCCAGAGTATGAAAACTGGTTTGGTGCCAGATTTAAACTCACAACCTAAACCGGACGACTCTTCTGATGATACTGATGACGTCGCGCCACCAACACCCCCAGAGCCTATGACGAACGATATTGTATCACCAACACCAGCACAAGCACCAACACCAGCACCAACACCAGCACCAGCTTCAGCACCAGCACCTAAAGTTTTAACCCGAGAACCCACCAAACTGCAAACTCACCAAGACGAAAAATTATCGTTGACGGTAGGAATGTTGGCTATCGTTGGTATGGGTATGTTGGCTTTCGAGGCAACGCGATAAGTCACACTCTAATCACAACACACACACACAAAAGCCTTACCAACTTTGTGCTGGTAAGGCTTTTTTTTAAACTTGATTACAACTATTACTACCATCGTTTTTGCAGGTACGCAAACACCAAGGCTCCCACACCCAAAAACAAAGCCCACACGTGTTCGGCCAACCACGATACGGACTTACTCAGCGCGTTAAATATCCAACTGAGTACGCTGCCTATGATACCCGGCAGAGCACCCAACGCGCTCACTCCGAGTTTTTTAAGAGCAGATGCAAAATTAGCGAGTTGTTTTGAAATCCACTGGGCACCCGCACCTCTCACGCTAGCGGCGATGTTACTCACTATCGTGCTGATGGCTAAACTCAAAGCGGCTAAAATACTCATTATGGTTATACCTTGTTCTCTAAACAGAATTCTAATCTTTACTGCCAGAGTCGTGTCGTCGTCTAATATTCTATTAATAGTTTCCTTGATTCTAGCGATCTGACTTCTGAGCCCTTTTGCGTTGGCGCTTCCAGCTTCTAATCTGGCGTCTCTTTCATCTTTCAAGTCTTTCAATTTTTTGTTTAACTCTCGTCGACCCTCTTCGGTGTGAGATTCGTTGCGTTCTTGTTCCTTGGCTGCAATCTCTAGTTTTAGTTCTCTGAGAAGCGCTAAATTAAGATCTAGGTTACCTCTCAACGTCTGCAAATGTTTGTCTAAAGCCACGAGTTCTTTGTAATTCAATCCTTTTGTTTGAGCGCCGGTGTCGCGTTGTAAATCGTCTACAATCTCGGTTACCTCATCGGTGGCTCTGGGTAGTTCTGTCATGGGTATACTCTCAGGTTGTACTTGTTCGAGCGGGTTAATTTTATAATCCTTAAAACCCAATCCTTTTCTAATGAAATCTCTACCTGGAAGATCTAACGCTTTTGCATTATTCTCTATACTCTTTAAACTCAAGAATTTTGGGGGGTTTCTTTTATCCGTTAACCTTACTAAGGCTTTATCATGGGTGTATCAGGAGTATCAAAAGTATCGTCCAAATCCAGATCGGTCTCTTTTACATCATCATCATCATCTAAGTTAATGTCAGGTGGATCTTCGTATACGGTGGTATGGTCAAATCCTCCTTCAGCCATTTATTTAATACTCTTTTTTAAATTATGCCGTTTTCATTACACTGCCCGGTAGTATACCCTGGGTCACCAGCCAATTTTGCGTGGCCAGAGCTTTACTTACCCGTCAATTTACCCATATCTTCTACGCTTAAATTGTCTAAACCCGGCGCTTTCATTTTGAGTAGTTTATTTCCTACCATGGCGTATCCCATCGAAAAACTCGATATGACGGCTCCGTGATAAATCGTATTAGCTATTCCGATGGTGTCAAAGTTACTCATCGTTTTTTATATAACAATTTTTAAATTGCTGTGTATTCCATGTCTAGCGTTTTGGGGGCGCTGCGTGTAGTGGGTTGTGTTACTACCGGCACTGGCTGTACTACCGGCGCAGTTGCCTTACTTTTTAGTACCAGCAACCCCACTCCTATTATCGACGCTATAGCACCCCACATCGCCCAAGAGTTGTAGTCTAGTGAGCTCGTATTATCGTCCGTTGTTACGTCCATTTTTGCTAATTTTAATTTCATCTATCTATTGTGCTCGGCTAAAGCTTTACCCTGCTGAATTCGTTTAGGATTTTTAGTCTTGGTCACTCTCGTTACCGTCGGTGATGACGCTGTTTTTATCGGTTGGGACGTCTCTGTCTCTGCTGGTTGAGCTGCAGGCATTGCTGTCGCTGCTTTCTGATCTTCCATTTATTATATTAGGTTTATTCAATTTCAAATGTTTTGTTGTGATAATCGTAGCAACTAGGGGTGAGATTAAAGTTCCGTACTTGTAACAAACGTCGCTTAACATACTAGCCATACTCGCGCTTATAATAGGATCAGAACTCAAGTCGTTGGTGAGTTCTTCTTCAACGGTGTAACAACGGATAACACTCGCGAAAAAAAGTGTATTTACCAACAGTTTGAACAATTTCATTTCCAAATTTAGTTTCGTACAGATGACACATCTTTTCGAGTTCTTTACTGTCAAGAGCTTCTATATGTTTTATGGTGTATTCCTTTCTCAAGTACTTTCTAGAGTTTCCGGCTGCTATTACACTGCACAAACGATCTTTAAGTTCTGCGTTGTGATCTTGTTCGTTCGTGAAAAGCAGGTTTTAGGTCCTCCATTTAATTAGAAACGAATTTAATTTTGTGGTAGCTTTTGCAACTTTGTTACAAAAGCGAAGGTATTCGTAGGTGTAAAACGATAGATTAAGCGATATGATGATAATAGCTAAAAACTGCACATACTCGAATATTGCCATCATTTACTTACAACAAAATATATTTTGTTGACGAGCTAGGTCCTATTTGTTGACGAGCTAGGTCCTATTTGTTGATGAGCTAGGTCCTATTTGTTGATGACCTAGGTCCTATTTGTTGACGAGCTAGGTCCTATTTGTTGATGAGCTAGGTCCTATTTGTTGACGAGCTAGGTCCTATTTGTTGAAGAGCTAGGTCCTTTTTGTTGACGAGCTAGGTCCTATTTGTTGATGAGCCAGGTCCTATTTGTTGACGAGCTAGGTTATTGACCTACTCAAGTAGCTCGTAACTAACTGGAGGTTCGGTGTATACGACAAATTTACTGTATTTCACATCTCTCAAACGTCGTTTTATATAATCTCGTTCTTCAATCGGTATGACGTCATTTTCGTCTAACGATTGATCAAAAGATGTACGTTTTGTTTTTAAATATGGTAGGGCAAATGATGACTATAACTTCAAATACGTTTTTATAGTCTGACTCTAACAGATCCAAAATCCATTTGGTTTTACCCGAATTTGTTTTGCCGACGATTAAAGCGCAATGCGGTTGTGTCATTTTAACTTTACAGAGATTTAAAATTCCCGTCTTCCAAGTTCATTTGAGCATCCATAACCAAAAAGACGTACATCGTGAGGTCGCCTTGCTTTTCGGCTTCACTGTTAAATTGGACGTTGATGCCTCCTCCGGTCAAGGCCCGTCAAATTTAAGTCTTTGGATACTCCGCGCCCTTTTTCGGTATCGCTGTCTCCAAAGAACTTGATAATTTCGTTCCAGTGTTGATACTGAAACATGCCTTGACTGTAGAGTTGATTGGGTGTGCCTTCTACAGTCACCGATGTTTTGGTTAGTTTTGGATTATAAAATCGCTGCGGATTTTTCTCCGTGGGATCTGTAAACAAAAACAAAATACCCTTGAGACTCCTGATGGGTTGATTGACGCTGACGTTCCAAAGTGTGTCCGATTTGTTGACGGATCTAACCTCTAGAGAGTGGATTTTATCAAACAGATATTGCATTAACCCCTTGTGTTTATTTCTGATGGTGATAGCTAGGTCTCTGTTGGTCACCACTTCATTTTCGAGAGACAAGTCTGAGATAGAATACATCGCCGCCGTATCTGAACTGTTGACTACCTGTGATCGTTAAACTTTATCTCGTACGTCAGAGGTTGTTTTAAACCGCTGGGGTAAAAAGGGTGATGCGAAGTCAGTATGTCAATGTCTAGGGCAATACAATATCTGTTACCGAGTTAGCATCTTGAGCCCCCGTTCTTTGTTTAGACACGTTTTCTTTTTCTATGCCCGAGTACGCCATGTTTCGAGTCGTCGAGCTGTTGATCCAATTGTCTTTAAAGTTGTGATACACGTCGTCTACACCCAATTGAGGAAACTTGACCCTCAGCGTTTGCCCCGCCGATATACTACTGGGATTGTGGGTAATGACCACCTCTTTTATCTCACCCTTGATAGATCTGGGTATTTTTAATAGCCTGCTGGGATTGAGCTTTTTTCCATACGCATTCATTTTATTTATACGAGTTTTAAATTTAAAGGTATCTGTAAGCTAAGAGGCCCACCAAAAGCGTTCCTCCCGCGATAAACGCCAGTTCTCTTTCTATTTGTTGGTCACTAGGCTCGTAAAAATCTTCGAGTTTGGGTTCGCGTTGCAGTCCTACGGGTAGTTCAGTAGATTGTCCACTCATCTCGTTGTAGTAACGCAACGCTCGGTCTACGTTGGAAAATGTTTCTTTAGGGGCATTTTGTTTTTTGATACTTTCGCTTAGAAAATCTAGTTATTTCATTCGTTCTCCTTGCCACTTATCTTTGGCGGCTGAGAGTTGTTCTATCGCTAAATCGTGTCTCTTACACTCCTCGTCGGCATCACTCTGTTTCAGATTTGAAAATAAAAAGTTTGAACCCGTAAAAGCTAAGGCGTTGACGATCGCGCCTCCTATCATCATAACAACGCCAGACAATATTATTAATTTAAACGTCTTTTATATGAAATAATATGCAAACATTATCTAAACGGTATTATAGCCCGAGTGATTATTGGAGAGGTGAAAGCGCTGTCGACCATTTACACGATAAAACCAAAATCGATAAAAAGGTAATCAGAGATTGGCTTAAAAAACAAGCAATCTGGCAAATTTATCTACCGGGTCCTGCGTATGTACCCAGGCCTACCAGTACATCGCGAGAGTTTGAAACACCAAACGACTTTCACCAAAAAAATGTGCTATACCTACCCTGGGATAAAGTTAAACGCAAAACTTATAAAATACGCTTTGACGGTTGTCGAAGTTGCGAGTCGATACCACGAAGCAGAACCTTTGGTTTCTAAAACGACGGATTCCACCCAAGATGCTATCGTCAAGATTTACGCGAGGTCGCCTTTGAGTTACCCTAAAACGTTGAGAGTAGACGCCGGTACCGAATTTAAAGGCGCTTTTAAAAAATGGATGACCTAAAAAAACGTCGAGATTATCGTCGGCGAACCCGGAAACCCCCGATCGCAGGGTATCGTAGAAAGATTTAATCGAACGCTTGCCGAGAGACTGTTTGGTCATCAGTACGCTCAAGAAATGTTTAATCCCGAGAGTAGAAACACGCAATGGGTTGAGTGATTACCCAGCGTGATCAAGGCAATAAACGATGAGACGACAAGATTAATAGCTAAAGCACCGTCAGAGGCGGTCCGACAAGGTCAGGTCCGACAATAGCCGGCTAACCCCGTTAAAACAAAAGAGTTAAAACAAAAAGAGCAAGAGGGGGGTACTTCGAGAAGAGCCACTGATCCCATTTGGAGCGTAGACATCTTCAACGTTGAAAAAAGAACGAGTCAATTTAAAATGATTTACGGTAAAAAAGTCACGACGGGTCCTACTCTTTATTACCTTCCAAACGGCCCAAAAAGGAGTTTTGTGAGACAGGAGCTTCAAGTCGTACTCGAGGACACGCAATTACCGCCGTAGTGACCAAAGGCCAGCGTGTTTATACCGTCCGATAAAATGTACCTCTTTGTGTCCAACGGACGCAACGATAGTTTATTTTGAGATACGGTGTAAAGGGTGTGATTTTCCGATCTAATGTGAGTCATGGTTTCGTAATGAGATTTCTTGTTTAACATGCAGTCGTAATAGTGTCGGTGTTTTAATTTCTTAGAGGTGACCGATTTTGTGACACCCTTGGCTTTTTTCAGGTTGATGTCAGCGGTTAAAATCGAGTACATTTTAGGCCTTATGCAAACGACTTCTTTGATTATTTTATCTCCAAACTCGTCTTTAATTATACCGATCACTTTCTTATTGGTTGGGTCGTACAAAGGATGATCCGTCGGATAATTCGAAAGGTCGTATTGTCAGTGTGCACACGGAGTACCAAACTGTCTGTATCTGTGTACATCAACCTGATTTTCTCTTTGTACTTGTCTTTCATATGGTCGTAATAAAAATCGTACATCAGCGTCTTAGATAGATCTAAGATACTCAATCCGCAATAGATCGGTTTGTTTAACACGATTTTAGTCTTGTACTTTTCGACAATGACAATTTGCATTCTGAAAATGACGTCGTCGTTTTGTAGCTCGGTTTCTGTATAAATTTTTGGTATTTATCTCGATCGTCATCGTTACTGACTCTGAGTAGGTAACCGTCTGTCCGGTTTCTGACGTTTTCCATCGTCTTACCAAACACGCTGTTATTCATGAGCTTAAAAAAGTCTTTCTCAAAATCAGAGGTCGCTTTTGTTCTGAGTTGCGTGTTTTTGTCTATGTATGATGCCATCCAGGGAGCTTGTTTAAATTGCAGCACTCGATGCACCTTTTTAAGTTTCAAGCCGAGTTTGAGATAAAACTGTAACGTGACGTAGTGCAAAACATATTTTTGTTTAGGATTAAGGGTACACGTTAATTTTTGCACGTTGCTACTAGGTTCGCTATCCAATAACTCGTTTTGATAATCAGACATCCATTCTTTTGGTATGGCGATGTTTTCTGGCGCTAGGGGGTAATCGTTGTGCAGGTCGTGGAGATTGTCCGGGTAATCGAGGTTTACTTCAATGCAGTAACCGGTGTTTGACGTTTTCCTGAGAGATAATATCTTGGACTCGGTAAACGTGTTTGTAGACGCCCATTTAAAGTCTTTGTACGGCAGGTATTGACTCATGGCCCAGCTGTACAGATTGTTTGCATCGCGGTAGGTGATGTAACCACCTCTTTTTGCCTTTTCAAAAAATAAATGTTTGTCTACCTTTATATCTACCCGTGACGTGGCAGTGATCTCTCACCTTTCTACATTTGTTGATTTTCTTTTTGCATTCGAGACATTTAGTCTCGATTAATCCATTTTTGTATTCGTACTGATGTTCTTTTATTTGTTTTTCTGTTTTTGGTTTTTTGGGGTTTCTGGCACTGACAGTTGCTCGAGTAATTGTGATAAATTGGTTTCTCGCAAATCCAACACGTGTTTGTTTTATCATGATGTTCTTTAGCTCGCTCGTTAAATTTCATGGGTTGGTTTTTTTTAAATATGCAATTTATGTCGCTTTGTATTTTTAACATTTTATTTACAAACTTTGATGCAGCATCTTTACCTCTATAAGTCTCTTGATACGCATTGATGCCGTCGCATCGGACGACAACTAGCGAATAACCGCTTGCTTTTTGAATGTTTGTCTTTTGCTTGTTGTCCTTTTTATCGTCAGAGTTTTTTTCTAATATCGATTCAAAGTCGGCGTAAACTACAAACGGTGCTTTTTGTTTAAACCTGTCGTTTTTAAATTCTAATATTGGCACATCGTTTTCGTCGACTATCCACTCGTTATTTACATATTTTCGCTTAGTGGTAGGAAAGACAATCTTTGACGGATGTGTATCTATACCGTTACAATCGGTCATGTGTCTATCTAATTTTACTTGCGTTCTATAATGACACAGGCACCTTCGACAAAAATATTTCTTACTTTTATGTTTTATAACGTTGTAAATCAATCTAGAAAAATTATTTTATCCAGCAGTAGTAATGCTTGTCACCTCCAGAAAACAAAAACAGATCGATAGGTCGTGACTCTGCTTTGTAGTTTTTAGACACGTATAATGGATATATTTCCCCCTCATAACCGTATACGTTTATCGTTAAGTTATTTTGTCTTTCTATCTTTGGTATCTGGTCGATCGGTGTTGGAAAGTCTACGCCTTTAAATTTGAGTCCGTCGTCTTTGGTGTATACAACATTAGGTTCTTCTTTATGAATTTTATATTGAGGATCGTTTTTTATGTTATTTCTTACTGTATCCGTATACAAGCCAAGAGCAGCTCTCAAACACCATCTCAAACACTCGTCGTCTTTGTTTTTAATGTTAATCATCGCCGTTTCCTGTTTGATACATTTTGGTAGGTCAATATAAGAACTACCCCTCACGGGGTTAAACCTGTTGATGTTGATATACAACGCCATTATCTTTTTTAAAACCCAACCCGATCCTTGATTCGTATACCTTTCATCCTTTTTAAATAGCTGGTCGATGTCTTCTTTTAAAACCTGTTTTATTTGACTTTGATTTAAAACGACTCTCTGATCGGTATAATGTGTAGCTTCGATCGTTTCTATCGTAATCATCCGGTTTGGTTTTTTCGTATTTTATTTTGATTGTGAGCTCTATTTTTGAACCTCTTGGCTCTCTCAATTCTGACTTGATTTTATTTACAATTTGATCTTTCTGCGTATCAAAAAAATCTGACTAAATCGTCGTTAAAAAGTCTTGGAATCAGTTCCCAGTTTCTAAAGTTGTTTCTAAATATCTTCGTTGCTCTAAACCCAGCCTCTTGAAAATCCTCGGGTTGCCTAGAGTTTTGAATCGCCGAGAGTAATTTTTTTTTCTCAAAAATCTACCTTTATAACCCGACGGGTTATATTCTAGATCGTAATCATCTACAATCTGTTTGAGCTCATGTAGCGTCTTTTTCCTCAAGTTTCTAAATTGAGCTTCGTAGTTGTTTATCCCGTTGATGTAGACTTTACGCGTAAGAGCAACATTTTGATTGTACGGTATATTATATCGCTGGACGTAATCGCGCAGCGTCGCTTTATTCCATCTAGAGAATCCCTTAACGTTTGGCCTAATCGAATCCATCATTTATATATCAATATAATTTTTTTTTTTTTAAATATTTTTTAAGAGGTCAGACTTTTGGATTTATAAGCAATCAGACTCACCAGCTTGTGAGAGAGATATTGCCATTTTGGCGCTCCATACCTTTTTGCTCATTTTATACTATTCATACTATCGGCGCTCCATACATGACACGGTCACATCACACAAAAGACTTGCGACCCCGTTCTAGTTCATGACTGTGCACTGTTAAAAAAATATGCAAGGTAACCGACCTTGAACTGCAAATTGTACTCGGGTTGTATAGCCTATACAATGTCACTACTAAATTTAGCTTTGGAAATTTCCAGAAAATCTTTTGCAATTCAGTATTTCCGTCTGTTGTGCAATTCAGTATTTACGTGCCATTTCAACATGATATGTCGATAGGTACTGACGTCAACGCTAAACCTGCAGTCACCAGCCAAAAGGTAAATTGTTTTTAACATTAATGTCTGGCAATAATGTAGGTTTTCATATTGAAAAAAAGTCTATAAAAAAAAAACAATACTACACAATCACTAAAAGTCTAGCCACCTATTAGTGTATGTGATGTTTCTGATCAAACATTGAGTGTAAATGCTTATTTTCACTTCTAATATTTTCAGATGATGACTACCCATCGCAGCCTGTAAAAAAAGAGGATAGGCTGCTTTATAACTTTGCGTCAGGTTTATCGCACAAGCAAGATTTTTCAAAGTACCGCTAATACCATTTTTTAAGTGTAAAAACCTCGAGATATTTATTAAAAACCTCAGAAGTGTACCATTTTGATATATCTATTATGATATAAAAATTGACTAAAACGCTTAGTCACTAAATATAATGATGTCATAGGGGTACTCTCAGTAACCTTCGTCTTAATATAACGATGATGTCATAAATACACTGCAATGTGCTTTTTTATATGTTGTGTACAAATGGTAGATTTAAAAAATATTTTCTCTGTTTATAGATTATATTTTGTTAAAGTAACGTGTTTTTTAATAAAAGTTCAAACTTTGATTTGTAAACCTAAGAAAACGTTGAAAAAACTAAAATGTGCTAGACAATTATTTAAACAGAACTCTGACATCATGCTTATGAATAAAATTTGTTTAAATAAGAAAAGAGAACTGGCAGTTCCCTTTAGTTCAATAGAACTAGTGATGACATCATGCTTATGAATAAAATGTGTTTAACAAAGAAAAGGGAACTGGCAGTTCCCTTTAGTTCAATAGAACTAGTGATGACATCATGCTTATGAATAAAATATGTTTAACAAAGAAAAGAGAACTGGCAGTTCCCTTTAGTTCAACAGAACTCTGACATCATTTTTTATCTATATTTATTATAGTAGAAGAGGGTGGGAAAGGCATAGGGAAGGGGTAAAGTCTTGTACCTTCCCCTTCCTTCTACTTAACCACTTTCAAACATCTTTCGATCCAAAACTAAGTGCAATTTTCAATGCACAAAATACGATAATGTTACTTTGATTATTTTTCAGAATTCTTGTGAATTGATCGTTATTTTTCCTAATCAAATCAAATAAAACTATCAAAGCAACCTTTTCTAGTCGGGGTGAATATCTTGCATCGTTTCCTTGTACACAAAAGGTGGAAGAAATTAATAGCTGAATTTCAAACAATGATTGTCAGACTTTTGTTGCTTCATCTCATGTAGAGATTTTATTGTATTTCTCACTTACAGTCCCGTTGAAGTGAGACAGAAATTGCAGGTTTTTGTCCGAGGTCTCCTCTTACCGAAAACACTTTGTGTACAAGTGTATCCGGAGACATCAGTATCAGCCTTGAAGAAGATGGTCCAGGTTCGGTCTGGTATCCAGCCTGAAAATCAACACCTTTACATCGGGAGAAACTTTCAGGTGCTGGTTCTACTATTCCCATGGAAAGAAAAATCAATCTATGTCACTTTTTAAAATTCCTTTAATCTGAGCGTATAACGCCAATTCAATTATAGTGTCCTCAACTTGCTTTAAAATTTGTAGAGCTTATTTTAGCACTAATTCCATCGTATCAACAATCTATCTCAAAGCACCTGGCAATTATTCTTTGCAATAATCCCTCGGCTGACTACGCAGTGCACATTCGGTTCTTTACCATTCGGTCTCCTCCGGGGTTACCTCTGGGGTCTCCTCTCCTCCGCCCTTACACAAATCTCCCATGTAGTCCCTGTGGGAAATTTTCCCATGGGACCCCATGGGAATTGCATGGTGAATTGGACACCATCTAGCATGGGGTTTTTCCTATGGGAGTTTTCCATTGGCTTTTTCCCGTTGGAAATTTTAAATGTTTTTTTTTCACATGTATGGTTTCTTGTCATAAGTCAAAAGATTCCAAATTGCTCCATGATATTTCTCAATAAAAAGTTCCTAATACATTTTAACCCTGTGTGTTTTGTGATATTCACCGAATAGGTAAAGAACACCACGGAACTCCGATGGGGGTTGTTCCACGTATCAGTGTTGGAGCAAAGGCTTTGACCCTCAAGGCCAAGGCCAAGGCCAAGGCTTTGACCTGAAGGCCAAGGCCAAGGCCAAGGCCCTGTTTTATGAAATGACCACTGATATAGAGCTAATTATAGTCACATGAGTGACACATCATCACGCAAGGGCGGATCCAGAACACAATTTGGGGGGGGGGCAAAGAAATTTTGGGTCCCCCCAAAAAAAAATTAAGTGGGTCAAAAAAGTACGGCTTGGGCTTCGGGGCCCGCTTAAGCAAAGCACCTGGCAATTATTCTTTGCAATAATCCCTCGGCTGACTACGCAGTGCACATTCGGTTCTTTACCCTCACAGAAACCCATTATTTATACTCCTGGGTGGAGAGAGATAATTGTAGGTGTCTTGCCTAAGAGCAAAAAGCTATGTTCCTCATAGAGTTCGAACCCACAAACCATCGTACATGCAGTGGCGTAGCAACTGGGGTCTGGGGGCGACTGCCCCCAATGAAACCTTGTCGCCCCCAGTCGTCCCCCACTGAACTTTTGATTTTCTGAAATAATTGTCATTGGAGACATGATCTACATGACGCCCCCCCCCCCCGTAAGCGGTGTGCTTTTTTTGTTTCTCGAGAAATCTCATGAAATGTCATTTACATTGGTTCGCAGCTTTGTGACCTACTCTCCCTTCGCGACCATAGGATTCATCAAGACCAGAACATCGAGCTTCGCGCTGGCGGCTTGCTGGGTGGTGGATTAGGTAACTATTGGTACAAAAGGCTGTCTCAAAAAGCAGTCAAATTAGATTTGAAACGGAGGGGAAAATTTCTCCCCTTACTTTGGCATCATCCCTTTGCGAATTGTACATTACAATACGTTAAGAAAACAATCTTAATCGGTAGAAACAGCGACCTTAGTGTACTGTAGTGTGATTGTCACTAGAACATGGATACAAATTGTTGCTTCGATGCTTGCTTGGTTTATTGTGTCTCAGTACATCTCAGTACATCGCATGAGGTTCTATGCTTATCAAAGGGCTACAATACTCTAGGGTGAAATCTTAGCCAAGTTGGGGCCTTATACATTATTCATTTAGTAAGCTGGGGTTCATGCATTCCAATGTATACTGAGGTAATGTATGGGTTTCGGTGTGTGGTTTCAAAGCACATGTTGCCTATACATAGCTATCATCAGGCGCGGTTCTAAAACCAATATTTTGGGGAGGCTAGCACGGTGTATCCAGAATTTTTCCAGGCAGGCGTGCTTAAATGTTGACCGTTTATTTTTTCCAGACACTTAGGCCTCCGAAAATCAATAGGTGTGTGTGTGTGTGTGGGGGAGGCTCATGGCATATTTTTAATGGGGAGCGCCAATAAAATCCTAAAATTATTCACACTATTTTAACTTATGCACCCTTGTCACGGCTATTTCTTCTTTAGGGGGAGACCGTTCGCATGTACATCACAATCCTTCTTTTTGCTTGCTAATTGCTTTTTTTAATGGAATTTATTTTGGGGGGCTAGACTTAATTGTTGGGGGGATACAACCCCCCCTAGCCCCCCCCCCCCTCCCCCTAATAGAACCGCGCCTGGCTATCATGTAAGGATACAACACTTAGAAATCAAAGAGTGGGGCTTATTTTATCGGCTTCATTAACAGGTTTGATCCGTCAGTACGAGTGACTTCTGAATTTGTTAAGTTTTTTATTTCAACCTTTAGTGAACAGGAGTTCACTTTCGTTTTAAGCTCCTGAAGCGGCCCTGCAATGGCTGATGATTTTTATATGATTTTGCATTTCAGAAGAAGAGCACTCGAGAAACATGTTTTTCTTAAACTTGGCAAGCAAGCTTGGAACACAGTGGGATGTGCTTGCCATCACTTTGGGATTCACGGTCAATGAGCTCAAAATATTCCGTGCAAACAGCCCAGGTAATGTAGAACAGCAGAGCTTCACGATGTTACGTGCCTGGTGGAAGAAACAAGACAACCCCGAAGACGCCCCTGAGAAGATGAAAGATCTCCTGAAAGCAACAGGACGTGAAGACTTAGCACTGCAATTAGAAGGTACGAGACCTAACAAAAGATAAGATTAATATATACTGTAACGTCGACCGGATCCTGGGTAATTGTCACACGCAAGACAAAGGAAACCACATACACTATTTTTCAGGGTTTCGGGGCTCTAGGCCGTTTATTCTTGCCACGTCTTACACGAGGCTCTCTCCTTTTACAATTACTCACAGCAAAGACACGTTATACAGAAATGTCACACTACTGAGTCGGCGCAGTCCAGCAACGGGTCTCCATGGCCAGGCAGCAGGGGTCCCAATGCTGCGGTTGCACCGTGGGTCTTTGCTGGCGCCCTCTGCCGGCGGCCCGGCAGCGAAATTTCTTTTCCCAAATGAGATCGGCACAATCTAAAGAGGGCGCTCTCTCTCTGCGTTATGCATATTCATAATGTCCAGGGAAATTAGGGAATTAGTTATATATCATGGAATAATAGTGTTTAAATCACCGACGATTGTTGGCAGCACATTCGTGGACTGGTTTGAATAAGTCCTGACTTCTAATCAGGTGATCGGAGTGAGAATCTCAGTGAGCGTTTTTCGCTTCTTATCATTTTACCTTTTAAATAAGTAAAGTGATGAAGGAACATTCCTCACAAGACGTAAAGCCTATCTTGGGTTTGTGTTATGGAGAACAAGGCATTAGATATGCATTAATGGACCAATCAGAAGATGGAAAGCGGATGTCGTTTGGGAAAAAAATTCACGGCCCGGCACCGACGTTACACCGCCCCCTCCGCGATCCGAGGACCCTTGTTCGTCCCCACACAAGGCGGCGCCTCCGCTACGGTCTCCGTTTGGGTCTCCTGGTCCCTGCTGGGGTCTCCTGGGGTCTCCTCCGGGGTTACCTCTGGGGTCTCCTCTCCTCCGCCCTTACACAAATCTCCCATGTAGTCCCTGTGGGAAATTGTCCCATGGGACCCCATGGCAATTGCATGGTGAATTGGACACCATGTAGCATGGGGTTTTTCCTATGGGAGTTTTCCATTGGCTTTTTCCCGTGGGAAATTTTAAATGTTTTTTTTTCACATATATGGTTTCTTGTCATTTGTCAAAAGATTCCAAATTGCTCCATGATATTTCTCAATAAAAAGTTCCTAATACATTTTAGCCCTGTGTGTTTTGTGATATTCACAGAATAAGTAAAGAACACCACGGAACTCCGATGGGGGTTGTTCCACGTATCAGTGTTGGAGCAAAGGCTTTGACCCTCAAGGCCAAGGCCAAGGCCAAGGCTTTGACCTGAAGGCCAAGGCCAAGGCCAAGGCTTTGACCCTCAAGCCTCGAGGCCAAGGCCAAGGTTGAACCCTCAAGGCCAAGGCCAAGGCCAAGGCCCTGTATTATGAAATGACCACTGATATAGAACTAATTATAATCACATGAGTGACACATCATCACGCAAGGGCGGATCCAGAACACAATTGGGGCGGGGCAAAGAAATTTTGGGTCCCCCCCAAAAAAAGTTGGTCAAAAAAGTACGGCTTGGGCTTCGGGGCCCGCTTAAGGGCCCCGAAAAAAATTTGGATTCGAGATGCTCTGTGGTACGATTTGAGGCAATTTCTGACCATTTTAACCAATGTTTTTTGAGAAAAAGATGGTGGTGTACTCATTGCCTGCCTTTATTACGACGTCACATAAAAAAAAAAGGTTTCTTTGGGCGGGGGGGGGGGGGCAT
Organism: Patiria pectinifera; assembly: GCA_029964075.1. Taxonomy (NCBI): domain Eukaryota; kingdom Metazoa; phylum Echinodermata; class Asteroidea; order Valvatida; family Asterinidae; genus Patiria; species Patiria pectinifera. Next base: position 3,010,847 of record CM057149.1, read on the forward strand.
GGCCCCATTTGGCCCCCCAGGATCCATCCTTATCATCACGAATTGCTCGTTACGAAGACAACATTTCTTTAATTGCAGTCAACATGCTCACATAGGCCTACACCGTTTTATGACTGAACTGTATCTATTAAAGTATAAGTTCAGGTCTTCAATATGGTTTAACTAAACAAATAATGATTTACTTCTATATTGACACACAATTCTCCCAAGTGAACCAAAAGGGGGATCCAAGAAACTGATTTGGGAATTTTTTATTTGCTGGCCCAACATGGTCAGAAATATCAGCATTATCTAAAACAGATACATGCAAATCTTTAGCACTTATCAGGGATACATATACAACCAATCAGATCTATTCCATAGTTATATGCAAATTAAAGTGATCATCTCATTAGCCCCACAAGTGTACGGAATATTTTTGCAGCAAATCTACTTCAATAGTAACAAAATGTGATGCTACAAAAGTGGAAGTGTGCCCAACACACAAATCTATAGGGTGCACGCTTCCCTCCTCCATGGAAATACGATTAAAATGGTAACAACAAAATTTCAAACAGATTTATCCGGAAAATGCAAAAATCTATGGGCCTTGAAGAGCCTTGACTCAAAATTGCAAGGCCCTTAATCCTCAAGGCCAAGGCCAAGGCCAAGGCTTTTGCCCTCAAGCCTCGAGGCCAAGGCCAAGGCCCTGAAATCCAGCCTTAAGGCAGCCTTAAGGCCAAGGCCCAGCATCAAGGCACTACATCACTGCCACGTATTAGGATTGGCTTATGCACTCTTTGACCAATATCCACATTATTGCTCCCATAATACTTGTCAAGTTGTACCATATTGTAAAGTACATCACAGAACTACGATGGGGGTCGTTAAATTAAAGAAGGTTTGCCTGTAACTTGGGAGTGCAATCGGGTATATGATGGTTCCCTTGGCATATTCATATTCTCCAGCATAACCAACTCGTGTCCCCGTGCCACCTTTTAAATCTCCATGGTGTTTCCATTGTGTCCATAATTATATCACCCACATTATGGTGTTCCCATGGCGTCCGAATCCTCATGGTGTACCATTGTGTCTAAAATCCCCATGATGGTGTCCATAAAATCCCCATGGTGTTCCCATGGTGTACATAAAATCCCCATGGTGTTCCCATGGTGTCCATAAAATCCCCACAATGTTCCCATGGTGTTCCCATGGTGTTCATAAATTGCACGTGGTGTTTTTACCATGTCCATAAAATCCCCATGGTGTTCCCATAGTGTCAAGAAAATCCCATGGTGTTCCCATGGAGCTCATAAAATCCCCATGGTGTTCACATGTTGTCCATGTAATCTCCATTGTGTTCCCATGGGTTTCCCATAATGGGCATAAAATCTCCCATGGTGATCATTTGAACTTACATGGTGTTCTTGATGACCCCATGGGTTTCCCATGAGGTCCCGTAAGAATTCCATGGGATTCCATGGGAATCCCATGGGATGCTCATTGGACATTTCTTTAAGGGCGGGGTCACCTCTGGGGCTCCTCTGGGTTCTCCTCTGGGGTCTCCTCTGGGATGTCCTCTGGGTTCTCCTCTAGGGTCTCCTCTGGGGTCTCCTCTGGGTTCTCCTCTGGGGCCACCGCCGGGATCACCTCTGGGATCTCCTCTGTGAACTCCTCTCCATTGACTCCTGTGCGGAGCTGTAGGGAACAATCCCCGTGTATTTATTTCCGGTGAGATTCTTTACCTATAGACCATCGGAAGTACCGGCGACAATTAAGAGGCCATGTTTACTGTAGCATGCATCCTTACGGTTCACCATGACGGTTCACCATGCCATTTTGGTCAAACTGTACAAAATACAGTTTTAACTTGAAAGGCTCTAATAGGATACGCAAACAACCACACCATCCTTTTTTAATTTGTTTGTATTCACTCATTCCGTTATTTTGCCGAAAAATCCATCGGTGATCCATCCAAACCAAAATATAAAGAAAGTGAGTGACTCTCTTTCTTATATAATTTACAGCGGTGAACCGTGGTTACACTATGGTTTGGATGGGTTTTTCGTCCAAATAACAAAATGACGGGAATAAAAACAAATTGAAGAAAATGATACGTTGTCTGTGTATCCTAATACGGCTTCACATTGAACACAATCTGTATTTTGTCAAAATATCGGCCAAACTGATATGGTGAATAGTGTATGCATTGACCATGAAATGATATGGTGAACCGTCATGGTGGATCCTGTATGCATTGACCTTGTTATATGTAACCAGCGCGCGCGCGATTATTTGAGCGCCCTCTACGGCACTGTCCAAATCCAATATAAAGGTTATATTGCACATTGTCTGAATTTCTTCATAGTTCAAAATGTGCATGACATGCCATTTTGGGGGCTGTTTTCTTGAGTTTTGTTTCCAAAATATGAAATGGCGGCCAAAGGTTGAATGAAAGAACACATATTTAGGGAAGATAATAATAATTGATAGTAATACAAAAAAATTCGAAATAAAATTACATATATATTTTGTAAAGTCCCCTAACACGTATGGGTGATAAGCAGGGTATACTTAGTACTTGCCGAGTGCTGTGAGGAAACAATCCACATGTATCTATCTCCGGTGAGATTCGAACCCACGATCCCTGCATTGTTGAACACATGTCTTAATCCATAGACCATCGAAAGTGCCGGCGACAATTTAGAGGCCATTACAAAGTTAGAAATCACAACTTTATTGCAGGGTGCATCGTAACGGTTCACCATGACGGTTCACCATGTCATGTTGTCCAATAACTGTACAAAATACAGTTTGTTTTTAACTAAAAGGCTCTTATAGGATACACAAACACCATACAATCCTTTTTAACCTGTTTTTATTCACTCATTCAGTTACTTTGCCGAAAAAAATCCGTCGGTGATCCATCCAAACCAAAATATAAAGGAAGTGGGTGACCATCTCCTTCTTATATAATTTACAGCGGTGAACCGTGGTTACACTATATGGTTTGGATGGATTTTTTGTCCAAATAACGGAATGACGGGAATAAAAACAATTGAAGAAGATGATACGTTGTCTGTGTATGCCAATACGGCTTCACATTATTTGAGCGCCCACTACGCGCAATGTCCAAATCCAATACCAAGGCTATATTGACAATCCCAGCCTAAATGACTGGAACACTTCCTTAGCCTGCCACGGTCTTCCACTCCCTCGCTCCCCGGTCAATGTTGTTCTCTCCAGCTTTAGGAGCACACACCGCGTAATGGGAGAAAACATTGAGCGGGGGCCAGAGGGTTTGGGAGACACTAAAATGTAGATAACCTGTGGTTATCTACATCTAAAAGTTTTTGTTTGTAGCCAAAGCAATGAAATAACTACTCATGGAGCTATAGTAATTGACGTTAATTATACTGCCTGACTGTACAGTACATGCATGTTTAAAGTTCTTTACTGAAAGCAAATGGTTTCACGATATTGTTAAAGTGACTATTTTTGACAGTTGTCTGTGTTACAGATTGCAACTGTTGTTATAGTTCGACCAAGCTGATCTTGAAATCAAATTTTCTTGATCAACATACAGGGTGAGTAAAACAAAAAGCGGAACCCTTAACCCGCCAAAAATATATTTCGTATTTAAAAAAATATGTAGCTCCAAAAATGACTGGAAAGAAAATTTCAGAAACTACTTTTTAGATGAAAAAAACCTGAAATTGTTCAAAACGTTCAATAAATATCACTATTTTAACACAATGAACCTAAAACCTGTTTCGTCAGAAACGAAAATGTATTGTGTGTTCTAACTGTTTGGAACAACAAAGAAAATGACACAGAATACTTGTTTCAACAACTGTCAACAACTAGTGTAGTACACAATATCTTTATTAACAACCCTGGTTAGGCAAAGAATATGATTTATATAATCCTTTTTCTTTTGAAGATGGGCTTTCAAAAGGACTTTGTTGAATACATTTCACTTTTAAACTGAGGTTTTATCGCTGGTGATGTTTGAAGACAATTGTGACGACGATTGTTGAAATCGCATTTTTGGACGAAAGAGGTGTGTTTAAATGGTGATATTCTTTAAACGGATCGAGCAATTTCAGGATCTTTTCCTGTAAAAGTAGCTTATAAAATTGGCTTTCCAGTCATTTTTATTATTGGTGCTACATATTTTTTTCAAAATATGAAACATATTTTGGGGGTTTGGGTTCCGCTTTTTTTTTACTCACCCTGTATGGTGATCAAGAAATCTTGATTTCAAGATCCAGCTTGGTCAAACTATGACAACAGTTGCATTCTGTAGCACAGACACATAATATTATTCCGTGCTCCGCTTACACTTGTGGAATGACTTACAGTATCCGAAAATTATATGAGAAACTTCAGAATTAGGTGTAAGCCTTTTTCGATTTTTTTTCTAGACGTGCCTGCTGAAATAAGGAATCGGGCAGTTTACCAAAGAGCACTCGAAAAGGGCAGTGCAACAGTACATCGCACACGACTGATGATCGTCGGTCAAGAACGCGTTGGAAAAACTTGCCTGAAGAGGAGTCTCATTCATGCAAGGTCTGTATTAAATTAAAGGTTCAATGAACTTTGCAGCCAGGGCTACACCAAGGCCGTGTCAACAAACTTTCGACCAGGCCTCCAGCCAGGTGTCATTGAAACATCAACAAAGACCTGTAACTTGACACAGCCATCTCCCTTCATAACTGTATACCACAGCCGCCAGTCAATTATCTTTCCAGCGCACTGTCTGGCAACTGTCTGGACACTGTCTAGCACGTGGCTTTTTGTTGTATTGCTATGTATAGGGTCTTGCGTAGTGCGGGAAAGTACCTGCTGCCCAGGGGGTCGCCGTAGACGAGTTGTTGTAAACAAAAATTGTAAACGCTGCGCAGGGTTAATGAAATTCATTGTGCAATGCATACTAGTGAATTATGAGAGATGACACTGGACTATCTTTCTCTTAATTATTCTCTGCCGGCGAAGACGAAGGGGCTACTGGCTTGTCCTTCTGTATGTGTGTACTCACACAAAGAGAACAACGGTACCCCGCAAGTCAGCCTTTGTAAAATGGTACCCTTTGGAAAGAAATTCTTAAGAAAAGAGAGAAAGGAAGAACAATGCAAGTACCCCAAAAACTGCATTTGTAAGGTTTTGTTTGCTTACTTTACAGACATCCCGAGGACAGGCAAACAAAGGGAGAATAACAGATTCTTCGTCGTCCTCTTTTATTGAAAACAGTCTTTGGTAGTGAGTTTGTGTGCTATAGTCTATGGGGTTGTGTTATATTATAGGGACAAAGGAAAAGACAATTCCTTGTCCTCTAGAGTTAAATAAAGTACGACTGTGTGCACACAGTCCGTTTCATCAGGATATCTATAAAACAAAATGCTGTGTGTATTAACTTCAATTGGCTTTGTGAATTGCCTAATTAATTTTGACCCCATATATCAAAGGTGAATGGCATTGTGGTTAAAACGTAAGAAATAGTTCCACAGAATATCTTTAGGATTTATTGGCATCTCAACTTGAAATTGAGTTGGTATCAATTTAGAAAAGGAATAGTTTTCGGGAGGAAACTCGAAAGTAGTACGGGAAATGCAATTTTAAAGTTACACTACTGTAACTTACTTCTTGCCTTTAATTCATTATCCGCTCCATTCACAAGTACCCCCTCACCGGCAAAGAAAGTACAGCTTGGGGTGACCGACCGACGCCATCTTGCCTGACTGCAATTTTGCCACGACGGCGCGGCCGTACCACTGCCAGTGCTCTCTATATAAAGACCAGTGCGTGTACATAGTGCGAATCCCCTGGTGTACATGCATCACACACAAAGAACGGTGCTTGCACCCAGCTAAAATGTCCCGCCTATGGGACGTCGTTGCTAGGTAAAAAGGCGCCCTCTCTGTTGGCGCACGGAGCTCATACATTTACTTGAGTGCCTGCATGTCTGTGAATCATACAATCTGATATAATTTCCTTTTTATGTAATTGTGCCAATCGCCTGCCAGTATATTTTCCTGAAACGGATCTCTCTCGGTCATTGCTCACTTCCGCGGCCAGAACGTTGATGTGCATACCATTAACAAAGGTCGCCAGGTACATTTCTTTTTTCAGTAACATTGTACTCTTCCCCCACCGAGACATTGATAAATGCTCCAGTTTGGGACCACTCATTGCGTGATCTGGGGTGGAACACTTGATACGTTGTTATGCAGGCGATGTCATGGTGACCAATGATGGCGCAACTTTATTATAAACCATACTCCGATGTAATCATGAAATCACGATTTCCGGAGACCCTGTTAATGGTTTTCAGAATTATGACTCCTCATTTGGAGTCACTGAGGCGTGGACGACATGGATCAACTTTTTCATGCGAGGTTTAAGGCATTATTATGATCTTACCCTGGCACTGTTTGTATGGCAAGCAAGATTATCTTAAAAGCTACTTTTTAACTACATATATAGAGTTATATTTTATACATTACGTGTATTTAGAATTTCAAATTGGCAAAGAAAAACAGAAAATGGAACTGAAGAGTGGGAAGGGGCCAGGGATACAGCTAATGACCCCAATATGGGCAATACATGGAAGGAGAGAGAAAAAAGGCCCACAGTAAATGTTTACTATCGAAAGTGAATGAAACAGTGGAAAATGCCACTGATAAACGCAAAGCTTTCTCACTCCTTGAAACTACCCCTTCCCCCTTCAAATAACCCTATTGAATTTAGTGACGCGATTACTGGAACAAGACTGGAGCATAGACTTCTAGATCGTACATTTATTTAAAGCTAGAATGACTTTTTTATTTACAGTTTTAACAGCAATGAATTGTCAACAGAAGGCGTCACTACGGACTGCACCATAAACATCAGTTCTGCACAATCTTGGAGCTGTAAAAGAGGTACATACATTCAAGTCATGATTTTTTTCTGCTGCGGTCAATATGATACACTGTTCTTGGTTTGAATATAACATTTTAAACTAATAAACTTAAATACGTTTAGTTAAGGCAGAGGCAGACGACAAATGCTTTTTACCGTTTGGATGGGCATTGTTATAAACTAACAAAGCAAGGAACACCCTCTTATAACTAGACACCCGCAGTCCATACGGTCTATCTGGTGAACAGACCCGAGACGTAGGCCTACTGATATCACACCATGTTTGCACACATGAATTCTTTCGAGAGCTAAGTTAGAACAAGGTGATAATGCGCCACCTAAGAAATGGCAAGAAGATGTGTAAAATTAGCATGAGACCATTTTGTTTTAGGGATATTTGAAGCCATTTTTTTCTGTAGAACCAAGCTTAACCCTACGTCGTTGGCGTGCATATTGCCAACTTTCTTGATCAAATTAGCATTGAGTATGCATTTACAGCCTGCACGCCATGAAGAGCGCTATAATGTGCACGGTGCTTTAAGACTCTGTTGGTGACAGACAAAACGTTTAAGAAATGTCCATGTAATTTGAGCGCTATCAGTTCTCGTTTCTTCCTGCACAAGGCCGGATCCAGAACAGAATGTTTTTTTCTTGGGGGTGGGGGAAGTGTTTGGTCCCGAAAAAGTGGGTCAAAAATGGTGAGCGACACCACGAAGTTGCACTTAAGTGGACTTGAATTTGCACCACGCGCGCGTATTTTACAGAAACAAGTGATTTTCGTTTTTACAAAGTAACACTCATCTTAAATTCACCAGATTGAAAGCTTTTTATTGTTTTTTTTTTGGCAATCCTATAATAAAATGGATTAATCACATTCTTGTCAAACGGTTTTATCCAAAAAGTTTTTCCGTACAAGTGTTGTAACTTTGTGAAAACGAAAATCTTTCGCGCGAGTGTCCGATATGCGGGCGCACAGTTGAGTGTTATGTCGTAAAACCAACAATTTTCATTGAGCGGTTGTCACAAAGTAGCTCTTATGTGTTCTAGGGTGTTACCTCGTGGTGTCGGTGACGAACTTTTCCGCCCAAATTTTAATATAAAAAGGAAAGGGGTTGCATATGTATTGCTTTTATTGAGTTTTGTGGGTGGTGTACGCAAAGGCTGCCTTTTTGCAAAGTTACAAAAAAAACAAAAAAATTGGTAGTTATTTGTTTTGGGGGGTGGCCCCGTGCCCCCCCCCCCACCACCACCACCTCTGGATCCGCCCTTGTTCAAGCATAAAAGTCTCTGGATCGACCTTGGCACAGACATGTTAAATTCACGTGCTTGTAAACTATAATGCACCGTATTAACTTCTAATGACGTGCTGTAAATGCATGACGAGGGATCATCAAACGGGAATACATAAGTGTATTTTCTTTTATATGTAACACTGTTCTCTAAAAACTGACTATGGGTGGCATACAGGCAGAAGGCACAAGGGCGCCATAAAAAATGTACATATCACTCTGTTCGTCAAGTCTATCTTGTGGTGGGCGCATACACCATACATAGTCAGTGTACAGATCAGTGGTTTATAAGAACAGTATTATGAACACATTCATCGATAGTGTATGGAACATAAGCATTGTTGGCACTAAGTGTACGAAGCACTCATTTTCTGATTGTTAATTTCTTAAAACTGTCGACATCTTCCGTATTACGTATAGAGCTATAGCCTAGCTCTATGCTTGCACTTAACCAATAGTCACATCAAATGCATGCACAGGCGGCGGTTATTACGCTGCACATCGTTATGAATACGAGTGTTAAAACCTCGAAACTATTAGCAAATGAAAAGAAAAATTCAAATACAGAACAAAAGAAAGAATCGTATTTTTGAATTAAGTTGCTGAAAACTCTAAGCCCTGTTTTTTTGTTTTGTTTAAGTTTATGAACATTTTGTTAGTAGCCTTCTTGTAGACTTATTCCCCGTCCTTGTAATTATCATTAAGGGCTGTTATTAATTGCCACAGGGCGCTTCATAGGAAGTTTTTGACGTCCCAATGTAGTTGGGTTATACAAGTGATCCGGGTTAGACAAAATGGACAATGCATATGGTTAGACACTACATATACACAGTTTTCAGAAAATTTGGTTATGAACCTACATTTTGGTAGCCTGTGGGAGGCATTAAGAAAAGCCGACAGTTTGAACGTCTGTGATGTTTGTTATATATCGCGTTCACTGTGGCAATTTACAGCGCGTTCACTTTTTGGTTGGCATTGCTATGCCCAATTTATTTGCAAGATTGTTTGTAGGTTTATTTTTCTAGTGAGTCGGTGTACCTTTTACAAGTGTTTTGTTTAAATTGTATAGGTGATTTAACCAGCCTCAAACTCGAGTTGATGATTGGCCTTGAAACAGAAAAAGATAAAGTAAGTTACCTACAGCACAGCAAAAGAAATAAAGATTTGACTCCTGTCTGTACAAACTCAGCCGGAAATGTTTGTTATATAGTTTTACATAAAGTGGAGCACTGATCCCATTTTATTCTAAGATGCCAACGATCGTGTATGTTCACTATTACCGAAACATTCCGGTTGTTGTAACACAGTTTGTTTTGGTGTACTAAAGTTTGTTTTAATAGATTCAGCTGTTTTTTTCTCTCCAAATTTAACTTTCATAATAAAATTCAAATCAGAGAAGCCCCTTTTTTAATACAAAAAGTATAGACATGCAGAATATCAAATTCAAACTTAGTACATGTATTAGGGTTGGTTGGTCTTGGAGCCCCTTAATAGACTTCAAGCAGTGGGCCTGATATGTCAAGGTTAAGGTAATTATAGCTTTAAAAATGGACTCAGCGGGGCATTTGAGTTTATTAACACATAATTCTTGTATCTTTTACAATATGGGCCACGAGGTAGCATTAAGGATAACAAAGGGACCCTTTTCAACCACATATATTGGGGATATTTTACATTTGGTGCATGTATTATAAAGTATGTTTAAATACAATTGAAAAATCTGAAGAGTGTCAAAACTCTCATTCCATGTTTATGAACACGTGTATTTTTTTTAATGTCCCGAAAGCCTTCGCATTGCTCAATGAATGTGACACAGTAGTTTTGCTTTTTCTTGTTAGCACACTGACATGGAACCATTGCAGCCTACCCCTCCACACCAACTACAATCATCATCAGCAGGTTAGCAATATCATCATGTTAACTGTTATGTTTCCACATTTCATTCAAATGAGAGTGTTTAGACCCCAAATGGGTTCACGTCTCAACCACAAACGCAACAGAACCGTTCGACGTACTCAACCACATCCACAACTTGCTGTTGAAACTGCAATTGTCAAATTACACAGTTGTGCATTTTAATTGGGACTGAAAGCAATGTGATATTTTAAAAACATTGTTCTACCAATTAACTGATTGTATGATAGCTTCACAAACCCAGACAACTGAAACACAACCAAGTGGCACTACGGTAGAGTCAACATCTGATGGAAAAAATATACCGGTACCAAGGTTATACAAAATCACTGAAAAGGCAATGTCTGAGGGAGTAAATACACAACAGAATGCAGAACAGCCTACACTCAATATCTGGGACTTTGCCGGCCAAGATTTGTACTACACGACGCACCAGGTAAGCTCTATTTCTAGCTGCGGACAGCAGCTCAACATGTCGTCGTGTCTCTCCGTTAGTTAGTTGGTGGGTTGGTTAGTTGGTGGGTGGGTGGGTGGGTGGGTGAGTGGTTGGTTGGTTGGGTGGGTGGGGGTGGCTGGGTGGGTGGGTGAGTGGGAGGGTGGGTGGATGGGGTTGGGTGAGTGGGTGGGTGGGTGGTTGGGTGGGTTGGTTGGTGGTTAGTTAGTTAGTTAACAAACATTCCAGCCTTGCAAGGGTATAAATCACCTGGGTATATATCAAATCATGCTCTGGTCCTCTGTTGTGTCCACCAATTTAATGCAGTCCTGGAAAATAGGGTCACTAGGGTCAAAAACTGATTTTTGTACTGGAAACAATACTTCTTCCAAAAATTGCATGGCACAATCATGCATGAACACAGCAGCGTCGGCCCGCAGCTTCCGAGATCATTTCGAGCTTGTTTTGTATTAAATAATTACATGTAACTCTGTGCTGTATGGTGGTGCAGCAGATATGGCACCTTCATGTAAGTATGCATGAAGTGATTTTTAGCCTTTTAAAAGCCAGCGTCCTTTCCACCAAGATTTCGTTGTTTATCTTTTTCAGCCCACTGAAACATTAAACTCTGAAAACATTTTGCCAATCCACAGGTGTTCAGTCCATTTAATCCTCTCTGGACACGCAGTGCGTGTCCGTAGGAAGCTAAATTAATTCTTCAGGCTCATCTCAGGACAGGGAGCTCAGTTGATGAGAGCGTGTAGCGAGAAGCCCTAACGGCGTGGGGTTCGGGCCCCTAAGCGGGCCCCGAACAATTTTGGATTTCTAGACGCTCTGTGGTGCGATCTGAGGCAATTTCTGATCACTTTAACCCTTTTTTGAGCTTCATCATTTAAACATAATTTTCTTAGCGTGAGAAATCCCATGTCAGCGTAAGAGCATGAGAACAACCTGAAATGTGTGAGTCTTACGCTCAATGCGTGAGAGTTGGCTGCAGCCTGCCAACTCCAATGGCAGGCCTGCAGAGGCGGATCCAGGATTTAACCCAATCCCTCCCAAATTAAACGTAACCGAAAGCCACTCCCACAACACTATCAATATTTGTACAGAAATACATGTGCACGCATAGGGAATTTTATTCTTCGTAATTTGTACAGGACACATTTTGGAGCACTGCACAACTGCAAGTTTAGCCAGTATATGTCACTTGATGAACTTTACATAAATCGTCTAAAAAGTTTTGGACATTTGCTCATCGCAAAACTTTTTTGGATCTGGATGCTCTGTAGTGCAATCTGAGGCATTTTACCCTGAATGACCACTTTACCCTGAATGAAATGTATTTCGTGTTTTAGTGGGTGGGTCATCGCTCTTTAGCTTGATCCATGAGTGTTCACAGGGAAAGGGCGCAATCATACATGTCGCCATGCACTACAAGTTAAGTTAAATTGAATTTAACTATGAATGCTAGTTTTTCTCAGACTTGTACTTGTGTTTTCTTTAAAAGAAGTGGTTTTCTAGCTGAGAAAATTGCAAGAAAGAACCGGTTTTGTGCAAGCAAAATTCAGGGAATAATCCGTTGATACTGATATCTTGTTGGAAAATTCCAAAATCATTTCAAGAAAGTTGCCGCCGTGAATCAGAAGTTACGAAGGGACGGAAAGTGGGATTTGCTATCAGCATCAACAAGGCCGTTCCTCATTATTTACCTTTGATGGGATGTGAATTAAATAGGAGGACGAGAGGCCCTGCGGGCTGATGTGTTTTTTAGAAAAACATTTTTTTTTGCAACCAGCTTGTAGGGAAGATTTCCGTTTATTTAAAACTTAATTCACAGGTATGGATGACAGTGTTTGTATTTGATTGAACTGCTGAGCGTATTTTTAAAGTTTTTTTCTCTTTCTAAAAATATACATCAGCTCGCAGAGTCTCTCGTCCTCCAGTTTGATTCACATCCCATAAAGTAAAGAATGACGAACGGCTTTGTTGATAGCAAATCCCACTTTCCGTCCCTTCATATAGTCTGATTCACGGCGGTAATTACTTTCTTTGAATGATTTTGGAATTTTCCAACAAGATATTAAGTTCAACGGATTATTCCCATAATTTTGCTTGCCCAAAACCGGTTCTTCCTTGCTATTTTCTCTTCTAGAAAACCACTTTTTTTTTTAAAGAAAACACAAGTACAAATCTGAGGAAAACGAAAATTCATGGTGGCGGCCAAATGCCATTCCGTTTAACTTAACATATACTCCTAGTGGCGACATGTATAATTACGCCCTTTCCCTTTAAACACAAACACAAAAAACAAAACAAAACAAAACATAAAAAGAAACCAGGGAAAATGTGGGGGAGGGCAACGGGGGCTCCCCCACACCCCCAACCCCCAACCCCCCCATTTTTTTTTTTTTTTTTTAATTTTTTTTTAGTGGCGTCGCAATAAAGGCAGGCACTGTGTACACCATCATCTTTTCCTTTAAAAAAAAATGGTTAAAGTGGTCAGAAATAGACTCAAATCGAACCACAGAGCATCTACAAACCTAAACAAAATCCACTCTTTGGGCCATGCAAGGCCTTTCATACATTAAAAAAAAATAGGCCTATTATTATTGGTACGGCTACAGCCGTACTTGCCGTACCCCTTCCTACGGCCTGTCACGCACACATACACACACAAGCGTGTATCGTGGGCTCCTATTGTCCCTCTTTAGTTTTTGCTTTTATTTTGTTTAGGAAGACCTTTATTTTTTAAACACGATCGTCAATTCGTCGCGTTTTTTCCGCACTGGCGAACAGGTTGCACCGCGCCTGTTCGACAGTATGAAAAAAGCAACGAATTGTGGACCTTCGGGGATTGCGGACCATATTGTCCTCTATTATTCAACGTCTCCTATATTGAATGCAGAAACAAACTCACACGTATGTACATGAACATCCCCGTTATTCGGGATTTCTAGTTGTTGTGCACCAGTTTCAACGATTAAATAGAGAGTTTATGTTTAAAAAAAAAAGGTTTTATTTCAGGACATTTCTGGATACGGTATTACCTGAAAATACATTGGTATATAAGTGCTTTTGCAAAGTTTCGATTTTCTTTTCCGAATGAAATTTAAAGGAAAATAGTGTCCTGTATCATACAAAACGGCTTGTTTGTTTTGCAGGCCTTTACACATTTTTAAAAAAGCGGTTTTACATAGCGCGCTCCAGTTCAAAAGTTTTGAGCGAAATGCTATAAATATTCGTATCTAATGATACTGTTTAATTGTTTATACATTATGTATGTTCATTTTGGAATAATGCGTTTTGTATTCGCCTGGTCCACCGATCCCAGCTCCGCGATGATCGCTGGGCTGGTTCGCGACACTGCATGCTCGGTGATCATAGTCGGCCTACGTGCAGCCAGGCCTGTACCGCACTCCTTTGTTCTATCAGAATCTCTGCAATTGTTTTCCTTTTTTTCTCTCTGGATCGCAAACCCGAGTTTTTTTGCGGCACGACACCTAGACTTGGTGGCAAGTCGGTAATTGATTTGTAAACAGTAACCGGTTACTGGCTCCACGCACGCACAATATATATCGTTGGATGCAGTGGGCGTAGTCTGGTTCCCAGACCAAATGATGCTGACTATTGATGTCCAATTACCGACTTTGCGAATATGTTTTTAATTTTGTACACAACATAAGTGAGTATTTTGAATCGCTAGCGAATTCTAAGCGAGCATTCTAATTGGTTCAGATTCCAGAGTGTATTCTATGCCGCCACGGAAGATCATTCTATTACTTCGAGGGTTTGCATTTTGTGTTGTTTAACATTACAAAATCATTGTAGGACATGCACTATTCAAATAAATCAAGTATATCACAATAACACATTTCATTTCAATACACAATTGACCTAGCTGTGTATATTAGTCGTTTAAACGTCGCCAAATCTGCAAAAATGCCCCCGACGTATTGAGAAGAACTCCCTATGTAACGGAATGAATGATTCCTCATTTGCATAGCGGTGCGCGATTGGATCTCAAGGCACCGCAAACATTCACTGCATATGCATTGCGCTGAACGCATATATGAATAACGGTGCAAGAACGTGATCGCCAAGTCGTTAGATATGTCGCAACCGCAACTTGTATTGAACCCACAGCTAGACATAATAAACGCAACCCGGTCGATTACGTACTAGTCTTATACCATCCGTGCCGATGGAGTTTGACTGAAGTTCAGGGACAAAATGCGACTATCTAACGACTTGTCATCAAGTCTACACGACGACGTGCATGCGTACCGTATAGACACATGTACTGCATTATGCATTCACATTATACAGTTAGCTTCATGGTCTGTACAGCTCCAGCTGTTACCATTAATATAAATAAACTGCACTGTCGGAAGTGCGATGCGCACACTAGGTCCTACTGGCTTCAGACCGAATAAGGCGAGTCCCGCTCTTAATTCAAAACTTCAAATTAAATGATGATTAAGCGCAGTTTAATCAGGTTTATGGACGCGCGGACACCTCGAATTTTTTTTAGAAGATCCCTTACGTGGTTTTTACGATTACGTCGCACGCTAAACGCGTGAATAACTGGCGGTAATTGGTGGAAAGTTCTTCCGGCCGTACGTACGTGTACATAGCACGCAATAGTTTGGCGTCGCGTCATTCTCGATTCCACCTCTGACCAGAGCAAAGGCAAATGTTTTGCCTATGAAACTTAAGGTGTTTTTACACAAATATACAACCGTCTTGCTGTATTCTGTGATGTTTTTCTCTCCTGTGGTTCATCGTGGCTTGGATAGCACCAAGATTGGTGGAATTCGAGGTGAGGAATTTCCAATAACAGCCCGTATTTTGGGGCAATTTTTCGTTCAGTGCCAACGTGCTGTTTCCGTATTGAATTTACGTTTGCTTCGGCCGGCCCGCGCCGCCGACCGGCTGGCTAGTTGAAACACGGCACGGCACAAGACTCGTTTTGAACTACGTGCTGACATGAAACTCTGCCCATGGCTGAAGGCCTTTCAAACATTGCTCTTATACAGTTTTAGGCTTAATATCATTATTGGTCTATGTTCAGTGTTTTATTTATCATTCAATCAAAGGCGATAGGCATGTAGGCCTAGCCTGTACGAAACCGCAAGCACAATTACAATCGAATAGGCAGACTGAGTAGTGCAGCAGCCTACTCCGAATCACACTTGACATGCATGGTTGTATTTTTGTACATGAGGGGCAAGGCCTACGTTTTTGCACTGCATTCACAAATATTTCACAAATGAGACTCCTGGGCATGTCGCTTGGTTCGACTGTAAATATAATGGCGAGAGGTGCGGTTCCACATTTATGTGGTCATACTTTTCACAGCAACTTGTTCTGCGTGCTTTTATGTTTATTCATTTGAGGCCTACAGTGAGGCCCCTTTTCAGTTCTTTCATTTGTAGGAGTAAAGCAATAAACCTTTTCTGCTCACTCCGCAATATATTCAACAGCTAATTCCTAATGTTGTGCGTTGGTTTCTCAAACAAAAACAAAACATAATGCGGAGCCTGGGGAGCCCTTACATTTTTTTATAAACTCGTTCCAGGTTGATATGCGAAACTCCTTACCATTAGAGCCAGTTGTGGCTTGGTGCTCCGGTGGAGCTTTTACGCACACTTTTGACTGATTTGGGTCAGTCTTTTGCTCCATAGTGAGCTTTTTGGGCGTTTTCCTATCAGGTATCCTGGTGGCTTTCATGGTTTGTAACATCTTGCCATATTACAGTACTGCATTTGTCGGTACTTAATTTGCGCCCTTTTATATTGTGCTCTTATGAGCATTTTGTATCGTGCTCTTATGAACATTTGTATTGTGCTCTTTACGAGCATTTTGCTCTTATAAGGAGTTTTCAGTGTGCATTTTTGCTTTGGTCATTGGCCATATTTGACATTTACGTTGAACACTTGTATGCTGTGGGTATATCAAAGTCATTGTCATCAGAATATAGCCCAGGAGTTCTCTTAAAATTCCTCCTGCCAGTTCATGCATACAGTTGCTATTTTATGAAATTCTTCGACAGCATTACATAAGTCTGTGATTCTTAGCAACTGTTTTTAACACATGTTTGTGGCAGACCACTGCATTTAAGATTGTGTTTTATATCCAAAAATGTCATGGTCAACTCGTGACCTAGGCCAAGGAGTCCTTAACTCTGGATATCGTATATGTGGATATCGCAAGCATGAGCTTGTTTGTGTGTACACTTTGCTGTGTTTGTAACGAACTCAAGAATTGTTTATGAACTTCAGCAATTCAGCAAGTTACGTTTGTCATCTGAAATTTCTCATTTTAGTTTCAATATAGCCCATCGTAGGCTTTGAAATAATGATACATAATGAAGAGTGAACTTGTTTTAATATGCTTGAATTGCGTCATCGGTTTTTTTTTTTCATCGCGAATTGAACATCCAGTGCTATAAATTTGCACACTGATCCAGCCGAATTTCCTTGTGATTTTTTTAATCAGGCTGGCTGATGACGCCATATGATTATTTATTTTAGAACATTATAGTTCGCAACAAACAACTGCTGCTTCGAGTGTTTTATCTGTTTGCAGGAACCCAGGATGCCAAGGCAAAGCGGTTCGGCAAACTTCATCGTGCGATTGCACGAAGGGCAGCCATGGAATTCATTTCAAGGTCTTCATTTCACAATCTTCATAAGTTGATCAAGATACAGGCCAGTGCGCGGTCATGATGGATACAGGTATTGTTCTCCCTCTAAATTGAACTTTGTTAAGAAACGTCTGATGAGCTGGCACGGTCCGAGACACGACGACCATCACCACTTCGGTTACCGGACAGTCATTTCGACAAAAGCGGACATGTTACTGTTTTCGTTAACACCGTTATTCTCGGGATTCGGGAAGGGGCCGAATTCTGATTATTATCGGTAGACAGCGGTCATCAAGTTGGACATTTTATTGCGTCCAACCACAACTGATCTTCGGACATGTCACTGTTTTCGTTAACACCGTTATTTTCGGGAATCGGGCAGGGGCCGAATTGTGATTTTTATCGGTGGACAGCGGTCATCACGTTGGACATTTTTTTTATATTTTTATTTTATTTTTGCGTCCAACCACAACTGAATTTCGGACACGTCACTGTTTTCGTTAACACCGTTATTCTCGGGATTCAGGCAGGGGCCGAACTCTGATTGTAATGGACAACGGTCATCAAGAGCTTTGGACAATTTGTGCGTCCAACGACAATTGAACTATGAAGGAAACATGGAATATAACAAGGTTGCACTTTGTTTTCAGTATCCTTTGTTCTATCGGCCAGATATTTTAATAATAAACAACCCTCCCACTTCAACGGAGGGATTGTTGAATGGGTGCTAAATTCTATATGCAGCCATCCACCTATTATATTTATTTAACAACTGAGAAAAAAAATAAATTCATATACATTGTACATCATGGCAAAACGTCATTTGTTTTAGTAAACAAGGCCATTGTCCCCATTGTGGACGTGACCTAGAAAATAGAAATGTATAAATTTAAACGCGCAACGCGCATAACATCTATCTAGGCGCTTGCGTCAAGTTGATCTGACATCGCGCACTCTGTAAGTGTTCTCCACTGTTCTCTGTCTGATGCCACGTGCCACGTGCATCGATCCTTGATGTTGACCCCCGTGGTTGTCAGGTCCTTGTTTACTCTCTTCAGCCACGTGGTTCGTTGTCCCCCTCTTGGTAGCTTGTTCTTGCGGATTGCCTCTAGAAGTGCTTGCTTGGCAGGAGCTTCCTCGGGTAGTCTCAGGAGATGACCTGTCCACCACCATGCAAAAATTCATATTTCCGCGCGTGGAAACGGTTACCCAAATCAGTATGGAAAACAACCCGTTTTCTTGCCAATTCCGTCCGTCTCCGGCGATCAATTACCTATCCAATTACCATTAGTTTACTGGCTAAGTGAGTGCACCCATCGCTCCCTCGATTTACGCACCTATGGAAGCTAAAAATGGAAATCCATGTACAGTTTCCAACGTTTGTTGTGCTTTTGTAAAGCATGGAAACGTGCTCAAGGACATTCGTTAATTGAGTAGTATATTCTGCGATAATGATGAAAAAATGTGTGAAATATACCCGTTTAACAAAGGCTTCCCAATAATACATTCTTTTTTTGATTAATTGAATTATTCCATCCTTTAGTCACCCTGTTCCGCAGCAATAATCCTCCCCTCCAACATCCCCCAACCCTCAGAAAACACACACATTCTCGACCCTCAATTTAATGACACAATTAAAGAACAACTCACTGAAAACTTTCTGAAGGTGCGTATATATTTTATTCTGGATCACCTTTTTAACAATATTACAAATAGGTTAAGATCATTAAGGTCTTTGAACATTAAAACCCACTCCTATTCATTAGTAAAAAAAAAATTACAAAAGCATCAAAGTATAGATTATTATGCATAATTATTCATTTACAGAAACATATACATGGATGGATATTTAGTGTTTGATTTCACAGTCTTTTGTTTGGATCGATTCGTTTGAGTACCATCTTGGGGAAAAGCTAAAATATTTCTGTTTTAGTTAGCAACAAAATCTTCCCTTTAAACGATCATCCAAAAGGCAATATTGTTCAACAATACATGTGTATTTACAAAAACTACATGCATAATGACTACATGTATAGCTTACACCGCCCACGCCAAGGCCTGAGAATCCATGTTTTTTTGATAAAGAAAATGCCAGTTACAGGTCTCCCGCGAAAGTTTAGGCACTGTGTGCGTCGTGCTTTTGATTGACCTCGCGCAACAGGCTGGGACCGAGTCATAATGATGTGGGTTGTCAGGACAAGGCCATCATACAGATGGGTAAAAGCCGCTGTGGAAGATTTGGAAAACCATTCACTATTTTGCACATGCATCGTTATAAAAAAATATTCTCTGGTGATAATTAATTTTCATGACAGTTTTGGGACAGAACAAGCACATCACTCATTTGCATTTTCATTGCATAAAGAACCCTTTCAGGAAAATGTAAGCCACAAAATTCATTAACTATATAGACGTGTTATTCACCATGTTTTCACATTGTACTGCAGACTCCTTTTGTTGAAAAATGAATGCATATACATGTAATAAAGAACAAAGTATGAGCTTGCATGTGAATAGTGCGGAACTGTTATTTGCGAGGATTAACAAGGAACAGCTTTTTATCTTTCATCACTCCCAAAATTAGGATCCATTACTGATTACACAGGTCTCGCTTTCAAAAGAAAAAAATAGCTTAACTTCATGATTTCTGTTTATCCATCCACCAATTTCTGTGCATGGAACATCAGGATCGAACTAAAAGCCATCACCCATTGCCAGCACAGAGCTCCAGGATCGGGAAAAAGTAGCTGCTATTTGCATCTTTTTTTCTTCAAAAATTCGGAAAAGAAGTCTGTTTTGAAAAATTATGAAATTAAAAAAGTGCATATGCCTATGCATGATTTCAACAGGAATCAGTATATGGATTGGACTGGACTAAATAATAAACAACATTTTCCTTGGCTGACTGACGCAACAAATGTTCCAAACTTTTCACACTCATGCTTGACATGACTATAACAAGAGAAAAGCAATTGTTCACACCAGATAGAATTATCCTGTGTTGACATAAAGAAATACATGTTTACATGAATACAGCACACTTAAGGATGGACAATTCAACCTTTCTACCTCACAGGCGTATATCGAGAGTTCACAGAATGTTTGATACATTAGTTGTTTCTTTTTACAACCAAGCAAATTATAAATGTGTAAGTTCCAATGGCTTTTTTGTTACTAAGTATGTACTTGTACATGTACATACATGTGTGTACATGTACATGTACATGCATTTTTACAACGCACGTAGTTTAAGCTCCGCCCACTCCAGGGCCTGATAAAGATGTCATTGATAAAAATGCCAGTTGCAGGTCTCCCGCCAAAGTTTAGGCACTGTGTGGGTCGTGTCTTTGATTGACCCCGCGCAACCGACTGGGATTTATGACCGACGGAGTCATAATTATGTGGGTTGTCAGGAGAAGGCCAGCGTAGACTAGATGGGTAAAAACCGCTGTGGAAGATTTGGAAAACCCTTCACTATTTTGCAAATGCATTTTCATCGCATAAACAACCCTTTCAGGAAAATGTAAGCTGCAAAAATTCATTTACTATATAGACGTGTTATTCACCATGTTTTCACACTGTACTGCAGACTCCTTTTGTTGAAAAATGAATGCATATACATGTAATTAAGAACAAAATATGAGTTTGCATGTGAATAGTGCGGAACTCTTATTTACAAGGATTAACAAGGAACAGCTTTTTGTCTTTCATCACTCCCAAAATTAGGATCCATGACTGATTACACAAGTCTCGCTTTCAAAAGAAAAAATAGCTTAACTTAATGATTTCTGTTTATCCATCCACCAATCTCTGTGCATGGAACACCAGGATCGAACTTAAAAGCCATCACCCATTGCCAGCACAGAGCTCCAGGATCGGAAAAACTAGCTGCTATTGGCATCTTTTTTTTTTCCTTCAAAAATTCGGAAAAGAAGTCTGTTTTGAAAAATTATGAAATTAAAAAAGGGCATATGCCTATGCATGATTTCAACAGGAATCAGTACATGGATTGGACTGGACTAAATAATAAACAACATTTTCCTTGGCTGACTGACGCAACAACTGTTCCAAACTTTTCACACGCATGCTTGACATGACTACAACAAGAGCAAAGCAATTTTTCACACCAGATAAAGTTATCTTGTGTTGACATAAAGAAATACATGTATTTACATGAATACAGCACACTCAAGGATGAGCAGTTCAAATTTTTGATCTCACAAATTCTAGTTTTCAAATACAGTAGTTGTTTCTTTGTATAACAAAGCAAATTATAAATGTGGAAGTCCCAATGGCCTTTTTCTGCTACAAAGTACATGTACTGTACATGTATTTTACTACGCGCGTAGTTTAGGCTCCGCCCACTCCAAAGCCTGAGAATCATGTCATTGATAAATATGCCAGTTACAGATTTCCCGCCAAAGTTTAGACACTGTGTGGGTCGTGTTTTCTGATTTACCTCAGTGACCTTGGGCAACCGCCTGACATATACAACTCAGAAACAGTTGTGAAACAAAAAGCCTCCCCGACATGATTCGTATTTTGTCAGGAAACTGTAGGCTACAACTGGTACAAGAGCCAGTACCAATATCGACGTGTTTTTCACACAGGTTACTTTTGTTAATGATGCGAATGCATAATAAAAAAAAAATAATATGAGCTTGTCTGTAAATAGAACGGAACTCTTGCTTTTTTTTTAAGGGTTAACATACAACAACATTTTTTCTGTAATAAATTCCAAAATTAGGAACAGAAAAGATATGAATCCCTTATTGGTTGCCAAAGTCTCGATTTTAAAAGAACAATTATTGCTTCACTTAAAATCATTTGTGTTTATAATGTGTATCCATCCATGTGCAGGATCGAACTGAAAACCATCACACATTTTAGGCACAGAGCTCCAGGATCGGAAAACACTATACTTCCTTTCTGTTATTGTTCGAGGAGATTCGAAAAACTGTCTGTTTTTAATACTTTTGTTGCAACAATTTGAAAGCTACGATGTATTTCTCTCAACGGTCATCAGTATGGATTTGGCTGGGCTACAAAAAAAAAAACATAGTCCACGGCAAACTGGTGCAACAACTGTATGTCCCTCAACCATTTCCTAACTATTTACACACATGTTTGACGTGACTAAAAAGAGAAAGGCATTATATTACAAAAGGTAGAGTTCTCTTGTGTTGCCATAAAAAAAAACAGTTATGAACACAGCTTAATTATCATCATGAAGCTAAGGTAAGAGCAGTTCATTTTTAACGATAAAACTACATAACGACAAAAATTATGGTAATTCGTAATTGCATGTGGCTTTTGTAACTATGCCGGGCCTGCAGGTCTGAGGATAAAAATCTTTTATACAATAATTGGGTTTTATTCATTAACCATCCAAATTCGTGCAAGTTTCACTGGCCTTGTTGTAGTAAATTATTTGTAAAATATTTCCCTTTACGCGTACTTTAAGCTCCGCCCATTCCGAGACCGGTGTGGCACATGTCATTAGTAAAGAATGCCGCCAAAAAAAAATAGGCACTGCGTGGGTTGTGTATTTGACCTCGCGCAGCCGTCTGGGATCCATACGCGATTGAGCCGTGTGTAGTTTAGGACAATGGTTCCGTTTATTAAGTGTATATGTATTTCGATAGAAAAAAATGCATGTATATACCCTGACGATTATTAATTTTCTATGACAGTTTTAGGGCATAATAAGTCTTCCGACATCGTTGGCATTTTCATCAATAAAGAACCCTTTCACTTTTCAGGAAACTGTATAGCAAGAAAGTAGGTCTAACTATATAAAAGTGTTTTTCACATAATGCAGATCTCTTTTGTTAATGTTACGATTGAAGATAATAATGAAAAACGAAATATGAGCTTATATCAGTTGCATATAAATAGTGGGACTCTTATTGTCCGGGGTTAACATCGAACAACCTCTTTTCTGCTATAACTTTCAAAAGCAACCCCCCCCCAAAAAAAAAAAAAAAACCTTCAATGCATTACTGATTACCCGAATCTCGATTTTAAAAAAAAAGTAGTAAATTAAACTCGCTTCACTTTAATATGATTTCTGTTACTATTACTGTGTATCCATCCACCAATCTCTGTGCATGGCACACCGAAATCGAACTGAAAGCCATCACCCATTGCCAGCACAGAGCTCAAGGATCGGGAAACCGATTGCAAACATTCGAAAAAGAAGTATGCTTATGCTCTCGAAAATTTAAAACAATTATGTATGTTTTAAAGGTCAAGGGTAAGTTCTGTGATAAAGCAAAGTACAGGTAATAAAGCTATATCCTTGATAAACTGAAGCACAAAATTAAAAAAAAAAGTCCACACTTTTCACACGCAGGCATGCTCGAGTAGTCAATTATTGTAACCACAGGTAAATTTCGCTGAAGTTGGCATGCAGAAATATTTATTAATGAATACAACGTGCGTGTATTTTAGTTCTTAAAACATCAAAACATAAAAAAAATGCCCTCTACAGATTTCCCGCCAATGTACATGTATAGACACTGTGTGGGTCGTGCATACTTTGATTGACCTCAGCAACCTTGCACAGCCGTCTGGGATTTATAATCGAGCCCACAGGACAAGGCCATTATAACTTAGGTTCAGTCTTTAAAGAGTAAGTATAATTTTATATAGAATAGCCTACAAGCTATAGACTTGCTTGTCATATGGTTGTGAAGAAAATTGTCCCATGGTACAATAATTATACGCTTCCTTTAAGTCTTTATTTACAGTTCAATCAAGTATAATCAATTGCAGAAATGAGGTTTTGATGTACAGATGTAGGATGGAATTAAGTACGGAAGTATGGAAGTACGGTAGAAAAGAAGGAAGGTTTTGTACGCTGGGGGTGTTGCTAAAATCGGGTGTCTAATAACTGTGTGCAAATCTAACGGTGTGTAAAACTAACGGTGCATAAAAAACAGGTGTTGTACATGTAGGTTTGGACACTAGCAACAGAATGATGGGAAAATGGGCTAAAACTATGTTCAATGCACAGACAGTGTCCTAACAGGGTGAATTATGGCACCTTCTGGAGTTGGGGGAGGTTGCTATGGGGACCGCCACCCAGGCCTGGCAGAGTTGGGCAAAACGAGGTCGTACAGGGATCGGGGACTGTGGTCAAGGGATCTTACACTAAATTGTACATCTAAATTGTACATGTACATGGTCTAAGCTAGATAATGAGGATAAAATATTTTCTAAACCTAGAGATGATTAAATGGTATTAATTAAAGACAAAATAATAAGAAAAGGTAAATAATACACAACGTCCGCTTCATATAGCACGCACCACAATATGGAAGTTTTAGATGGAGAGACAAAGAAAAAATAAACTGTATATTCATGCGTATTTAACCCGGGCCTGTAAAACAACCCTTCAGGTATAACTATACTTTACGGGTATTTTTTTGTTTGTATTAAGGCCTACAAGGAAACACAATTTGCTGAACAGTTGTGCGTGTGAGTATTGCTGAACAGTGCAGTGAGGTTTAACTTGAAAGAAACTTTCTGTTGTTTTACAACACAGATCTCCAATCCATTTCAATTAAATGCTCAGAATTATCACTTGGTTTCTCTGCATGTGATATGTCTTAATTACAATAATTCGATCTTGTATTTCCACCACCCATCTCTGTGCATCGAGACACCAGGATCGGACTACAGAAGCCATCACCCATCCCCAGTACACAGAGCGCCAGGATCGGGAATTATTGCTTAACACTAACAATGCACTGAAATAGCCATTATTTTCAAAAAAAAAATACACGAAAAAATCTTTCGAATGCACTATTCAAAATATTCATACGCACACAAAGTTACATACACTGTATTGTATCAATAAAATGTCACCGTTTAACATATAGAGTGATTCGTAGTGTGATTCTTAAACACCTAGTCGAAATTAAAACTAAAAAAGCCGATCAGTCCCTGTGAATCGGGACTATAGATTAATGGAACTACATGTGCCAAAGTTATAGAACATTAGAGGATCTTGTACCTACTCATTATTCGTGGATTTAAAAACCTTGCAACTGAACCTCTGAAGTCTGGCGACCTGAAGTGAATGTTTAGTCGAATCCGTTGTACTCCAGGCAGTGTGTCCGCTACAGTAAGCCGCAGGAGAATGTTGTCTCATATTCTGTCCCAAATGATTCAGTGATGGCGATCTTTTATTCTGTGGACAGTGAGATAAAATACAATAAACTAAATGCATCATTTGTTAAAGAGAGATACTAATTGAAGAGGAGGGTTTAAAATAGAAGAGAGATACAGTGTATATAAATTACGGCCTCTTTTGAACTGCCCTTAACACATGACTACTCCTGTAGGGAATTCCAGAAACGTGGATTGACACCCGATTTTCAATAATAGTTAAATATAGATTGTAACAAAATTTCTTGAACCATTTTTATCCTTCATTTCCAAACATTACAAGCTGATGATATGACCTTTTCCTGGTACCTCTTCTCTTAAAACAAAAGGCAATGGAAACCGAAGGTAACAAGTAAATAATATCGACAAGAGTAGTGTTATCACATCATCAAAGGCTGAAGTAGGCCTGTGCCGGTACAAAACGAGGCGTAAAGGCCCAGCAGGCGCCGGACGAAAAATCACTATAGGTACCATATGGTACGATAATTCCACAAATCTGTTTACGATGACATGCGTCGCAACTCACAAAACTGAAACCGCTCTGCAGGTGTACCGAAAATGTTTAAGGTTAAATATTGGCCTAGTTGATCGGAATTAGATTTAAACATCAAATTCACTGACCTTTTTATATCCTAAGTACATGTAGTACTTGTAGTACCCTCCTGAATGGCGCTGAAACAACGTACGTCACAATGAGATGGTTTTGATCGAGGCTGGCAAATTCTGTAAAAAGGTGTAAAATGTACTTCTAAGATATAGTTTCGAACAACACGACTGCAAAGAAGTAACCTGAAAAATGTAACATTTCCCAGTGCACAAGGTTGGATATATATTTAAATGTATAGGCCTATAGTTATACTGACCGTTTCCTATACGAGGGAACCATGCATATCTTATTTTTGAATGTTAACGGTAATCAAAACTTTGAGCAACAAAAGGTCTGGAGTAAACGAAGAAAAACCAATGAGAGCTAATCTTGAAAAAAAAATTGGCTGCATGTGCTAGCAAACAAAAGTTGAAAAATGTTTTACTGAATGACTTGTAAGTGCTGACCCGGGTGTCATGCAAGGAGGCAAATTTCAGGGTATCGCAAAACCGGCACAATTAAGAGGCCGCTTTGTTTTTCATAGTGCTTATCAAAACAACACTCGGTGGAAAGAAATTCCATGTCAATCAATGCAATTATTTGACGAATTAATTTATAGTAAATTCGAGTTTCGGCAACCAAAACAAGCATATTATGTTTAACATGAAGATTTTTTGGGGGGCATGCATTAGACAAAGGTCGTTATGCAGAAGGATAAGTACGTGAAAGGCCCTAGCTACGGTTCTACTGACTGTATTGAAGCATCACCAGATATCATTAATTAAAACAAACATTAAAACATATCATTCAAACAAACATGATATTTTTATGAAGCAGACAACATGTTACTTACCCAAGCCTCTCAATTAAGCAGGTTTCCACCCGTATGTTCCTTGCTCTATGATGCATCGTGGCTTTAATCCCATACGCGGCTGTGACGAGACTCTTTATTGACTAAACCGTAGGTTTTAAGTCTGTTGACAAAATGACCGCGACGAGTAGGGAGATGGACAGGCACTATTCCAAATCCCATTATCTTTCCCTCCGTAATTACCCCCTCCCCTCCAAATGACCCCCTCCAAAATAGATCCCCCTCCTCTTCCCCCTCCCCACCCCGCCCTCCCCTCTCTCTCTCTACCCCACCCCTCTCTCTCCCCACGCCCCAAATATATCTTCCCTCTAGCTCCCCAAATATATCTCTTCTCTCTCCGAGTTGTTATATTATAAGTGGGGGGTACGGCGACAAACCCCATATCTCCCTCTGTCTAGGCCCCAGACCAGGCTCTTATCAGTCGCCGTCTTGAAGATCTCTATTTAGACTCGTAGCGACTGGTATGCCTCCTATCAATACTTACAAATAAATTAAAAAACACGTTTTCTTAGGTTTACATGTCTGAGTTTTTACTTTATTGAAAACGGATGACTTAACCATTACAAACATGTAACTTTAACAAATATAATCTAATACACATAGATTAAGAATGATGTCATCAGTATTATTAGCAAAGGGAAGCTTGCTTCCCCTCTAACTGTAATAAGTTTCATCGATAAGAATGATGTAATCAGTATTATTAGCAAAGGGAAGCTTGCTTCCTCTAACTGTAATAAGTTTCATCGATAAGAATGATGTCATCAGTATTATTAGCAAAGGGAAGCTTGCTTCCCTCTAACTGTAATAAGTTTCATCGATAAGAATGATGTCATCAGTATTATTAGCAAAGGGAAGCTTGCTTCCCCTCTAACTGTAATAAGTTTCATCGATAAGAATGATGTCATCAGTATTATTAGCAAATGGAAGCATACTTCTCCTCTCGAGGTCAATGACATCTAGACATTGTGTTAAAAATCAAACTACCTATGTACGAGGACCACAGTGATTGCAATCGCATTGAAATCTGTGTGTCCATTTTTCACCTGTAGTTGTGTCTATGCTAAAGATATTTACTATATGCGTTTTGTTTTTTTGAAAAAAAGTTAAGGGAAGGCGGCAGTGAAGTAATTGGGGATAAATGAGTACCAGATCGTAAAATTTTCTCAATACCCTAGCCCACCTTTTTCCAATGCCACAATTGTTTTTCAACCATGAATCGAAGTTCGGCGAAAGTACCCTCCTTTTTTTATCCTTTTGAAATGTTTTAAAAGAAACTTCCAACCAATGCCCAAACCTTGCTGCGTTTAACAGAGCCCTGTTTTCCCCTGTTTGTATATTTCATCACAGTCCTTTAAGCATTTTTCTAAATAACTTAATCTATAACGTTGATCTACCGTTACTTCTGGAATATCCCCATTTTCTTGCTGCCGCCGTGGTTTATAACTATTCGTCATTTTGTTATAGATTTCATGGTAATTTACAGCTTTTTTTTTTGGTACTGGAGGCTGCTCATCTTCAGGTTCATGTATTTCTAAAATGGGGAGTGGTGGTGGACTACGAAAACGGCGCTGAAGGGCTTCAACGTCATCCTTAAACTGTGGAGTCGCGGCCATCAGTCCTTTACCTGTGCTAATATCTGTAGACACTGAGCGAACCCCGCAACACACCAGTCGCTGAACGAGGAAACGATTTCGTTTGCCTCGTTCAGACCCTCCTCAACGTGAGTCATCTCAATGGTCTGCCGTGGAATCTCCATAGTGTTTCTAAAAAGAGAGAGAACAAAAAATAATAATAAATAAAGTGGCATATATATATTTTCATCCTTTTTATGAAATGGTAATTTTGATGTAGTATTTGGACAAACTTTTGTTACAAATAGTAGTCATGATTGCTTTTGTATCAGAAAAATACAAATACTAAAAAGTTGAAAGTTATTTACAAAAAAAATGTTATGTGCTTTGCAACTGCTCATATCCTTCCTCAAAAATCTAGTCGACATGCATTTGTGTGATAGTGCCCTCCAGGGTTGAAATTGTAAAAGGTTGTTGTGTGGAACGTGAGTCTTGTACGCGCTACTGCAAAATTGTGTCGTTTACTTCCGATTATTGTGAGTACCTTTCATACAATTTACGGGTAATATACCACACTAGTCAAGGGTGAATATTTATGTTTACCTTTGATGGTGCAGACAACTTGTTTAGATTGCTGGATTTCACGTTGTGTCTCGATCGATTCCTCTTTAGGATCTGAAAAATAATAATGATTTATACAGTTAAAAGTTCACTTAAAACTTTGTTACGTGCTGTACAGCTCCCTCGCATACTTTTATTAAAAATTCTAGTAAAAACCATAGCTTATAGTTTACCTTTTCAGTGGGGGTTGCTTGATTAAAACAAGTGTAGATATTACTGCAGTTGTTGATGCTGCTAGGCTGATGAAAGTCTATCTGCTGGGTAGAATGTCTGTTGAATGGCAGGGCTTTTCATTTGTCTACTTATATAACCAAAAATGATTAGTCATGATCATAGTGTTTCGTAAGTGGTGGACATTTTGGAAATCTCTAGAAAATTCCAAAATTTCCACCACTTATGAAACAATGTGATGACCAATTATGACTGATCAGTTTAATAGAACTGGGGTTTACACAACACACAATTGTGCAATGGGAATTTTCCAGTACAATTGTGCGTAATTGTACTGGGAAATTCCCATTTCAAGCATGATAGATTTTGTACGGTCAAGGCCGTTCAAAATCTATTCATATGCATTCTCATGCACTCTCGAAGAGTGTCAACTCACTTCCAATGTACATGTACTTGTAATTCAAAGTTGGCCCTCTTTATTCCCGAGTCTAATTTTGATGTCAGTGGATAAACATTTTGGATTTATTCAAAAAATTAAATAAAAAAATATTATCTAGTCCATATTTGAATAGATAATATCTATATATATATTAAATGGAGACCAACTCAAAACCATCACCTAAAGGCTATTCGCGGTGGGTCAAGGCTGCATTGAAGAGTTACGTTGATCAAAATAATATAGAGATCGATGAACGAGAAAATTATACTCGTCGAGACTATATTCAAGCCATAAGGGCTGAAGAGAGTAAATTTAAAAACTTGAGAAAAAAGACACTACATGAGCTCAAACAGATTGTAGACGAACACAATCTAGAATACGTACCGACTGGTTATAATGGTCGATTTTTGAAAAAAGATTTATTCTCAGCGATCAAGAGATTTAAATCTCCCGAAGATTTTCAAGAGGCTGACTTCAGAGGTACGAGAAGGTTTAGAAATAACTTTCGAAACTGGGAACTGATTCCGAGACAGTTTAATAATGACGTTGAACTGTTTTTTCGCACTCACGAGCGACAGATCGAAAGCAAAGTCGTATCAGAACTGAGAGAACTCACTAACATTAAGGTTCAGATTGCGATTACAGTGAGATACGTTAAAAATGTACCTGATGGAGAACGGGTGACTGCTGAATTTACCTTTATCAGTAACAATATGGTTATTTTGAGGGAGAGTCAGGTAAAGCAAATTCTTAAAGAAGCGATCGATCAAGTAAAAGAAAAACACGCGAGTCATACAAATCGAGGATCAGGTTGGGTAGTCGATAAAATACTCGCGTTTTACATTAACGTAAACCGTTATGCTCAAGCAGGAGGTAGTTCTTACATAGAGCTACCCGACTATCTCAAAAATAAAAAGGCGATTATCAACGTACAAAACAAAGACAACGAATGTTTGAGATGGTGTTTGAGGGCCGCTCTTGGTAAATATTCGGACAAAGTAAAACAGCGAATCGAAAACAACCCAAAATATCAGGTCCATGAAGAGAGAACTACGATATACAACACGAACGATGGATTGAAATTCGAAAATATAGACTTTCCCACACCAGTGGATCAAATGTCTAGGGTAGAAAGACAAAATAATCTGTCAATAAATGTTTTTGGTTATACTGAACAAGATAACATACATGTATTGGCATTATCTAAAAACACAGATCCTACCGTTGAGGCTATCGATCTGTTGTTGTTTTCCAACGGTGATAAGAGTCACTACTGTTGGATAAAACAATTTTCTAGATTATTTTATACTGTAACGGCAGATCGACACAAGAAATATTTTTGTAGAAGATGTCTGTCACACTACGGAACGCAAGAAAAACTAGACAGACACAAACAAGATTGTGAGGGAATAGACAAACCTCCGTCTAAAATCGTTTTTCCCGAGAACAACGTATTAAAATTTAAAAACCACAGATTTGCACAGGACGCACCATTTGTCATTTACGCCGACTTTGAATCGGTACTAGAAAAAACTCAGCACGATAAAAAGGAAAACACGCAAAAGACAAACATTCACAAAGCAAGCGGTTATTCGTTGGTAGTCGTTAGATGTGATGGTGAAAATATGTATGGAGAAACTTACAGGGGCAAAGACGCCACAACTAAGTTTGTAGAGCAGATGTTACAATTACAACGAGATATTAATTGCATATTTGCTAATCCCATACCCATGGAATTTACTGAGCGAGATAAAAACATCACGAAAAACAAACACGTGTTGGATTTGCGAGAAACCATATTATCTCAAGTACTCGAGCAAATGTCAATGCCAGAGACCTAAAAATCCAAAAACAGAAAAACAAATAAAAGAACATCAGTACGAAAACAAAAATGGATTTATCGAGTCTAAATGTCTCGAATGCAAAAAGAAAATCAACAAATTTAGAAAGGTGAGAGATCACTGCCACGTCACGGGTAGATATAGAGGTGCCGCGCACGCCTACTGTAACACCAAGCTACGTGTTAAACCCGGTTGTACTACGATACCGGTCATATTACACAATTTACAAAATTACGACGCGCATTTGATCATGCAAGGCATTTCTGTTTGCAAAGGTAAAATAAACTGTATCCCTAGAAATTCAGAAAAGTACATTTCGTTTTCAATCGGAAATCTACGATTTATAGACTCGTTCAATTTTATGGCGTCATCGCTTGACAACTTAGTTAAAGCTTGTCCAAAAGAGTCGTTTACTTTACTGAGAAAACATTTTAAAAATTCGCCAGAGAGTTTAGACCTTTTACTACAAAAAGGAGTTTACCCTTACGAATATATGGACTCGTTTGATAAATTTGAAGAGACCAGTCTACCACCAATCGAAAAGTTTTACAGCAGTCTAAAAGACGAAGGGATATCGCGAGAAGACTATGACAGAGCTCGGCGAGTGTGGAAAGAGTTTAAGGTAAAAAAACTTGGGCGAATATCACGACTTGTACGTGACTACCGACACGTTTTTACTAGCCGGCGTGTTTGAGAATTTTAGACGCGTGTGTAAAAAGAATTATAAGTTAGATCCGGCTAATTATTTCACCGCACCCGGGTTATCGTGGGATGCACTGTTAAAACATTCTCAGATAGAACTCGAACTATTGCAAGACGTAGACAAACATTTATTTTTTGAGAGAGCAAAACGAGGAGGCATGTCGAGCGTCGGTAGCGCGAGATATCACAAAGCAAACAATAAATATCTGCCCGACCACGATCCGGATAAACCAACGAGTTACGTGACCTATCTAGACGCTAATAACCTATACGGTTGGGCTATGAGCCAGTACTTGCCATACAAAGATTTTAAGTGGTTAAAGCCTAAGGAATTTAATACCGAGTATATCATGTCGATTGATAAAACGTCAGATACGGGTTATTTTTTAGAGGTGGACCTCGATTACCCAGCCGCTCTTCACGATTGGCACAACGATTACCCGCTAGCGCCAGAAAACATAATCATACCACAAGAATGGATGTCTGATTATCAAAACGAATTATTGGATACCGAGCCTAGTAGCAAAGTACCCAAATTAAC
The DNA here is from genome assembly GCA_029964075.1 of Patiria pectinifera. Taxonomy (NCBI): domain Eukaryota; kingdom Metazoa; phylum Echinodermata; class Asteroidea; order Valvatida; family Asterinidae; genus Patiria; species Patiria pectinifera. Next base: position 3,043,529 of record CM057149.1, read on the forward strand.
CGGCACGCTAAAACCCAAACGCAAGTACGTTTTGCACTACATCACTTTACAGCTTTATATCGAGCTCGGATTAAAACTCAAAAAAGTACATCGCGTCTTGGGGTTTAAACAGAAGCCTTGGATGAAGTCGTACATCGATAAAAACACTCAACTCAGAACTAAAGCAACTTTTAACTTTGAAAAAGATTTTTAAACTCATGAATAATAGCGTTTTTGGAAAAACGATGGAAGACGTTAGAAATAGAATGGACGCAAAGTTACTCAGAGAGGATGAGCATAAAAGATACAAAATGATAGTGTCTAAACCAAACTACAAACAGACATCGATCTTTAAAGAATGCGAGTTGTCATTTGTCGAAATGTATAAGACTAAAACCGTGTTAAACAAACCGATCTACTGCGGAGTGAGTATATTAGATCTCTCAAAGACGCTGATGTACGATTTTTATTATAATCGAATGAAAGTGACGTATGGAGACCGAGTCAGATTACTGTATACGGACACGGACAGTTTACTCTTAAGCGTCTACACGGACGACGTATACAAAGGTATGCAGCAAAACGGGCAACAATACGACCTTTCGAATTATCCGACGGATCATCCTTTGTACGACCCAACCAATAAGAAAGTGATCGGTAAATTTAAAGACGAGTTTGGAGGTAAAATAATCAAAGAAGTCGTTTGTATAAGACCTAAAATGTACTCGATTTTAACCGCTGACATCAACTTGAAAAAAGCCAAGGGAGTCACAAAATCGGTCACCTCTAAGAAATTAAAACACCGACACTATTACGACTGCATCTTAAACAAGAAATCTCATTACGAAACCATGACTCACATTAGATCGGAAAATCACATCCTTTACACCGTATCTCAAAATAAACTATCGTTGAGTCCGTTGGACACAAAGACGTACATTTTACCGGATGGAATACACACGCTCGCTTATGGTCACCGTAATCTAGATATTAATTAGGCGGTAATTGCGTGTCCTCGGGTACGACTTGAAGCTCTTGTCTCACAAAACTCCTTTTGGGCCGTCTTGCAGGTAATAAAGAGTAGGACCCGTCGTGACTTTTTTACCTTCAATCATTTTAAATTGACTCGTTCTTTTTTCCACGTTGAAGATGTCTACGCTCCAAATGGGATCCGTGGCTCTTCTAGAAGTTCCACCCTCTTGCTCGCCCGGGTAATATAAATATCTAACCATAGCGTCTTGCGGTAATTGTTGCTCTTTGTTTTAACGGGGTTAGCCGGCGATTGCCGGACCTGTTTTAGTTTAACCGCCTCTGACGGCGCTTTAGCTATTAATCTCGTCGTTTCATCGTTTATAGCTTTGATCACGCTGGGTAATCGCTCGACCCATTGCGTGTTTCTACTCTCGGGATTTAACATTTCTTGAGCGTACTGATGACCAAACAGTCTCTCGGCTAGCGTTCGATTAAATCTTTCTACGATACCCTGCGATCGGTGGTTTCCGGGTTCGCCTACGATAATCTCGACGTTTTTGAGGCCATCCATTTTTAAATGCTCCTTTAAATTCGGTACCGGCATCTACTCTCAACGTTTTAGGGTAACTCAAAGGCGACCTCGCGTAAATCTTGACGATAGCATCTCGCGTGGAATCTGCCGTTTTAGAAACCAAAGGTTCTGCTTCGTGGTATCGACTCGCAACGTCGACAACCGTCAAAGCGTATTTATAAGTCTTGCGTTTTACTTTATCCCAGGGTAGGTATAGCACATCCATTTGGTGAAAGTCGTTTGGTGTTTCAAACTCTCGTGATGTACTCGTAGGCCTGGGTACATACGCAGGACCCGGTAGATAAATTTGCCATATCGCTTGCATTTTAAGCCAATCTCTGATTACCTTTTATCGATTTTTGTTTTATCGTGTAAATGGTCGACGGCACTTTCACCTCTCCAATAACCGCTCGGGCTATAATACAGTTTAGATAATGTTTGCATATTATTTAATATAAAAGACGTTTATAATAATATGGCTAGCGTTGCTATGATGTTAGGAGGCGCGATCGTCAACGCCTTAGCTTTTACTGGTTCAAACTTTTTATTTTCAAATCTGAAACAGAGTGACGAGGAGCGTAAGAGACACGATTTAGCGATAGAACAACTCTCAGCCGCCAAAGATAAGTGGCAACGAGAACGAACGAAATATCTAGATTTTCTAAACGAACGTATCAGAAAACAAAATGCTTCTAAAGAAACATTTTTTAACGTAGACCGAGCGTTGCGTTACTACAACGAGGTGAGTGGACAATCTACCGAACTACCCGTAGGACTGCAACACGAACCCAAACTCGAAGATTTTTACGAGCCTAGCGACCAACAAATAGAAAAAGAACTGGTGTTTATCGCGGGAGGAACGCTATTGGTGGGCTTCTTGGCTTACAGATACCTTTAAATTTAAAACTCGTATAAATAAAATGAATGCGTATGGAAAAAAGCTCAATCCCAGCAGGCTATTAAAAATACCCAGATCTATCAAGGGTGAGAGAAAAGAGGTGGTCATTACCCACAATCCCAGTAGTATATCGGCGGGGCAAACGCTGAGGGTCAAGTTTCCTCAATTGGGTGTAGACGACGTGATCGTACCCGGCACTTGTAAACTAGCTTTCAATTTAGAACTCGAAGGTGGAAGCGACAACAATAGAACTATTTTTGGCAATTTAGCCAGAAATTTAGTCAGCGAAATCAGCGTCAGGCTTCAAGGTCACGAAATTGTGAGTTATCGTCACGCCGACGTGTATCACAACTTTAAAGACAATTGGATCAACAGCTCGACGACTCGAAACATGGCGTACTCGGGCATAGAAAAAGAAAATGTGTCTAAACTAAGAACTGGGGCTGAAGATGCTAACGCGGGCGCCAACAACGGTAAGGATCAAGCTATCGCGGATGCCTATGGTAACAGATATTGTATTCCCTAGACATTGACATACTGACTTCGCATCACCCTTTTACCCCAGCGGTTTAAAACAACCTCTGACGTACGAGATAAAGTTTAACGATCACGATAAAGTAGTCAACAGTTCAGATACGGCGGCGATGTACAGTATCTCAGACTTGTCTCTCGAATACGAAGTGGTGACCAACAGAGACCTAGCTATCACCATCAGGAATAAACACAAGGGGTTAATGCAATATCTGTTTGATAAAATCCACTCGTTAGAAGTTAGATCCGTCAACAAATCGGACACGCTTTGGAACGTCAGCGTCAATCAACCCATCAGGAGTCTCAAGGGTATTTTGTTTTTGTTTAAAGATCCCGCGGTCAAAAATCCGCAGCGATTTTACAATCCAAAAATAACCAAAACATCGGTGACCGTAGAAGGTAAACCCAATCAACTCTACAGTCAAGGCATGTTTCAGTATCAACACTGGAATGAAATCAACAAGTTCTTTGGAGACAGCGATACCGAAAGCGGGCGTGGAGAAGCTAAAGACTTAAATTTGACGGGTTTTGACCTCGGAGACTACCTAAAAGACAAGTACGGTCTGTGGCTCGATTTTAGAAGTAACGACGACAATTCCGCTCACGGATCCGGTAGGAAACTCGGAGACGGAGGAGGCATCAACATTCAATTTAACAGAGAAGCCGAAGGTCAAGGTGACCTCACGATGTACGTATTTTTAGTCATGGATGCTCAATTGAACTTGGAAGACGGGAATTTTAAATCTCTGTTAAGTTAAATGACACAACCGCATTGCGCTTTAATCGTCGGCAAACAAATTCGGGCAAAACCAAATGGATTTTGGATCTGTTAGAGTCAGATTATAAAAACACATTTGAGGCGATAGTCATCATTTGCCCTACCATATTTAAAAACAAAACGTACATCGAAAGAAAGTGGATTCAAGCAGATCCCGAGGTATACCTCTGCGATCCGGAATTGTACAAGATGACGCTCAACGAAGCGATCGATTTTTACAGGAAAATATTCGAAGGTGTTGCCACGTTGTTTATCGTGGACGATTGCTCTTCGGATCAAGAGATTAAATATCGTAAAAGACGTGGGCGATAAGCAAGATGGCATTTAGCGGAAGACACGTAAATCACAGCTGTTGGTTACTGACCCAAAAGTACAACAGCGTTTTAAAAGATTATAGAGAAAACACGGCTTGGTTGGCATTATTTTACTGCAAAGATAAAACATCGTTTGATCAAGCGTTAGACGAAAATGACGTCGTACCCATTGAACAACGAGATTATATAAAACGACGTTTGAGAGATGTGAAATATAGTAAATTGGTCGTATACACCGAACCTCCAGTTAGTTACGAGCTACTTGAGTAGCTAGTTGAGTAACAATTAATAGCTAGGTGAGTAACAATTAATAGCTAGGTGAGTAACAATTAATAGCTAGGTGAGTAACAATTAATAGCTAGTTGAGTAGCAACCTATTTAACAAGCTACACTTGTATTTCAATTTGTTAATCAATAAACGTCAACAAAATACATTTTGCTGTTAGTAAATGATAGCAATATTCGAGTATTTGCAGTTTTTGGCTATTATCATCATATCACTTAATCTATCGTTTTACACCTACGAATACCTTTGCTTTTGTAACAAAGTTGCAACAGCTACAACAAAATTAAATTCCTTTCTAATTAAATGGAGGACCTAAAACTTACTTTAACGAACGAACAAGATCACAACGCAGAACATAAAGATCGTTTGTGCGGTGTCGTAGCATCCGGAAACTCTAGAAAGTACTTGGGAAAGGAATACACCGTTAAACATATCGAAGCTCTTGACAGTAAAGAACTCGAAAAGCTATATCATCTGTACGAAACTAAATTTGGAAATGAAATTGTTCAAACCGTTGGTAAATACACTTTAAGTCTATTTTCGAGAGTGTTAGCTGTGGTTACACCCGTACAAGTTTTAGGATATAACGTCACTATAGATTCTGAAAAAGAACTCACCAACGACTTGAGTTCTGATCCTATTATAAGCGCGAGTATGGCTGGTATGTTGAGCGACGTTTGTTACAAGTACGGAACTTTTATATCACCCCTAGTTGCTACGATTATCACAACAAAACATTTGAAATTTAATAAACCTAATATAATAAATGGAAGATCAGAAAGCAGCGACAGCAACGCCTGCAGCTCAACCAGCAGAGACAGAGACGCCCCAACCGATAAAAACAACGTCGTCACCGACGGTAACGAGAGTGACCAAGACTAAAAATCCTAAACGAATTCAGCAGGGTAAAGCTTTAGCCGAGCACAATACACAGATGAAATTAAAATTAGCAAAAATGGACGTAACATCGGTCGATAATACGAGCTCACCAGACTACAACTCTTGGGCGATGTGGGGGGCTATAGCGTCTATAATAGGGGTGGGGCTGCTGGTACTAAAAAGTAAGGCAACTGCGCCGGTGATACAGCCAGTGCCGATAGTCACGCAACCCACTACACCCAGCGTCCCCAAAACGCTAGACATGGAATAAACCAGCAATTTAAAAATTGTTATATTAAAAACGATGAGTAACTTTGACACCAACGGAATAGCAAATACGATTTATCACGGAGCCGTCATATCGGGTCTTTCGATGGGATACGCCATGGTAGGAGCTAAACTACTCAAAATGAAAGCGCCAGATTTAAGCAAACTAAGCGTAGAAGATGCGGCTAAATTGACAGGCATTATAAGTGGAGCTCTGGCCACGCAAAATTGGTTGGTGACCCAGGGTATACTACCGGGCAGTATAATGAAAACGGCATAATTTAAATAGGTTTATTAAATAAATGGCTGAGGGAGGATTTGACTTTGACCCCGTTGATGATTACGATTACGATGGCGATGATGATGTAGCAGAGACCAATTTGGACGACAACTTTGATACTCCTGTACCACCAATCCTCACTACCGACATAGATGACGTTTTAGATCAAGGAAGAAGCATGGTCACTAATGGTCGCGTTGATGAGTTTTACGATACTTATAACATATACAATAAACCAATCTCTCCGAGATACGAAAAATTTATTCTCAAACCAGACGGTTTATTTTATGACACTGGTAAAGGCTTACTAAGGTTAACGGATCAAAGAAAACCAGACAGATTCTTGACTCTGAGGACTATAGAGTTAAATGTAAGAAAGATGGGTTTAAACGGTAGAGATTTTATTAGAAAGGAATTAGGCTTTACGCATTACGAACGTAAGACACTCAGTGACGATCAAAGTCAACAACTGCAATCAATACAACCCGAGAGTATCCCCATGACAGAACTACCCAGAGTCACCGATGAGGTTATCGAGATTATAGACGATTTAGAACAAGACACCGGCGCTCAAACAGAAGGATTGAATTACAGAGAACTCCAGGGTTTAGACAAAACTCTTCAGACGTTGAGAGGTAACCTAGAACTTAATTTAGCGCGTCTCACAGAACTGGACCGAGAGATTGCAGCCACGAGACAGGAACTCGACGAATCTCACAGCGAAGAGGGTCGACGAGAGTTAAACGATAAATTGAGCGACTTAGACGCTGAAAGATCTGCCAGATTAGAAGCTGCAAAAGCCAACGAACGAGGGCTCAAAAGTCAGATCGCTAGAATCAAAGAAACGATTAATAAAATATTAGGCGACGACACGACTCTGGCGGAAAAGATCAGAACTCTGTTTAGAGAACAAGGTGTGACCGTAGTGAGTATTTTAGCCGCTTTTAGTTTAGCCATCAGCACGATAGTGAGTAGCATCGTCGCTAGCGTGAGAGGTGCGGGTGCCCCACCCGCGCCATCGCCAACACCTGCACCAACACCAACACCAAAAGGTGGTATCAAAGAGTGGATTTCAAAACAACTCGCTAATTTTGCATCTGCTCTTCATAAACTGGGAGTGAGCGCGTTGGGTGCTCTGCCGGGTATCATAGGCAGCGTACTCAGTTGGATATTTAACGCGCTGAGTAACTCCGTATCGTGGTTGGCCGAACACGTGTGGGCTTTGTTTTTGGGTGTGGGAGCCTTGGTGTTTGCGTACCTGCAAAAACGATGGTAGTAATAGTTGTAATCAAGTTTAAACAAAAAAATAAGCCTTACCAGCGCAAAGTTGGTAAGGCTTATTTTTGTCTTGTGAGATTAGAGTGTGACTTATCGCATTGCCTCGTAAGCTAAAATACCCATGCCAACGATAGCAAATATTCCTACCGTCAACGATAATTTTTCGTCTTGGTGAGTTTGTAGTTTCGTGGGCTCCTTTGTTAAAACTGTAGGTGCTGGTGTTGGTGAGGGTGTTGGTGCTGGTGCTGGTGTAGGTGATACAACATCGTTCGTCATAGGCTTTAGGGGTGTTGGTGGCGCGACGTCATCGGTGTCATCAAAAGAGTCGTCCGGTTGAGGTTGTGAGTTTAAATCTGGCACCAAACCAGTGTTCATACTCTGGGTAGCGATTTGAAGATTGTTGTTATAGCCGTCGTGCGTTCCAACCCTCAAGTTCATATCCGATGGAATTAAATACAACCCCGGTTTCACGACAAAATTTAAAGGCGTTCTGGCATACTGCAAAGAGTCTTGAAATTGATCGATACTCGTTTCCATGTCGTCTGCTGCATTGATGATATCTTCAACGATGACGTTAAATTGTCTCTGAGCGTCTAATCCGGTTCCCGGTGATAATACGCTCGTTTTTGTTTGAGCCTGCGCACCGAGTAAAGCGTACACGTAAGATCTAATTGATTCGTTGATCTTTATGATTCCCGCGGAGGTAAACGAACTCGTGTTGGGTATAAAATCTAACCAAGCCTTTTGTACCGATTCATTTTGTTCGATGTAAATAACCGTCCAAGGAACGTAAAGGCTTCCACTCTTTTTGGGACTGTCTAGACCGTGGTAGCCGCCGTAAAGAACGTTGGGTTTGTTGGGTAGTGCTTTATCATATTCACCAACCGCCACAAACTTGCCTTTATTAAAGATATATGAGGTACCTAAACCGTTAGATTTTGTGTCTCTCGTCTGTTTAAAAGACTTGTTTTGATCTATGCCAAACAACAAACAGGTATCGGTAAATGCTCTGTGATTATAACTGTTGTCTAGAGCGTTAAATGCGTCATCTCCCGGTAAAGGAGCGGCAATGTCGTACAGGATCTTTCTAACCGTAAAATATAAATGAAAGTTAAAGATGGCCCAAACGTAACGGTTGCTCGCATTGAAAAGATCGAATCCAATACCGCAGCCCGTAGTAGCGCAGTAGATCGCAAAATTTAACTGATTTTGATAAAACGACATGGGGTGTGATTTCCAACGATCTACATCCTCGTCCGTCTCAACGTGAGGCAATTTATAGTCCGAGGTTAAGTCGGGAAACATGGTTAAAAACCCGTTGGTATTATTAACTATGACCTCCAGTTCACTGGGTTTAGTGCTGTTTAAAAACTTTGCTTGGGGTGCAGCTTGATGTTTTAGCTCGTTTGCCTTGGCTACATTTTGATTTACTTGTCTCGTTACCTGATCGGCTATCGATTGTATCTGCTTTTTAACGACTTAAAATCACTCATTATTTTAGTTTCAGTTTTAATATAAAAAGACTTTAAAATAAATGCATTCGTTTCACTTGTTTCAAAATGAGCAGACGTTTAAATTAGAAGACGTTGTAGATAATTTAAACGGTCAAAAATCTATACGCGTAAAAAGGGTGTTGTTTAACGCCGGATATTTTAATATTTCCAGCGCCACGGAGATTGATTGGTTTACGCAAATAGATGGGAGACCCGCGTTTACCACAGATAAACCTCCTCATACCCGCGGAGTTTCTTTCAGATGTACACATAACAACGCCGGATAGAGATTTTATAGAGCGATTGTTACCCGATATACCATACCACTATTTATTTAACGATGAAAATGTTTTACAAAAACTATAAACGATCTTATAAAAGCGTACGAAGACGATAGACTAGAATCCGTTTTAGAATCAAACAAAAGAAAAAGAGCTATTATAGCTGAACGGCGAGGGTTGATTTTAGCCGCCATGAATTCAGAAATAACAAAAACTGAATTAGAACTAAATACGCTTCAATCTTTAGTAAGAATATTATTTGTTAGAGAAAGAAAAATCTTTGAAGGTGAGGAATTGGCTTTAAAGTTTATTGAAGGAGAAATGGGTGCGAGCGAGTTGAGCGAGTTGAGAGATAGTAGAGAAGCAGGAGTGATTATAAGAGGAAGTCTTATCGTGACGGGTGATGATTTCGATTTTATTCCTCCGAGTCATTTAGAGCCGTTGCCACTCGGAAGTATCGGTTCGGTCATCATACCACCGGGGTGGTACGACGTCGATTGGTTCGATTTCATTTTAAATTCTATACCCGGGGTAAGTTTTCGAGTATTTAGAGAATCTAAAAAGGTGACGTTGGTGATAACCGACGTAAATCTCAAATTGCGTTTAAACAGAGAAGTATCTCGATTACTCAATTTACCCAAAGGAAGACTGGTACCCAAAGTGGTGTACACGGGATATTACGACGTTAATCCGTTTAAATTTTTGTTTATTCGCTGCCCGCAATTAAGTACGAGTGAAAACTTTTTTAATGGTCGACCGTCTGACATCTTAAAAATCGTACCCGTGGCTACGCGCGAACCCCAGCCTGATAGAGTCGAGGATTTCAAAAAACTTAAAAACGGTATAATCGACAAACTGACATTTTCTATCAGCGGTGAAAAAGGACAGGTATTCAACAATAAGGGTGAGGGTATCATTATCGAGTTGGAGATCTTTTAATTTTAAAATCTTTTTATATTAAAAACATGAGTGTAGATGGTAAGGCGTTATACCCCGATATTTCTGGAGATGTACTCCGATTAAATAGTAACGAAGAAACAAAAGTGTACAGACTTAAAAAGATTGAAGAGATTCGATCTTTAATCTTGAAAGAGAGAGACCACCGAGAGCGCACTTATAAAAAAATAAAGAGAATGATCGACACTATTAATTACGTAGAGATAGGATTAGAAGGGTTGGGGGCTATAGCGGGGGCTGTCAGTATTCCCGCTCTATTGGGTGTTATATCAGCTCCCGTTGGATTGGTGCTAGAAGGAACGTTTATAGGCGCTTTTGGTGTAGATATTCTGCTTAGAATCACGTCTAAGCGATTATCCACCAAGCTGAAAAAGCACGACCAGATTAAAATATTAGCAGACTCCAAACTTAACACGATTGAAGAATACGTGTCTCAAGCCATCAACGACGGAGATATATCGCACGAAGAGTTCTTATTGATTACGAGAGAGCTCGCAAAATTTAACGAGCTTAAGCAAAAAATTAGAACAAAGACCAGCACAAAGCTTCAAAAAATTAAAAACGATACAGACTTTGAAAAAGAAGTTAAAAAACGGGTAGACGAACGGCTGGCAAAAGAAAAAAATCTCTTATCGAAAAACTTACAAGTTCAAATTCTCGGTGAATAAACATTATGAAAGCGATCCGCCGAGTTATACCTCTATTTCACCTCTTAGGGCAACACCCTCGGCCCCGCCTTTATTGTAGTGGTCATCGTATCTTTTTCGTGCTTTATTAAATTGATTTTGAGTCACTTTAAATACATCTTTAACTCGTTCTTTGTTCCATCCAACGACGTGATGATAACACGCCGCTATTAACGACCGTTTTACGCATCCGTTTCCCCTCAATGTTTTGTAATTAACGAGCTCGTTATATTTATTGATTGTTTCTTGGACATCTTCTGAGTCTTGCTCTGGACAAACAGAAAATATAAGTTTCTCCACAGTTTTTCTTTTGTTTCTTTTTAAAGTTGACCAATTGATACGATCTTCTTGCGCATTTTCTGCCGAAAAATCAAAGTAACGTGAAACTATTTCACCGCACGTTTCACAAACTAAAAAACCATTCTCGATGATTATATGATGATCGCACTGATCTGTTTTATTAGATAGCTCGAGGTTCATTTATTAAAAATGATTTATTTTTTTAAATAAAGTTTTTAAAATAAAGAGATAGTAAGAGCCTGGTCTGGGGCCTAGACAGAGGGAGATATGGGGTTTGTCGCCGTACCCCCCACTTATAATATAACAACTCGGAGAGAGAAGAGATATATTTGGGGAGCTAGAGGGGAGATATATTTGGGGAGTGGGGAGAGAGAGGGGTGGGGGTAGAGAGAGAGAGGGGAGGGGGCGGGGTGGGGAGGGGGAAGAGGAGGGGGATCTATTTTGGAGGGGGTCATTTGGAGGGGAGGGGGGTAATTACGGAGGGAAAGATAATGGGATTTGGAATAGTGCCTGTCCATCTCCCTATTCTTCAATATAGCCGTTAGCATTCTCCCGCGCAATTCGTGCACGAAAGAGTTGTGGGCAATTTATGTTTCATGGCCTGGACAGACCACGCTGGGATCACGCGCCCTTCTCAGACATAGCACCTGTCGTGCATTCATCAACCCGTCATCCATTAGGCCCATGCCAGCCTGAGTGGCGAAAGTGTGTCTAGGGCCTTGAAAAATCCAAGAATCGCTATAAGACCACATGGCCTCGAGAGAGAATAGAATGATGGAACCAGTCTGGTAAAATAAAATAATAAAACCAACTAGAAATTAAGGTAAAAATTATCTGAGCGTTATTTATGGGCCCTATTAATATCGTTATAGGATTTTAAAAAAAATGTTTACTTGCCATGGCTGACCAATGTACTTGTGAAAAGGTTGCCAGCACGAGTCAATTCAGTTCAACTCAATTCAATAAAAGTTTATTAATATTTTATGGACGCAAGGCCGAACATCAATTGGAAGGACTAACAATGAAATAGGAATATAACATTTGAAAGACACTGAAAAAAAAACTATTGTGACTACAAAGGTTTGCACGTATCGTAAATGCATTTTTACAACGCGCGTAGTTTAAGCTCCGCCCACTCCAAGACCTGAGAAAGATGTCATTGATAAAAATGCCAGTTGCAGGTCTCCCGCCAAAGTTTAGGCACGGTGTGGGTCGTGCTTTTGATTGACCTCGCGCAACCGGCTGGGAGTTATAACTGAGTCTTTAGGTAGCAGACCAGAAAATAAACTTCCATAGACCCCAATGGTAAATGCTCCCTCAGAAATTCGGGAAAAATACTCACAACTCTCCAAGGTGTTCGAGACACACATCAAATTAAAGCTTATTTCATCTCCTTTCAATTTTTTTCAATTTTCGGGGGGTCAACTGATGACTTTTAGGAGAAATTTCCATCTGAAGATGATCACCCCTGAAAATATTCCTGAAGCCCATCGCCATTTTGAAAAATGATGCCTACACTCCATTGCAAAATAGAGCGCTTTTAGGGTCCAAATTACATCCAAATTACACAGAACTGCAAGTTCCCAGTCCTGTGCACGGCTTCCAACCATATTTTTTACAAACCCTCAAGTTAATGGCCCACAGCATGCTCGAATACTGAAGATTTTGAGGGCATGCAAATCGTGATTTGGTCAGCGTAGGCAATTTCGGACCGATTTACTGGTCTGCACCCTATAATGATGTGGGTTGTCAGGACAAGGCCAGCATATAGATGGGTAAAAGCCGCTGTAGAAGATTTGGAAAACCATTCACTATTTTGCACATGCATCGTTATAAAAAAAATATACTCTGGTGATTATTAATTTTCATGACAGTTTTGGGACATAACAAGCACGAAACTCATTTGCATTTTCATTGCATATGCCCCGTGGACGTCATAGATTGGGAGGGGAAAGGGGGAAAAGACCAAAATACCTGGGCTAAATCGAGTTAATTTAATGCACATTTAACAACATGGGCATCTACATAATACAGGAGTGTCAATGGGAAATATCCCCGCTGAACCTCTAACTAGACAGTTTGGAGGAGACCAACGGAAATGTGCGTATTGCCCCTTCTAGAAAGAAATCCTGAGACGCCCATATGCCCTTTTTGTGTTCTCCGCAAAAAGTACACGCCAATGTATATGTACTGTACATATGTACATGTACATGTACATGATGCACCACACAGTGGGTGGCAGCTCGTGTGCGAGCAGACCGTGCTAGACACAATAATGAGCAGTACACACCGCCACCACCACTGCGCATGCAAATACATGCATATGCATTGTCATTGTAGCCAATAGTACTAGCGCGCTCGCCTCGATTCAAATGAGACATCCGTTTTCATAATAGTCTTTCCTGTGCGCGGAAAATGGTGGAAACGGTACAAAAATTGCTACAAGACGTTTCGCTTCGACGTCGTGTGATCTATGTAAATGTCGTAAACTTGGCCCCACGTTTACTTGAACGCTGACTCTGTGAGTAAATTGGTACTCAGAAATGGGGTGTGCACCTCCATCATCAATTTCCTGGGCCAAGAAATTTCCGCAAATTCATGCCTTTCGCACAGTGCACCTAAGACGTCTTCGGGTAATGGCAGTACTCCAAGGGATCTCGTTGGTTCTCCTGTACAGTTCTTTATTGGTGATCTTCTTGGGCCATTTTATATTAAGGATTGAACGCAAGAGTCTTCTGTGAAATGCATCAATATTCTCTTCTAGTGACTTAGTCAATGTCCATAGTTCGCTGTTGTATAGGAATACAGATGCTATGAAGGCGCGGAATGTTTTGAGTTTCGTGTTGTTTGAGATTGCATCACTGTTGAAGACATTCCTGAATTTGTTGAAAGATACCATCGAAAGTATTTTCCTCCTGGTAATATCTTGCTCAGTGTCGAGAAAAGATCCCAAGTATTTGCATTTCTTCCAACTGGTGTTGCTTCCGTTTCTACTGCTGAGGTGTTTCTCTGTCTTAGACGTGTTTACTGTGAGGTTTCGCTCTTTTAGTACCTCAGGTGCCTTCCTCTCCACAGTTGCTATCGGGTGGATATTGTTACTTGCCCAAGTGATGTCATCAGCATACTGTAATCCCATCTCAAAGTATGCTGGCGGGCAAATGGCGTAGCTGTGGTTCTCGAGTTCCACAGGAAGGGATTGGGACTGTGTCTGCGTGCAGTAATTGTGATTTTGAAGAGTGAATGGTGTCTCGGGTGTTTCCGGGTCAAGTTGTCTCAGTGCTTTTGCCAGGTATAGAGTGAAGAGAATGGGACTGAGGCAGTCTCCTTGAGGCACGCCGATGTTGGTTTTGAAGGGCTTACCCAAGACAGTTCCCACTCTGACTTGCAATCGAACGTCTCTAAGCAAGATTGCCAGTAAGTTGAGTTCGTCTTGCTCTAGTATCTCTTTAAGATCCTCAAAGAGAACCACTCGCATAACATACACTGGCAGGGATCAAAAGTGCATGACCCCAAAATGTATAATTTCCAGGCCGCGTTCAATCAAGCACGTACTTAATTACGCGCACGCCTGGCGGCCCCTAGGCGTGTATTCCACGCCAGGGCGAAACTTTTCATTGGCTTAAAAGAATTCTATGCCTAATTTGCATACGCGTGACCTTTCTTTTTGCGCGCATTGCCTGACCTCGGTTCTTGACATGCATCTATGTAGCCGCAGGGCGCAATGTTTGTTTACATGCTAGGTGTGGGATATTTAGAAGAATATTCATGCCACTGCCGCAATTTGGAGAACAATAATTTGCTGAGTGTAATGTCTTTACTATGGAAGTGTAGATAGGACATGGTTAAAAATAAAACTAATTCGTTCGTACGAATTACTAAACCGTACGTACGAATTACTAAACCGTACGTACGAAATACTAATTCGTACGTACGAATTACTAAACCGTACGTACGAATTACTAAACCGTACGTACGAATTAATAAATCGCACGTACGAATTACTCAGTGGCGTAGCCACGGGAGGTGGGGGGCGTGGGGGCAGTGGCGTAGCCAGGACTTTTTCAGTGTGGGGGCGGCGCTGGGGGCTGGAACATTTCATGGGGGAGGTGTCATGTAGATCAATGATAATTTTTTAGAAACTCAAAATCTCAGTGGGGGCGACTGGTGGGCGACAAGGTTTCATGGGGGCTGTCACCCCACGCCTCCCCGTGGCCACGCCACTGCGACAGCCCCCATGAAACCTTGTTCCCCCAAAGTGGCTCCCCCATGAGATTTTGGGTTTCTAAAAAAATTATCATTGATCAACATGCCCCCACCCCCCCACCTGAAATGTTCCAGGTCCACCCCCCCCCCCACTGGAAAATTCCTGGCTACGCCACTGGAATTACTAAACCGTACGTACGAATTACTAAATCGTACGTACGAATTACTAAACCGTACGTACGAATTACTAATTATTTCGTACGTACGATTTAGTAAATCGTACGTACGGTTTAGTAATTCGTACGCACGGTTTAGTAATTCGTACGTACGGTTTAGTAATTCGTACGTACGAATTAGTAATTCGTACGTACGAATTAGTAATTCGTACGTACGGTTTAGTAATTCGTACGTACGAATTAGATTTATTTTTAACCATGTGCTATCTACACTTCCATACTTTACCATGCATGGTATGATGGTAAAAGGTGGTAAAGTGGCGTGGATATCGCATGCATTGCATGAATACAGCTGGCTGATATCGATAATAATCTAGCAATTATCACAAGTTGACCGGCATGCACCATTGCCAATTTGTTCATAAAAATCAAACGCGCTCCTTGCGATTTTTACGGAAGTGTAGATAGGACATGGTTAAAAAAAAAACTAATTCGTACGTACGAATTACTAAACCGTACGTACGAAATACTAATTCGTACGTACGAATTACTAATTCGTACGTACGAATTACTAAACCGTACGTACGAATTACTAATTCGTACGTACGAATTACTAATTCGTACGTACGAATTACTAAACCGTACGTACGAATTACTAATTCGTACGTACGAATTACTAATTCGTACGTACGAATTACTAAACCGTACGTACGAATTACTAAACCGTACGTACGAATTACTAATTCGTACGTACGAATTACTAAATCGTACGTACGAATTACCAATTCGATACGGCACTTTCAGTAGTGCTGGCGCTGTCGTCATGTAGTTACTCCTGGACCAGATTAGTAACTGTGCTTCTGACTAATTAGATCGATATGAAAGTTAGTCCTTTTACTTGCCAAAAAACAAACGTTTTAAAATGGACCGTCAAGAGATTATTAAGCTGTATTTTCAGCTCGGTTTTAGTCAGAAGGAGATATTGTCTTGCCTTGCTCTGAACCATGGAATAGTTATCAGTCAGAGACATCTACGCCGACTTTTAAGGAAAGGAGGACTGTATAGGAGGAGAGCGTATTCAGATATCCTTAAGATTGCATCATTTGTTGAAGAACAATTGCAAACATCTGCTCAGTACTATGGATATCGCTGGATGCACGCTAGGTGCATTGAGGAGGGGTTTGTTGTTTCACAGAACACTATTCGTATGATACAACATTTGTTAGACCCTGAAGGTGTTGCAGCAAGGAGGAGACATCGTTTGACACGCAGGATCTACACAAGTGCTGGACCCAACCAGACGTGGCACATGGATGAGTATGATAAGTTGAAGCCGTTTGGCATTGCGATAAGCGGATGCATAGATGGTTATTCTAGACACTTGATTTGGTTAGAGGCATACACCACCAATAACGATCCCAAAATAATACTAGGCTACTATCTGGCAGCAGTATCTTCTAGGCACGGATGTCCACGCGTAGTGCGGGCAGATATGGGGACCGAAAATGGCCATGTTGAGCAGGTACAGACGTTTCTCAGAAGAAACGACGAAGACAACATGGCTGGTGCTAAAAGCTTTCTGTATGGAAAGAGCACAACTAACCAAAAGATGGAGGCCTGGTGGAGCTTTTTCAGAAAGCACTGCACTCAATATTGGATGGATATCTTCCACACTCTCAAAGAGGACGGGCTGTTCAACGGTGACGTGTTAGATAAGAACTTGATACAGCTTTGCTTCCTGAGAATAGTACAGGTATGGCCTATTTCTCTCGGTTATATAGTTCTCAAAAAATCAAAATAAACAATGTGTTTCACGTGTATCATACAAGTACTCAGACATCACAGATCTTGTCCCTAAATTGGAACATCACCCATCAGGAAGTGATAACAATGTCCAAAAAAGTGACATTTAGCTGGAAAAAGGTAGGAACATTTACTCAGAAAATAATTTTGTTCAGTCCACACATATGATTTGTGAGCAAAGTGTCAAGTGATGTCCGTGAGAAGTCTTTCCGTATTTAAATTCCCAAATTTGACAATTGAGCGCACGGGCAAGAATATAGACACCTTTAAAAAAAAACTTTAGAATGGGCGGTGTGGACATGTAGATCATTATGGATTAAAACAAACGACCGGCGCCACATGCCCTGCAATGATGGCAGCCCCACCACCCCGGTAACCTGTAAATTGAATTTTCCAAACCAAATATAAATTGCTGACTGTTCTATTTCTGTTTGTAGGATGATGTGGACCAGGTCTTGGCATCATGGAACAATCATAGAATGAGACCGGATCACAAGATCAACAGTAACGGGGGGCGTCCAATTCTTAAGTATACCTTACCGGAGCTCCAGGGTAATGAAGATAAACTAGTGGAAGTGGACATGCATGAAGTTGAAGTCTGCATGACGGAGACCAGGCCAAAACGTTCCATTCCATGCGACCGGGACATTTTTGATGTTGCGTGTATTCTGATGGAGGACAATGACTGGAACGCTCCCGGTAATGGATACGAAGCTGCTTCCCTGTACATTCGCCTACGCAGAGAAATCTACCATGATCTTGGGTTGGCTTAATTAACCAGCCCAATGTCGCTTGAGTATAACATTGAGCTATAAAAACGCTGAATGAGTATAACCAGTTGACGTTCGCCATAAAGTAGACAGAAAAGAGACCAGGTTAAGGTGTCAACAACTAGTTTGGCTGTATACCCGTTTACAGTTTAGATTATGAATCACACATTCGAACAAAAACGCCTCAGATTTAGTTTCGTGGTACTACTCTTCCGTTGCTTTTAATAATGAAAAACCGCTGACTTGAAATCACAAAGATATTATTTCCAAGTCGGATATGAATCGTGTTTGACCGAGATAAACTGATTTGTTTGGGGTCACTGTAAGAAAAAAAAATTACCATTACAATATATCCAACGAAATCAATAGGCAGTTACCAAATGTATGTTGTACTGTAATCCAAAACAACCTGGTTAATGTGTAGTATCATCCAGCATTGATGTGTTAACACAATGTCACAAATTTTAAGAATTTATAAGCATGCAATAAATGGTAGCATGATATGACTTCTGTTCTGGAAGAAATAGGTAGTACCCCCAATTATTAATGATCAGTTAGACCAATCTCAGCGTGATATATCGGTTTATCAACAGCTAACAAATGATTGAATATCTGCTTTTTTGTTAAGCTTTAATAACTAATTTAAGCTTTATACACTTTTAATGAAAAAAAGGATGTCAACTTTAACAAGCTCTTTTAATGAAAGCTAGAACAACAATAACCTTTTTGCTTGTAAACAAGTATACAGAGCGTTGTCAGACATAAATGATACTGATGATCACCTTAAGTAACCCCTTTAAATAAAAAGTATAGATCTCTGTAAAAGTACAAAATAAAAACAAAAAGAATTTACAAATTTTAAGCAGCATATTTTCAGCCGACCCAACCAAAGAACCACCATGGTACATCACTTATTCTTCTGCCTATTTCTTATGATTTTGTCATTTCACCTTTTTTCGAGGCAAAATATTAAAAGATGCATAAGCAAGAAAACATTATGAATCTGTTATATAGGTTGCAACAAAGATAACACGTGAACATGATCATAATCAGAAAATGGGTATACTTATAAACGATATGGAATATAACTACAAAAGGATATATAAAACACTAAGTCTTACAAACGATGAAAGCCAAAGTAAGTTACATATAACAACAACATTTGGTCTTTCCGTTAGTTTAAATGTTGGCCTTTAAAGAAATGGCCGTGAGAATCTGAAATGGTACGTGTACATACAGTTAAACAACCACCATGGTACATCATTCATACTTCTGCCTATTGCCTTTGATTTCGTATTTCAATTGTTTCGAGGCAAGATATACAAGATGCATAAGCAAACAACTTTGTGAATCTGTTATATAGGTCGCAAAACAGGATAAATACATGTATATGATCATAATCACAAAATGGATATACTTAACGATATGGAATATAACTACAAAAGGGAATAGCAAGGGAATAATAGTAAAAGGAACACAATAAGTCTTACAAACGATGAAAGCGAACATAAGTTAATAGGTAACATCGAACATTTGGTCTAGCTTACAGTCAATCTTTGGTCTAAACAAATGACCGTGGGAAATCTCACACGTATCGTGTTGTAAACGCACGTACAGTGACAAAAATTGTCCAAAAGGTTGGCTAATTTCTGTAAGACTACTTTCACATGATTCTCCTCATACACTAGGAGCCGCTGATGCAGTTTCTGCTTTTTGGCAGTGGGCTGGCTTTGAGACATATGCTTGAAAAAAAGATAACTATTTCCTGCCTCCTTGAGCAATGGCTTGCATTACATAAATGCTTCCTACAAAATATCTATCTTGAGAAAACCGCTCTCTAGAAGATTGGTGAACTCTTCTCGTAGCTCATTGTATGAGCAGTAAGTCGATGGGAGCTCTAGTAGCGGTCCACATGTGTGGGCGATGGGTGCTCTGCTTAACCCTTTGCGTACTTTATTGAACTGAACAGAGATTTTGTCTACGCACATGACCTCTGATGCGGTTACATAACGGAGGAACTTCCTCAGACAGGAAGGGTCAAGACTCTTGATATACTGCTTCAGATAGGCAAGCGACTTGGCCTCGTCATTGGTCATTGGTGTGCACTGCAACAGTTTCAGTACTTTTCGGGTGGTTGGCTTCTTGACGTTCAACATAGTGACTGTGGCAGATGCATCTGGCAGATACAACTGCAATAACTCGCGTGCAGTTGCAGCCATGCCATCCAAAGCAAACTTACTATCTTGTACGATTTTTCTGTGAGCTGCCTTCATCAATACCGGTTTCAGCTCCTCTCTTGATGGAATGGAATTGCAGTCAACCCTGGATAAAAGATCTAGCAAATCTTCCTTGTCATCCTCGTCGGTGAGATCTCCTGCTAATGCCTTCTTCACCACAACACTTTCGGACTCTGGAATGAAAGCCAAAAAGGAGTCCATCAGTATTTCTGGTGTGACTGCTTCCAACCCATTGATTAATGCCACTGCAAAGGCGCCGGCTAGCTGTGTAGGGAAGAATCCTTGATCGATGTATCCTTTAGCAAGAATACGCCCTACAGCAGACCACTCCTCCTCTCCGTACTTGTTTAATAGTGACGGAATCCTTTCATTTTCCCCACTCATTGATGATAAACACATCTCCTTCCAGAAGCAGGAATACGCTTCGCGTGAAACACCATCGCGATCCACTCCAGATTCGTCAATAAAACCAAATCGTACTGGTGTGTGCACAATGTTTGGATCCATAAATCTTGAAACCATTTCTTGTTGCACTTTCACTCGATTCAAAGTTATAGTCAAATGTCCCGGGGATGCCGCGGGTGGTGTGGGTGAACGGGGCGAACGAATTGGTGAGGAAGCCTCGGAGGTGCCGTCTCTCTCGAGGTCTGCAATGGACACTGATAGGATGTCCATACCATCCTCTTCTACAAGCGGCAAAGTGTCCGACCAATTACTGCCAGTGCTGGGTCGTGGTCCAAACATGATATCCTCATCTGAGAAATCGTAACTTGCAACTTCAACAGTGACCTCTGATGATGGTTGCAAAAGATCTTCATCGACACTGACAAATGTGACAGGTTCCGCCAACTGAGACTCATCGTGATCAGGCCGTGATGCTGTGCAAGGTTTTGGACGACCACCAGCTGTTGCGTTTTTGCGGCGTAGACGCTTGGCCATCGTGTTACAGGCATTTTCTGCAGGACGATCTGCCGAATGGTCCTGTGGTGGCAAGCTTGAGGAACAGCATGGGATTTCAGTGTCCTCCTCAGGGGTGCAGGTCTCGTCTTTGTTTACGCTTGGCCCGGTTGTATACAGAAAAAACCTCAAGATTCCTGACATCCGCACAGCCTCATACAGAGAACCGACAGTATCATCATCCGAGAGGGGGGAGTGGCTGAAATCACGAATGTCAAACCTGCATGCTGAAGCTTTCACGCCTTTGCGTGAGATACCTTTTGGGAAAAAGAGGGTCTTTCCCTCCTCCAACAAGGCACTTGTATTTGCCGTTTTGGAAACACAAGTTTTCCTTGTGCCCCCACCACTTATTTTGCGGACTCCAGTGCCGTTGTGAACCCAGCCAAACTCTATTTTACGTGTAGATTTGGACGCATTTTGGTTTCCACGTAGTTTTTTGGCTTTTGACACTTCATCCTCCTCATCTGTTTCACTGTCTGACAAGTTGCCCGATGCAAGTTTGAGCTTCTTGCGGATCCTTTCATAACAGCTGCGTTTCTGTGCATTCTTGGCAGATTCTCTCTTGGAATTTTTGGCCTTACGACAGTGTTGCATGAGTGCCATTCGGTCGCCGATACAGAGAAAACTTTCGAGAGTTTTATCATCTTGGCTGAGATTCTGCACAACATCAACGTCGATCTGCAAGAGACAACATACACAATTCTTGCTCTAGTTCCGGTACACGTATTTCTCTTATACATTACAAATTTAGCAAATGATGCAGTTCACTCTTGTTGATATAAACTCAACCGGACCTGGGCAAAGTGTTTGTTTTATTAGAATAACACAGCGCCAGTCATTCAGCGTGTACATAATTATATCACACAATCGGGACCAACGCTTTGTGTTTGTATATAACCAGAATTTCATATTGACTTCTTCGTGCATCGAAAGTTAATTCTTCTTAAAGGGGACGGGCACACACAAGTAATAATTTTTTGTACAATGAACAGCGCCCGACCTTGTCATATGGTGTCCAGCACCAACCCCATCCACCCCCCCCCCCCGATTTTCGAATTTGATGATACCACCCGCTTCCCCAACTGGCAGGCGCCGACAACACCAATGCTTGACCTGACCTGGGCTTTGCGCCTTTAAGTGCGAGACTGAGAGACACTGTCAACGTAACGGACCACAAACACTCCCCAAACGCAACCCTGAATTCTTACCTTTTCGGCTTTCATCTTTGACAAAGTAGTTTCTTCTACGCCTCTTCCCCTCAAAAACTCGTACATTTTTTCAGTAGCTACATCAGCATTCGATGCCATGACTAAACGATGCTTGTGCAAGTGCGGTCCTTTGCAAGCGTGTGTGCACGTGTTGCGAGATTCTGTACGTACGGTCAGGGTGACCGTAAGGTTATGACTAATTCTGCTAAATGCACTTCAAAAAATCTGTCAGATTTATCAAAAATCTGCCAAATTCCCCAGAATTACTCGAAATACACTATAAACACTTTAAATCACATGCAGATTGCGTAATTAATGTTCAAATCATATTATAAACCATCCTTAGGCATATAAAGATAATATGGAATTGCATGAATTTCAGGCAAAACGGGGTTGCATCACTGGACGAAATCCAGTTCCCAGTGAACTTTAGCACCTAGACCAGGCAACCTGTCCTATTTTGCAAGGGTTTGCTTGAAAAGATTGAAGCTTTTTTAAATGAATGTACCTTTTTTTTGCAAATTTGCTTGGTTTTTTTTTGTCAAATCATTTTTGTTGGCAGAATTCTGCCAGAAATCTGACAAAAAAATCCATTCTGTCAAATTTTCCGTCAAACTCGTTTTTTAACCCAAAAAACTGTCAAAGTTAGTCGAAAATCGGCTAAAACGGTCACTATGCGTACGGTTTATTAATTCGTACGTACGGTTTAGTAATCCGTACGTACGAATTAGTATTTCGTACGTACGAATTAGTATTTCGTACGTACGAATTAGTAATTCGTACGTACGAATTAGTAATTCGTACGTACGAATTAGTAATTCGTACGTACGAATTAGTATTTCGTACGTACGAATTAGTATTTCGTACGTACGAATTAGTATTTCGTACGTACGGTTTAGTAATTCGTACGTACGAATTAGTTTTTTTTTTAACCATGTCCTATCTACACTTCCGTACATTTTTGATTTTAAATGCGAAATTATCTGTGGGCTGTAGAGTTGCACAACTGCCGTGGTTAATTATATTTCTGATTGTAAGTTAACATATTTTATTGCTGCACTGGCAAAGTTTTGGCTGCTTTCAATTTTGTATTTATTATTCGAGAAGGGAGCGAGAACAAAGTAATTAGGCCCACATATCTATTTAGTTCCTTCTAACAATGACACACTACAAAGACTGCTTCTAGATTTTGAGGAAAACTTGGTCGCCTTGACTAGGGGCCGGAAGGGAATTTTTCCTTTTTTCCCCCACTAACGAGGGTTTTTCGTGGGTTTTTCGCCTTTCCTGGGAGCAGTTACAACTTAAAGAGGTTGTGGAATGCTGAAAATCGTTTTGTTTTTATATTTGTATATTGTAGAGTAGACCCATATATAGCATAATGGCAAACTCCCATTCTTTTCTAATGTACGTTTATATGTTTATAAAACTGAAATTCATCGAGTAATTTGTTGGTCGGCGAGCGCATAATTGAAATCAACAGTCGTCGGGCTCTTCGAAACCAGAAAAAGCGTGACGTAATAAACATGACTCGTTTATACAGTGACTGTTTACTGCTGCCCAACCCGCCCCGTCAGCACGTGTGACTCGCAGTCAAGCAGTGAAAAATCAACATTTTGTAAAAGATTGTTATTCCTTCCCATTGCTTAATTTTTGGATGAGTATATTGAACAAGGACACGGTGACCTCTGAGCTGTTCGTCCGTATAAATTTGAGCCCCAACTGCCCGAAAAAGTGACCAGCGAAAACACGGATACTGCAACTGGCCAGCTGAAAACGCCAGACAACGCGGCTCTGATGAGTGGTTAATCTGCGACGTTTGCGTGGAAAAAAAACAGCTGCGTTTTATCCAAGGACTCAAAGTATTATGTTCATGATAACCTTTTTAGATGAGCATCACCAGTCCTACCGCAACTTTCTTCGTGATTTACAGACAATCTCAAACGTTATTCTGGTGAATATTCAGTCCACAGAGACTACAAATCGTCAGGTTGTTTTTTAATTATACGCGTACGGCACGCATAACGCATCACGGCATTGGATGTGGTCGACCGTGTCCAGAACTAATGTACGGTTACCAGCGTCGCGGGCCCCGGTCAAGTTCCTTGCGCTGCCTGGTGCTTTTTATGTATACGTTCGCCACAAAAAAAATAGCCCTCTTCTCTTTTCTTTCCTTGTGCATTTTAACCCTTGTTTTAACATCCTGAAACGATAATTACGAATTTACTTGAATTTTGAAATTGTTAACTTTATTGTTTACCAAAAAAAAAAGCGGTAGTCTACCGCTTCACCTCGGCCTGTAAACGTGGCTACAAAAAAGTACAATTCATACATTATAGTCATGCTCCGTTCATAAAACAAAAATCCCTGGACTTACGACATGTTCGGGATCCCGGTTGAAAACAAAATTCACTGGTCCCGAAATTTAACGAGCACTATCATTATTTTCAGTACCTAATTAAAACTTTATTCAAGAAATTCCAGTGAAAGAAATTCCTTTTTCTACGCATTTACCTTCAATTTGTGTGTGACAAAGCGTGCGCATATGCTGCGCAGATAATGGAGGGTCGAGGATACATTTGAACGGGTCTACGGTTCTTCAAGATTGGCAATGGACAAATGGTCCAAAACAGTCTTCCCTATAAATCATTAACAAATCATATTTCTATTATTTCTTGTCCAATTTCAACAAATCTCTTGAGAAAAGAAGACTCTTGCCGTACAAAATGTACGGTGCATGATCAGCGCTGTATCCGTTAATTTGGCTGAAATCCGATCTCGTGTTTTCGCACGGTACCCTTCGGACAAACTGCATGGCTACGGAGGATTCTTATTCCTCCATGCTGACACCCGGACGGGAAAGCTGGAAATTTATTGCAAACAAAATGTGATTACAGCCAGCGACTGACACAATTATATGCATATAGGTTTGCCTTGGCCTAGTGCGTTCGCTACCCGTACACGTATCAACAACGTATTATTTTGAAATTCCAACACCGTTTACCGGTGTCAAAATCTACGGTCCCAACGGCCGGGCCAGCGGCACATTCCAGCCAGCTTTACTAGCGCGTGCACGGTGATGCGATGTGCAACGATCGAACGATGTTAATGTAACGCAGACATTTCTTACTATGGTTGGCCGTTGGGGCAAACACAAAAGAATGATCCCCGATCTATAAATAAAATGATGTGTAACTATCAAAACACTGAATAATCAATAGAAAGTACCAAAAAGTCAATGGAGATATCTTCCTATTAAATTCTGAACTTGCCCATTAGAATTTCTGGGGTAAAAGCTGTTGCCAACCATAGTTGAATATATGGAGCATGTAGCTGCCCATACAAAATGTCGCTCAGTGTAATTGTAAACAAAGTCATGTCGTTGCGCGGAGTGATTTGCAAAAAGTTTCGCTGGAACAATGCTGCATCGGGAGTCCTGTTTATTACGTCACGATTTACTATGTTTTGTTTGCTGCCCCCAACGACGACTTTTACACAAATTGCACGTTCGGGTCGAAACAGGACCTGAAAAACAGCTCTCAAAAGTACCTTTTGTATTCATTTCATGACAGAAACAATAGTTTTTTTTATTTCATCACACCCTAGGCTACATATATCCGAAAAATACATATATCCGAAAAATGACGGAAATGTCTTCGAGCATTCCACAACCTCTTTAAGGTGGGCGTCACTTTCTTGTTGCCCATGATAGTGTACTTATAACAGAAAAATTGTCATTTTTTTTTCAGACGCTTGATCTCGATTGAAATTGTTCTCCTAAATGTAATGTGGGATGTTTATTTCTTGGTGGGCCGCTTGCATTTGTTCTAGCTCCTGGGAAAACTAGGATCCCGGACTACCTGTTTATTGTGAACGAATTAATTAACTATTATACAACACAACTGTACGAAGCTGTGAGTCGCCCTAATTTCCCATTTAAAGGCATCTGTATGGCCAAGTTCTTAGCCAGTTCAGCATTGTGACCTAAACTTGTTTTTCTTTGTATTTTATCAATTGCGTCTTTCCCAGTCTAGATTAGGCTGGATATTGCTTTATGGTATTAAAACGATTTAATTTCTTTTTATCAAATTTTAATTGAGTAAATAACTGTTAACTTGCATTCACGTCAGTCTGCCAATCCAAAAGTTGCATGGGCTACACTGTGCTTCAGGTTAAGATATAATTCAGTGAATAATGTACATGGACATGTGTGCCATTGACACAAACATTTCCTTGGTTTATATTATTTTTTTTAAATTATGCTATTATTTTCAACAGGCAATTTGTCAAATGTACTAAGACAAGGAAATGTTAGGAAATATGAAAAATTCACTAATGACGCACGACCATTCCCATTTGATTCAAAGTTGAATTTCTTGAACTACATCCAACAGTTTTCTCGACATGCTCAAAACATCATTCGTTTGTTTGGTTAGATAGTGTTAATTGCTGTTCTTCCTCGCACATTACGATTATGAAATAATTACAAGAATTACGTTCTTTAAGTACGGCTGATATAGTTGATTTACATTCTATCATGCGTTTACATGTCGTCATATGAAATGATTTGTTTCAATTTGAACCATTTTTGGTAACCTATTCCGGGTATTCTTTGCTTTTGGGTTTTCGTCATTAACCTGTTGGCGTTTTTTTTTCTCCGAGTGTTTTGTTGGGAGCCGTCCTACCCATATGCTGCTTGGCAACCCGATCTGCTTGGACGACTTGTGGCGTGTTTTCCCCACACAAACACTGGTTCTATCTGTCTATTACCGCAATTACCTCAGCTTATTCCTGGCAATGTCATATGATTCTATCAAACAGTTTTATATTGTGTTCTGAATTGTTAACAAGGTTATATTTAAATATGTAATATTAATATTGTGATTTTTCTGGTACTTCAGAGGAAGTTGTTTAATTGTTGGTAAAGTAAAAGGAAATTATATGTATGTATCTACTTACATCCCAAACGTTTTGAATCTGAGTGGGAAGTAGTATTACTAGTTAATGTTTTATGGCAACTATAGTTTACTTTGAAAAATGTAATATTGCCATGGAAACAATCTAAAGATTTCAATGAACATTTTCTTGCAGTGTATTAATTAATTTACATAAAACTGCAAATGCTAAATTAAATATAAAATATAAATATTATACAATGTGTTAAATTTTAAATAAAATATTAAGGACTCCTGAACCCAAATGGAGATTGGTTGTTTCAGTTAGATGTGTATTCATTTTGAGTTCGAGTAACGCAAGTCCATAAATCAAATGTATTGATCTCTATATATCTATTGCCCAGTCTCACTCATGCATAACATGTCCTTGTCCCCATTATTTGTATGTACTTTTGTCATTGTGCCAGTATATTCTTTTGTTTTTATCTTCATAGTGAAGGGGGACAAAAAGCAATTGCTTTTCCCTTTTCTTACATGTTAACATCACTTCATTATTATTTATTTATATTGCTATAGACAAAGGTTTTAAGTGATGGCGCCTTAAAACCAGTTGGCTTCGGGCAGGTGGAGCTCGTTAACTTGTGAGGTAGTCCACCTAGGAGACAGCCACTCTGATTTTAAACTCGGGTAGATGGGGCTCGTAGCCTTGGTTGGCAGCCCATCTAGGAGAAGGCAAACTCTGATTTTAAACCCCCTACTTGGGTTAAATAATGTCAGCTCGGCAGCAGGGGCTGGTAGCTGCATTCCCGGCACGACCACCTTCGGCTGTGTTCCAGGCGGGTTGTAGCTGACCGACATGCGGATGAACTTGGATTACCTTAAGTCAACGGTTAGCGGTCACGAAGCACAGTTAGTTTGCTACTGCGGGGCAACCTTTCCCCATCCCAGCTGTCACGCTTGCGCGTTCCGCTGGATTTGATGAGTTAAGGTCCAGAGGTAAGCGTCTGTCCTGGGCAACCATTCGCTTACACTAATTTGCCTCGGCGCTCGGCGTCCCACAATCATGATGGTACAACCTACTTTTCACCATGCTGAGAGTACGTCACCTTCGATGGACCGGTCATGTTCGCAGAATGGATGATGGTCGCCTCCCTAAGGACATCTTCTACGGTGAACTGGCTGATGCCCCACGTCCTCGTGGTCGTCCTAGGTTGCGCTTCAAGGACGTCCTTAAGCGAGACTTGTCTGCCTTTGACATTCCGCATGATACCTGGGAGTCTGTTGCACTGGGTCGCTCCTCCTGGCGCTCTGCTATCCACTCAGGGCATTCAGTCTCTTCACAGACCAACATTGACGATTGTGAAAGACGTCGAACTCATCGTCGTTTACGACGGGACAGGTCAAGATGATATAGACAAAATATTTCTCTTAAACAAGTTGCAGAGCAAGATGAGCATTGTTATCACATTTTTCAATGATGTTGATATAAAATATTTGTATCTGAAATGGAATGAAATGAAATGAAATTATTGCTTGTACTGAAGTAGTGCCAATAAAACTATGAAAACACAAACACAACCAATAGTTCTCTATTAATTAGTGAAACAAATAGTCCTATAGCTGATATTGTCTTTGCAATTGTACATAAAGTTAACATTCACCAGTCAGAAGAGATAAACGTGACACAAATATATATGATTAAAAGCTATGAATGATTATATTTCAAATCCCCACAAGGAAACTTGCAAGTATTTGGTGCAAGTATTCGGTGAATACTTATGAATAAATGGATAAATTATCAAACTAATTAAGAAAGAATACTCTAAGCACTAATAATAAAATTGACATCTATAACAATTATTTACGATAAAGGCAAATTTATAAGACAGCAACATGATTTATAAAAAAAAGTCATAGGAAAACAGAAGGAAATTCGGAAACTCGCCTATTTCAGAATAAAACGGTATGAACATGAATGTCCGCAGGCTGAAGTCATAATGCCCTCAATCACTTACTTGAGGCCTGTCACGAATTTGACAGGACAAGAAGCTAGATCGACATCAAGACAAGCGCTATATATAATAGTTGGCCACAATTAATGAAATAATTGACGGAAGCGGCTCGGCAACCCCTGTCTTCCCCAAAAAAGGAAAGTTTTGGTGTTGTGACATACATATTTGCAAAAAAATGCAGGTGCGTTCCTTGACCTTTTTTTTCTATTTAATTTCCAGAAGAGTAGGCAGGATTCGAAAATAAATTGCCTTGTCTTCCCTAAACTTTCAATTGGGGAACAGTTTTATGTCCTTTTCAAACTGGTTCACCCACTGGCAAAGGGTACTGTACGTGTTTCCTGTCATCATGTGTAAACCATGAACTTGAGCATTTACTGATCGTTACCCATCATATTCATGTATAAAACAAAAATAAATTGACTTGTGAACTGACAAATTGAAGATATATCATGTCTAAAGTGAATGAACACGATTTTTGGGAGTAAGGTATGCTTTTTACACAGAGGGGTTCTTGGTCACATGGGTCGGAATCAAGGCAAAACTCACGGAGACGGATGCTACGGTAGTATTCCGTGAGATCTTGGTTGAGCTCTGGCTGATTCACAGAACGGAGAGTGAAACAAATGTTAATACCCCTGGAGAGAAGTTTATATTCAGCGTCAGATATGGATGAGGAGGAAGGTTAACTACGGTATTGGAAAGAGGTGGTGGTTAGTTGCCCTTTTGGCAATTCATATTAATGACTTCTCCAGCCACTGTCGTATAGTTCTTACATCATAAAATATAGGTTATCTTGAGCATACTTACCCTTTTTTTGCCAATTTGAATATTTTAAAACATGGTGATTTTTTTTTTAATTTTGGCTAAATTTATTTTTTTCAATACACTCGTAATTTATTACCACAAAAAAACTGAAGTCTTCTTTTTACCTAGTTCTTCAGTTCACACTCACCAAACTCTTGGTTCAGGTAAAGGGGATCTTTTTTTGTGAAACCAAGTAGAACTGAGTTTTTTAAAAGAGTGTCTTTCATAAAAGTGGTCCTATGCAGTTTTTCATCTTTTGGTAAAAAAAACCTAAAGAATACTATTGCTGATTTATACAGCACCCAATATATTCGCATCTCTTCATATTTTATTACATCAAATTTACATCTATTGCCCGGTCTCACTCATGCATAACATGTCCTTGTCCCCATTATTTGTATGTACTTTTGTCCTTGTGCCAGTATATTCTTTTGTTTTTTGTCTACATAGGGAAGGGGAACAAAAAGCAATTGCTTTTCCTTTTTCTTACTTGTTAACGTCATTTCATTATTTATTCATTATACATTGCTTTAGACAAAATATTTCTTTTGAACAAGTTACAGAGTATGACGAGCATTGTTATCACATTTTTCAATGATGTTGACATAAAATATATGTATCTGAAATGGAATGAATTGAAATGAAATTATTGCTTGTACTGAAGTAGTACCAACAAAACTATGAGAATACGAACACAATCAATAGTTCTCTATCAAGTTTCAAGTGATGGATCAAGATTGTTTTGGCAGTAAGGTATACTTTTACACAGAGGGGTTCTTGGTCACTTGGGTCGGAATCAAGGAAAACTCAGACGGATTCTAGTATTCCCCACTGTCGTATGTAATTCCAGCGACTTTGGATTCACTCATTAGTTAGTTGCTTGTATACTGTATACTGAACAAGTAAAAGTGCAATATCGGTGTAAAACAATAATGTTCAATTAAGGCTACTCGCCTATTTCAGAATAAAAACGGTATGAACATGACTGGCCGCAGGCTGAAGTCAGAATGCCCTCAACCACCCACATGAAGCCTATCCCGAATTCGACAGGTAAAGAAGCTAGATCGAGTCTCAACCAGGTGCTATATTTTATAGTTGGACACAATTAATAAAATAATTGATGAAAATGGCTGGCCAACCCCAGTACATCCAAAAAAGAGCAGTCTTGCTCGTGTGACATATATATTTGCCAAAATGCAGGTGCTTTTCTTAACCATTTTTTGTCTTTCCTTGTATACGTATACCACCATTGAAATCCATACTTGAACTCTACAGGTTACTAATTTAGTTCTTACTCCCTCCGTGTAAAATTCTTTTCAGATACAAAATTACATCATAATTATATCGAATGCAGTTATTGTTTGTACTGAAGTAGTGTCAACAAATTTGTGAAAACCCAAACACAATCACTAATTCTCTATTAATTAGCACTAATACTAAAAATAACATAGTATAGAAAGAATGCGAAACTCTTCCTCAACAAGTTAAAGTCCAATATCCGTGTACAATATTAAGTTACGATGACGGTAAATGTATAGAACAGCAACATGTCTAATATAAAAAAAAATAGGAAAACAGAAGGGAATGCGGGAACTCACCTATTTCAGAATAAAACGGTATGAACAGACAACAGACTCATGTATAGGAGGCAAGGTTGCATTGATCCAAGGGCGGATTCGGGGGGGGGGGGGGGGAAAGGGGGCCATGCCCCCCCCCCCCAAAAAAAAAAAAACGAGACCAATTATTTTTTTTTGGACATCGCAATAAAGGCAGGCAATGAGTACACCACCATCTTTTCCTCAAAACAACATTGGTTAAAGTGGTCAGAAATTGCCTCAGATCGCACCAGTGAGCATCTAGAAACTAGGCGCTATCTATAATAGTTGGCCACAATTCATGGAATAATCATGATGGAAATGGCTGGCCTACCCCTGTGCCCTCAAAGAGCGACGTTGGGGGGGGGGGTGTCACTTATTTAGTTTGAAAATCCTGAAATTTGGCCTCGTCGATCGTCTTTCATTGTACAGTCATTTACACAATATAAAAAAAGGAGAGGGAACATGATATTTCCGTTGATAATTAATGAAATTTCACTGCAATGATTAATTGCATGGTTTTATACCATATAATTGACACAAAACCTTTTGATTGTGTGAAATAAAACAGTAAGGCCTATGTATACAGGCAGAGTAAAAACATGTCTCTTTGCATAGGCCTAAGTCCTTGTCTCCTACAAAAACGGGAAAGGTTACCGATTTTTTTTTTTCCTCAGCCAAAATTCGATATAGTTATTGACCAGAATCAGGAACACTTTCACTGATGTTCAGCCATGCATGATGAGTAGGGTGTTGATTATGAGGCCGGGCGGAATAGCAAAATAACACTCGGCCAACGCAGGATCTTTGTTGACTGCCGCTTTTTTCCTTTTCTGTGAGACGTGGATCGGACGACACTGTCAGCCACACGGAGAACATCCATAGAAAGAATGCGAAGCTCTTCCTAAACAAGTAACAGTGCAATATCAGTGTATAACAAAAAAATTACGATAACGGCAAATGTATAAAACAGCAACATGATTAAAAAAAAAAAAACATCATTCGAAAACAGAAGGGAATGCAAGAACTCATATTTCAGAATAAAACGGTAAGAACAGACTTATGTACAGGAGGCAAGGTGGCATTGATCCTGACTGTCCGCAGCCTGAAGTCAGAATGCCCTCAACCATTCACTTGAGGCCTTACTCGAATTCGATCTGACAAGAAGCTAGATCGACTCCGAGACAGGCGCTTTGTATAATATTTGACCACAATGTAATAATTCCGGAAGTTTTGGTAGTGTGACATTCATATTTGCAAAAATATAAAGGTGCTTTTCTTGACCATTCTTTTTCTTCTTTTATTTTCCAGTTGTGACATGTTATTTGCTTTCTGTTCTCTGAACTTGCACTTGAAGTACAGTTCATGTCCTATTGAAATCCGTACACATACTGCCAAAGTGTACTGTACATGTTTATTTTCATCATTGTGTAAATCAGCAACTTGACCATCAGTGATCGTTTCTCATTATTTAAATGTACAAAATGTAACAGTGACTCGTGAAATGACAATATGAACAAATATAAAGTCTCAAGAGATGGTACACGCAGAGTTGTAACCAAGTCATTTTTTTTCCAAGTCAAGTCAAGTCTCGAGTCAATTTTTCACAAGTCTAGTCAAGTCTCAAGTCAATTTTGTTTTCAAGTCAAGTGGATTTTCGAGTGATTTTTTATTTTATTTTTAAATATTACATGCACATACCGTACGTACGGGAACCATTTTATGTGTTGAACGCCGGAGTAGAGTGGGAATGGGGTTTATCAAAGCGTGCATCATGCAGGGAGATTAAAAGAAAAAATCATACTTTTCAAACATCCTCTCTCAAACACCTTATTTGTATAAAAGGTGTCTAAAAATGAATTTTGATATAATATTTTCAAACTTGATCCATCATGTTGAATGTTTGAATGACGTCTGAAAAATTTCCTTCCGAACGTTTTGTTTAATGCATGATGTGGTTTTTTTTTTGCTTTATGGCGGATTGGGGTCGGTGCCGTTTTCAAGTCGTTTAAACCCTAGTTTCATTTAGCACGCTTAAGGTAAACCACTCAAAGTGTACATGAACGTGTAGCCTATGGTCTCTATAGCACAAGTCATATACATGACGTGTGGCTGGCTCAGGATGCCGACTCGAGTCGCTGAATCGGGTCAGCGACTCGAGTCAACAAAACGGGGTACACGATTATTGGGGTTAACGGGGTACTTTTTACACAGAAGTGTTATTCGTCATATGGGTCAGAATCAAGGGAAAAACTCACCGACACGGATCCTACTGTAGTATTCCGTGACATCTTGGCTGAACTCTGGCTTGTTATTATTATTATCTAACAAAACGAATCAGGTAGATTGGGAAAAGTGCAAGCACTATAAGAGACAACTATCAAGATAAAGAACGAGAAAACAAGAACAAGTGTGATGACTTAAAACTGGACAATAACGAGCAACACGAGATATACTTAAATGGAATTGAGATTCACGGTGCGGGGAGTGAAAAAGACATTGATACCATTGGAGAGAGGTATACGTTTAGCGTCAGATATGGATTAGGAGAACAGGATAACTACGGTATTGTGAGGGGGTGTGGTTGCCCTATTGGCAATTCAAATTTACTACATTACGATCTCTCCACTTTCCCATGTCATTCCAGTGGCTTTGGGTTTACTTATTAGTTCCTTTGTCTTTGTTTGTATCCGTATATCACCATTGAAATCCATACCTGAACTCTGCTGGTCAATGATTAAGTTCGTACTCTCTCTGTGTAAAATTGTTTCAGATACAAAATTATATCATATATTAAATGCAATTATTGTTTGAAGTGAAGTAGTTCCAACAAACCTTTGAAAACCCAAACACAATCAATAATTCTCTATTAATTATTAAAAAGCGAGTCCTATAGCTGATTGTGCCTTTTCATTTGCATATAAAGAACACAATCACCAGAGCAGATAAACATACTACTACAATATATGATCATAAACTAGGAATACTGATACTATACATCGCTATCAAAGTAATTTACAATAAATCCTCCGAGAACAAAACCAAAAAAAAAACATCTACAGAAAAAATGCAAGCCTTTTCCTTAACAAGTAACACTGCAATGTTGGTATCAAACTATAATTTACGATAAAGGAAAATTTATAAAACAGCAATGTGATGAATAAAAAAAAAAATAGAAAAACAGGAGAGAATGCGGGAACTCACCTATTTCAGAATGGGTGCATACCTATGTTCTCCAATACCTATGTTCCCTAACCCTAACCGTCTAGCCCTAACTCTAACCCTAACCCTAACGATTTTGGGGAAAATAGGTGTTGGGGAACATAGGTGTTGAGGAACATAGGTATTGGGGAACATCGGGGAGACTTCATTGGGAATTCATAATTATTGACGAAATTACGACCTCTCCACTGTCCTATGTAATTCCAGTGGCTTTGGGTTCACTCATAAAATATGTGTATCTGAAATTAAATGAAGTAAAATGAAATTATTGTTTATACTGAAGTAGTTCTAACAAAACTATGAAAACACGAACACAATCAATAGTTCTCTATTAATTAGTGAAACAAATAGTCCTATAGCTGATTGTGTCTTTGCAATTGTACATAAAATTAACATTCACCAGTCAGAAGAGATAAACGTGCAACAACTATATATGATTAAAAGCTAGGAATAATTACATCTGAAGTCCCCACTAGGAAAAGTGCAAGTATTCGGTGAATACTTATGAATAAATGGATAAATTATCAAACAAATTAAGAAAGAATACTCTAAGCACTAATATTAAAATTGACATCTATAGAAAGAACTTAATATTTTCCTGAACAAGTAAAAGTGCAATATCGGTGTAAAACAATAATTTATGATAAAGGCAAATGTATAAAACAGCATTATGATTTATAAAAAAAAAATCATAGGAAAACAGAAGAGAATTCGGGAACTCGCCTATTTCAGAATAAAACGGTATGAACATGACTGTCCGCAGGCTAAAGTCAGAATGCCCTCAATCACTTACATGAGGCCTGTCCCGAATTCGACAATGCAAGAAGTTAGATTGACTTCAAGACAAGCGCTATATATTAAAGTTGGCCACAATTAATGAAATAATTGACGGAAACGGCTGGCCAACCCCTGTCCACCCCCCCCCCCCAAAGAGAGAAGTTTAGGTGTTGTGACATACATATTTGCAAAAAAATGCAGGTGCTTTCCTTGACCTTTTTTTTTTCATTTAATTTCCAGAATATGAGGCACGAATGGAAGGTGAGTTGCCTAATCTTCTCTAAGTTTTCAATTGGGGAACAGTTTTGTGTTCTTTTGAAACTGGTTCACACATTGGCAAAGGGTACTGTACGTGTTTTCTGTCATCATGAGTAAACCATGAACTTGAGCATTTACTGATCGTTTCCCATCATATTCATGTATAAAACAAAAAACAAAAACAAACTGACTTGTGAACTGACAACTTGAAGATATATCATGTCTAAAGTGATGCATTGGAACACGATTTTTGGGGAGAAGGTATACTTTTTACAAAGAGGGGTTCTTGGTCACATGGGTCGGAATCTAGGAAAAACTCACGGAGACGGATTCTACGGTAGTATTCCGTGAGATCTTGGTTGAGCTCTGGCTGATTCACAGAACGGAGAGTTAAACAAAAGTTAATACCCCTGGAGAGAAATTTATGTTCAGCGTCAGATATGGAGGAGGAAGGTTAACTACGGTATTGGAAAGAGGTGGTTAGTTGCCCTTTTGGCAAATCATATTAATGACTTCTCCAGCCACTGTCGCATAGTTCTTACATCATAAAATATAGGTTAGCTTGAGCATACCTCCCCTTTAATTGCCAATTCGAATATTTTAAAACACGGTGATTTTTTTTTTTTTTCATTTTGGCTAAATTTATTTATTCAATACACTCGTAATTTATTACCAATAAAAAACTGAAGCCTTCTTTTTACCTAGTTCTTTAGTTCACACTCACCAGACTTTTGGTTCAGGTAAAGGGATCTTTTTTGTGAAACCAAGTAGAACTGAGTTTTTTAAAAGAGTGTCTTTCATAAATGGGCCCTCTGCTGGAATGGTTGAAATACAGAACTTAAACAGTCAGCAAGTTTTTCATCTTTTGGTAATAAAACTAAAGAATACTATTGCTGATTTATACAACACTCAACATATTCGCATCTCTTCATATTTTATTACATCAAATTTACATCTATTGCCCGGTCTCACTCATGCATAACATGTCCTTGTCCCCATTATTTGTATGTACTTTTGTCCTTGTGCCAGTATATTCTTTTGTTTTTGTCTACATAGGGGAGGGGAACAAAAAGCAATTGCTTCTTCCTTTTCTTACATGTTAACATCTCTTCATTATTTGTTCATTATACATTGATACAGACAAAATATTTCTTTTGAACAAGTTATAGAGTATGACGAGCATTGTTATCACATTTTTCAATGATGTTGACATAAAATATATGTATCTGTAATTAAATCAATGGAATGAACTTATTGTTTGTACTGGAGTAGTACCAACAAAACTATGAGAACACAAACACAATCAATAGTTCTCTATCACGTTTCAAGTGATGGATCAAGATTTGTTTGGCAGTAAGGTATACTTTTACACAAAGGGGTTCTTGGTCACATGGGTAGGAATCAAGGAAAACTCAGACGGATTCTAGTATTCCCCACTGTCGTATGTAATTCCAGCGACTTTGGATTTACTCATTAGTAAGGTGCTTGTATACTGTATACTGAAGAAATAAATGTACAATATCGGTTTAAAACAATAATGTTCGATGAAGGCAACTCGCCTATTTCAGAATAAAACGGTATGAACATGACTGGCCGCAGGCTGAAGTCAGAATGCCCTCAACCACCTACATGAAGCCCATCCCGAATTCGACAGGTAAAGAAGCTAGATCGAGTCTCAACCAGGCGCTATATTTTATAGTTGGCCACAATTAATGGAATAATTGATGAAAATGGCAGGCGACCCCTGTACATCCAAAAAAGAGCAGTCTTGCTCGTGTGACATATATATGTGCCAAAAATGCAGGTGCTTTTCTTAACCTTTTTTTTTGTTTGAACTTTCTGAGAAAGATAAGTTGCCTTTGTGTTCTCTGAATTTTAACTTGAAGTACAGTTTATGTCCTATTGAAATTGGTAAACATATACTACCAAAGTGCACTGTATAAGTTTATTTTCATCATTTGTTAATCATGAACTTGAGCATCACCGATCGTTTCCAATTATATATATGTACCAATTTTAACAGTGACTTGTGGAATGACAGAAAATATAAAGTCTCAAGAGATGCTACACGATTTTGGGGGGTACCCCGGTGTTATTAGTCACGTGGGTCAGAATCAGGGAAAAACTCATGGACACAGATCCTACAGTAGCATTTGCTGAGATCTTGACTGAGCTCTGTCTGGCTATTATTATTATTAAACATAACGAATCAGGTAGTGTGGGAAAGGTGAAAGTTGCTTTACAAAAAAAACCAAGAGACAGCTATCAAGATAAAGAACGAAAAAAAAAGAACATGTGTGATAGATTTAAAACTTGACAATAACGATCAACACTAGATATAATGAAATGGACCTAAGATCCACGGTGCGGGGAGTGAAATAAAAATGTGTACTCTTGGAGACAGGTTGATGTTTAGCGTCAGATATGGATGAGAAGGAAAGGTTACCTATGGCATTGAAGGGGTGGTGGTTAGTTGCCCTCTTGGGAATTCACATTTTCGAAACTACGACCTCTCCACTGTCCTATGTAATTCCAGTGGCTTTGGGTTCACTCATTAGTTAGTACCTTTGTCTTAGCTTTTATACGTATATCACCATTGAAATCCATACTTGAACTCTACTGGTCACTGATTTAGTTCTTACTCCCTCCGTGTAAAATTCCTTTCAGATACAAAATTACATCATAATTATATTGAAAGCAGTTATTGTTTGTACTGAAGTAGTGTCAACAAAATTGTGAAAACCCAAACACAATCACTAATTCTCTATAAATTAGTAAAAAGTAAGTCCTACAGCTGATTGTGTCTTTTAAATTGCATATAAAGACAACAATCACCAGAGTAGATAAACATGATATACGACTATGTATTATTATTAGCTAGGAATAATATTTCAAATCACTATGAAAATCGCAATTAATCGGCGAATACTTATGAATAAACAAATGAATACTTCAACTAATTAAGAAAGAATCATCTAAGCACTAATACTAAAAATAACATAATATAGAAAAAATGCGAAACTCTTCCTAAACAAGTTAAAGTGTAATATCCGTGTACAACATTAAGTTATGATGACGGTAAGTTTAGAGAACAGCAACATGATTAATACAAAAATTCATAGGAAAACAGAAGGGAATGTGGGAACTCACCTATTTCAGAATAAAACGGTATGAACAGGCAACAGACTCATATATAGGAGGCAAGGTGGCATTGATCATGACTGTCCGCAGGCTGGAGTCAGAATGCCCTCAATCACTTACTTGAGGCCTAACCCGAATTCGATAGGACAAGAAGCTAGATCGAGTCCGAGACAGGCGCTATACATAATAGTTGGCCACAATTCATGGAATCATCATGATGGAAATGGATGGCCAACCCCTGTCCACTCAAAGAGGGACGTTTGTTGGGGGACATATTTGATTTGTAAACCCTGAAATTGGGCCTCCTCGATCGTCTTTCATTGTAGATTCATTTACAAAATATAAAAAAGGAAGGGGAACATGATATTTCAGTTGATAAATAATGAAATTTCACTGCAATGATTAAATGCATGGTTTTATACCATATAATTGACACAAAACCTTTTGATTGTGTGAAATAAAACAGTTATGCCTATGTATACAGGCAGAGTAAAAAAATGTCTCTTTTCATAGGCCTAAGTCCTTGTCTCCCACAAAAACGGGAAAGGCTACCGATTTTTTTTCCTCAGCCAAAATTCGATATAGTTATTGACCACAATCAGAAACATTTTCACCGATGTTCAACCATGCATGAGTAGGGCGTTGATTCTGACGCCGGGCGGAATAGCAAAATAACACTCGGCTTACACAGGATCTTTGTGGACTGCTGGTGATTTTTTTTTCTGTGAGACTTGGATCGGACGACACTGTCAGCAACACGGACAACATCTATAGAAAGAATGCAAAGCTCTTCCTGAACAAGTAACAGTGCATTATCAGTGTAAAACAAAAATTTACGATAAAGGCAAAATTGATAAAAAAGCAACATGATTAACAAAAATAAAAATCATTCGAAAACAGAAGGGAATGCGGGAGCTCATGTTTCAGAATAAAACGGTATGAACTGACTAATGTATAGGAGGCATGGTGGTTTTGATCCTGACTGTCCGCAGGCTGAAGTCAGAATGCCCTCAATCACCTACATGAGGCCCTTTCCCGAATTCGATATGACAAGAAGCTAGATCGACTCCGAGACAGACGCTTTGTATAATATTTGACCACAATTAACCGAATAATTGATGGAAATGGCTGGCCAACACCTGTCCACCCCCCCCCCAAAAAAAAAACCCAGAAGTTTTTGCAGAATGACATACAAAAAAATGCAGGTGCTTTTCTTGACCATTTGTTTCTTCTTTTATTTTCCAGCTTGGAGAGAACTTTTATTAGGTAAGTTGCCTTCTGTTCTCTGAATTTACACTTGAAGTACATTTCATGTCCTATTGAAATTGATACACATACTGCCATACTGTACATGTTTATTTTCATCATTGTGTAAATCAGGAACTTGAACATCACTGATCGTTTCCCATTATATAAATGTACAAAACGTAACAGTGACTCGTGAAATGACAACATGAACAAATATAAAGTCTCATGAGATGGTACACGCAGAGTCGAGTATGATACGTTTTCCATAACACACGCATAAGTGCTAGTCATGTACATGGCGTGTGGCAGGCTCGGGATGCCAAACTATCGCTTGCTGGTTGCTAATTCGCTATGTTTAGGCCAACAAAAAAAATCGGTCTCTGGTCAGACCGAAGTTCCGGAATTGATGCGGCGACGCGGTTTTTTGTTTTTGATTTTTTTTGGTGCTCCTTGGTACAAAAAAATTGAGGAGGTGCGGCAAAGAGGGCGCTGTTGTAGCTTCTGTGTTAATTTCAAGAAGAAAAAAAGGTTGACGCGCATGATTAAAATCGACGCGCGCGCTGACCAGAAAACGACTACTTTTTGGGGGGCCGTATCTGCATTCTTTTTAACCGATTATGCTAGTGCGCAGGAACGCCAAGAGGTTTTTTTCTTTTTTTTTTTACTTTAAGAAACGTGTTAATGTCAGCAAGTCAAATTTATTCTAGTCAAGTCAAGTCTCAAGTCATTTTTTCCCAAGTCAAGTCAAGTCTCAAGTCAACAAAATAGCAACTCGAGTCTGACTCGAGTCCGAGTCAGCAACTCGAGTCAACAAAACTTGGTATACGATTTTTGGGGGGTACCCGGGTACTTTTTACACAGAAGTGTTATTGGTCACATGGGTCAGAATCAAGGAAAAAACTCACGGACACGGGTCCTACGGTAGTATTCCGTGAGATCTTGGCTGAGCTCTGGCTGGTTATTTTTATCATTATACACGAATCAGGTAGATTGGGGAAGTGCAAGCACTTCAAGGTGAGTCAAAAAAAGCAGAACCCACCCCCCCCCTAAAAAAAATCCTTATTTAAAAGAACTATGTAGCACCAAAAATAATAATGCCTGGAAAGCCAAGTTCATAAGCTACTTTAAGATGAACAAAAATACCGAAATTGCTCAAGCCGTTTAAAGAATATCACCATTTAAACGCAATGACCCTAAAACCTGTCTCGTTCAAAAACAGCAATTTATTAAGAAATTGTGTGTTTTGACTGTTTGGAACAACAAAGAAAGCGACACAAATACTTGTTTCATCAACTGTTTAGAACAGTTGTACATAATCTCTTTATTATCAACCCTGGTGAGGCAAACAATATGATTGATAAAATCCACTTTTTTTAATTCACGGGCCCTCAAAAGGACTTTGTGGAATATTTTTTAACTTTCAAACTGAGCTTTTATCGCTGGTGATGCTTAAAGACAACTGTGACGACGATTCTTGAAATCGCATTTTTGGACGAGACAGGTTTTAGGGTCATTGTGTTTAAATGGTGATATTCTTCGAATGAATTAGGCAATTTCAGTATTTTTTCATCCAAAAGTAGCTTATGAAATGGGCTGTCCAGTCATTATATATTTTGGTGCTACGTATTTTTTTTAATATGAAATATAATTTTTGGGGTTTGGGTTCCGCTTTTTTTACCCACCCTGTATAAGTTGCTTTACAGCAATCCCCACATATCTGAAGCGTCGGCGAAGAAACTAAAAACCAACAAGAGACAAACTTTCAAGATAAAGAACGAGAAAACAAGAACAAATGTGATCGACTTAAAACTGGACAATAACGAGCAACACTAGATTTAATTAAATGGACCTTAAGGCCCTGTCACACTGTCTGCGATTTTATATGCGCTCTCACTGCGTCCTTGAAAAATAGCTGGGGCGCAACAACAACTACTACATCGCAGACAACTACATAGGTCGCCAGATGGGCGTCAGAGAGTCTTAATGGTCTTCGATGAGCGCAAAGGTCTTTGAACATGCCCAAAACAATCGCAACACCTCTGCGCTCTGGCCAGGGCGCCCTAATGACGCAACTCGGGCGCTGTGCGAGCGTGAATCGTGCGACATTGAAGTGCCATATTGAGGCAGCTTAGGCGCAAGGCAGTGGCGATGTAGTCTCCCCCCCATGAGAAAGTAACTCGACTGCGATGAACTTGTTGAATAATTTTTAAAACTGGACCGTGTATTGACCGTTTTGTCGTGGTATACAGCGCAAGTGACCGTTATACAGCGCAAGTGACGTCACGTGAGCGTATTTTAGTCAAACAGAGAGCGCGATGCGAGCTACTTGGACGTATCAACAGCGAGCAGAGCGTAGTGCAGGCGCGGTGACCACGCGGCGGCAGCAACTAGATCGAGTAATTGAGCTTGACAGGGGCGCACAGAGAGCGAGTTGAGTGCATCGTAAGCGCGAGAAGAGCACAGTATGAGCGTAGCTTGAGCTTCTTTGAGACAGAAAATTGTCATTTTCTTGAGTCCTCGCTGCGATTGTTAAATTTATGAGAAAAAAATGGTCACCGTAAGGTCTCCTATGAGAGCGCATATAATGTGACAGGCCCTTGAGATTCACGGTACGGGGAGTGAAATAAAAATTGGATACCCTTGGAGAGAAGTTTATGTTCAGCGTCAGAAATGACTGAGAAGGAAAAGTTACCCATGGCATTGGAAGGGGGTTGTGGTTTAGTAGTCCAATTGAGAAATCATTGTTACGAAATTACGACCTCTCCACTGTCCTATGTAATTCCAGTGGCTTTGGTTTCACTCATTAGTTAGTTCCTTTGTCTTTTCTTGTATACGCATATCACCATTGAAATCCATACCTGAAGTGTACTGGCCAACGATTTAATTCGTACTCTCTATGCGTATTTTTTTTTTTTCAGATACAAAACTATATCATATTAAAATGCAATTATTGTTTGTACTGAGAAGTAGTTCCAACACAACTTTCAAAGCCGAAACACAACCAATAATTTTCTATTAATTAGTAAAAAGCGAGTTTATAGCTTATTGTGTCTTTTCGTTTGTATATAAAGAACACAATCACAAGAGCAGATAAACAAACTTCAACTATATATGATTATAAGCTAGGAATAATGATACAAGTAATCGGTGCACACTTATGAATAAACTGATGAATAATCAAACTGATTTACAATGAATCCTCCAAGAACAAATACTTAATTTAACACCTATAGAAAGAATGCAAGACTTTTCCTTTACAAGTAAAAGTGCAGTGTCGGTATTAAACGATAATATACGATAAAGGCAAACTTATAAAACAGGAACGTGATTAATACAAGAAGAAAAAATGGTCACTGATTTA
This sequence comes from Patiria pectinifera, assembly GCA_029964075.1. Taxonomy (NCBI): domain Eukaryota; kingdom Metazoa; phylum Echinodermata; class Asteroidea; order Valvatida; family Asterinidae; genus Patiria; species Patiria pectinifera. Next base: position 3,086,943 of record CM057149.1, read on the forward strand.
CTACTTACTCCCTATGTATACAATTCTTCCCAGATACGAATACAATTATAAGTTATAAAACTAAGTAAGAAATATTACTAATAGTAACAACTATATACATAATGCGAAACTCTTCCACAACACGTAAAAGTACAGTATAGGTGTAAAACATCAATTTACCATGCATAAAATGAATAAAAACAACAACAACTTCATTATTACAAAAAAATATACGCAACCAGGGAATTTGGGGACTCACCTATTCCAGAACAAAACAGTTGAACAGACTCATGTATAGGAGGCAAGGTGGCATTGATTCTGACTGTCAGCAGGCTGGAGTCAGAATGCCCTCAATCACTTACATGAGGCCTAACTCGAATTCGATAGGACAAGAAGCTAGGTCGAGTCCGAGACAGGCTCTATATATAGTAGTTAGCCACAATTAATCGAATAATTGATGGAAATGGCTGGCAAACCCCTGTCACACCTCCAAAATCTGAAGTCTTGGAGGTGTGACATATATATATGCAAAAAAATGAAGGTGCTTTCCGTAACCATTTTTTTTGTCTTTTAATTTCATGGGCCGCAAGCACGAAAGGAAGGTAAGTTGCCTTGTGTTCTCTGAATTGTCACTTGAAGAACAATTTATGTCTTATTCAATTTCGTACACAAACTGCCAAAGTGTACTGTATATGTCTATTTTGATCATTTGTAAATCATGAACATAAGCATAACTGATCGCTTTCCATTATATCAGGTAAAAAAAAATGTGACCTGCACATGTGAATTGACAATTTGCACATGGGTCTGAAGTGATGGTATACGATTTTTTGGGTACCCAGGTACTTTTTACACGGAAGTGTTCTTGGTCACATGGGTCAGAATCAAGGAAAACCTCATGGAGATGGATCTTACGGTAGTATTCCGTCAGATCTTGGCTAAGCTCTACGTTTTTCACAGTACAGGGAGTAGGACAAATACTGCGACCCTTGAAGAGAGGTTTATGTTCAGCGTCAGATATGAATGAGGTGGAAAGGTTAACTACGGTATTGTAAGTGGGTGGTGGTTAGTTGCCCTACTGGCAAATTATGTTTACTACATTACGACCTCTCCACTGTCCTATGTAATTCCAGTGGCTTTCGGTTTACTCATTAGTTAGTTCCTTTGTCTTTGCTTGTATATACGCGTATCACCATTGAAATTCATACTTGAACTCTAGGGTCACTAATTTCGTTCGTACTGTCTGTGTTAAATTCTCTTCAGATACAAAAGTACATCATGTATTGAATGTAATTAAAACAAAACGACTTAATTAAGAAAAAAACATATATTATTGAGATAAACTATGCATGGTAACAATTAGTTTTAAATTAAGTAGTTATTTGACAAATGTCTAATGTATTTATGTAAGTTTATAGTTAATAATGTACTTGTGTAAATTCTTAATACCTTTCGAGTGCATTTGTTCCAGTTGTGGGGGAAATGGGAGAATATTATGATCACGTATATACTTTTTATTCGTCTAGGCTTAATGCATTATCTCAACAAAAATTGCTTTCTGTTCTCCCTGCATATGTACATCACATCCAACAAATATGAAAACGTTTAGAACCACAGGTAATCAACATTTTAGTGTTTTCCAAAGTTTGTTTTCTAGCCTAAAGCTAATGAAATAACTGCTCATGGAGCTAAACTGCCTGACTCTACATTAGCTTGCACGTACATATTTGTTCAAAGTTTTTACTGAATGCAAATGTTAGTTTCACGATTTGTTTTAAGTGATTTTTTGCCAGTTGTCAGAAAATGGAAGAACACACAAAAAAAGTGTAAAGCTGTTTACATTGATGTTCAATGCATGTATTTCACATCCATTCATCGCTTAAAAGACTGCGTTGGCTGGTCAATTTCAATGATCTCAACCCACGAAAATGTGCTTGTTTTTCCCCTCTTATATGCATAAATTATTACTGCATCAAAACAATTATAAGAAAATGCTCAAGGAGCCATACTGACTACATTTCTAAGCTGGAAGGCTCTTCAACAACCTATTTTATGCTATAGTTTGTATTATGGAAGAGCATGCCAAATAAATGAACATATGGCACATGGATGTACATGAACATGTATTTTTATTAAGCAAACTTGATTTCGAGATAAAGCTTGGTCGAACTATGACAACAGTTGCCTCCATGTAACATACACGTGTAATCAGCCTTTTCGATCTTTTTTTTAGGTGTGCCTTCTGAAATAAGGAACCGGGCAGTTTACCAAAAAGCGCTCGAAAAGGGCAGTGAAACAGTACATCGCACGCGACTGATGATTGTTGGCCAAGAACGAGTTGGAAAAACTAGCCTGATGAGGAGTCTCGTTCGTGAAAGGTCTGTAATGAATTAAAGTGGGAATGAAATATATTGTGCATTGCATACTAGTGAATTATGAGAGATAACAATGGGCTTATTTTCTCTTTTTTATTTCCTTTCCTTTTTTATTGAACATGACGTTATATAAAACGGTTCACGAATGTGTGAAGGTCCACTTTTCGGATGTGTGGTAAATAAATATATGAGTTCTCCACAAAGTTGCAACAGTAACAATAAAACGGGCAACGGGAGGTCCATGATGGAAGGTGAAAGTGCTATGTGTTAACGTCTAAATTGTGGATATGGGAAGGTCCTACTGTTGAGGTTGTGTACAAAAGATATGGTATGCTTTTAATAAGTAAAAGGTATGTACACTGTAGAAAAAATGTTGGGTAAAACACTGCTTGGCAATAATATTTGTACCCTACATTTGTTTGAAATTACCTCATTTGGGTAAATATTGGGAAGAATTTGCCCAAGAGTTTAATCTGTTGATATGTTGACCAACGTTGGGTTACATATCAACCGATTTTGCCCAACGTTTTAACAGTGTAGACATGTCACAACTGCCTTAGAAAACCGCGAATACATTTAGGGATTGATTTTCCCACCCGCAAACTTTGTAAATACTTCAAGAACAAAATGTCTAGAATGCTTTGATGTATATCTTCCAATTATTTAATATATACAACTTCTTCTTGGGTATTTACAGGTACTGTTTGATATTTACAAAATGATGTACCGAACGTGTAACACTAAATTATTATGTGGTTTAAGTCTTTAAACTGCCAACGATTTATCGATTGAAGTGTGGAAGTTGATTGCATGTATGCACTATACAAGTTTCGTTCCCCGTTCACTCCAACAAATTTTTATTTATTTTCGATGATTAAATCTTCAACTTTTGTTGTCAAAATACCTTGTTTTTTTCTAAACATGGACTGAATGTTCTGTCGATGTCTCATTCAAATATGAACACCTTTTGTATTGCTCAAACAATATAACATAAGGAAAAGGAATCGCTTTTGGGGGAAGAAGCTCAAAAATAACAATGGGATGCAGCTTTAAATTACTTCTTGCCTACAATTCATAATACATGTACATGTACTTGAGTGTCTGAATGTTTTGTGTAATACAATCTGATATAAATACTCCTCATGTGGTTGTGCCCATTGCCTAGCGTATGTCCCTGCAACGGATCTGCTCTCTTAAAGCTAGACCGCCCGCTACCGAGTCCAGAACTTTAATAGCGCCCACTCTTTAGCTTCAGTGTTAGGACTAAAACTGGAGCATTTTGTTGGTGGAGGTGATGTCATGATGACCGATTTCTTACAGTTATAGTTTAGACATATATTTAGAATTTCAAACTTACAAAAACCTGAAAATAGAACCTGACAGTGGGGAGGGGTTGGGTCTGCAGGTGATGATCCCCCCTCCAAAAAAGGGGGAGGAATAAATGGAAGGAGAGAAAGAAATGTCCGTAGTTAATATTATCTATCCAAATATAATGTAACAGTAGAAAATTCCGTTAATAAACCCCGAGCACTCTAAAACGTTGAAAGTACCCCCCCCCCCCCCCCCGCCATAAAAAAATTAATTCATGATGGAGTGTAGTGTCTCAAATATTGGAATAGGACTGGAACGTGACACATTTTGCTACTCACACATGGACCTCTAGATTTGTACAATTACACTCAGACACGAATACATGTACAATCAAAACATCATTAACCAATATATTGGATTTGCCGCAGCCTGAATGTGTTTATTAAATCTTCATGCCAAATCAAAGCATGTTTTGTTTTCCGTTTTACCATACGCACCACCAACATAAATAGACGGCCAGATACCAGTCTTTCATTGCTGAAATCCTTTGGGCAAACTGACTCTTACAAACCATTGGGTTTATCAGGCCCACCGAACCTGGGGTACATAACCGGGCCCCCACTCCGGATCCACTTTAAACCGTACCTGGGGTAATAACGGTCCCCCACTCCGAAAACCACCTATGGTATATCCACGCCCCTTCTAAACTGCTCCGAAATTGATAGGACACTTGTAGAAACTGTTAAAGTAATTTCCTTAATTGAAACACAAAGTTCGCTGGCATAAATAACTGGAATGCTTCGCGGTCGGAACCGACTTCGTGGAAGCAAACCCTAGCCGGCACAGGCTGGGTTATTGTTGTCAAGGTTTGGAATTAAACAATTATAAATCAATGTCAACACATTTCACTGGACAGGCTCAGCGACCCTGGAATATGGCTTTCCGAACCCTGTCCCACGACCACAGTCGGCGCCACCCGCGCACTAGTGCGCGGCCCAAGGGACGAAGGACAGCCCCCCAAAGCGAGCAGTCCAGGGAAATGAAAATGTAGGCATTTTTAATAATAAAAACTACGCAAAAGACCATTTATGCAAGACTGCAGGTTGTCCCTAAATAACCGAGTACCTTCCGGGGACAAATGAACTCCATCAAAGTGGAAAAGCTGAGAAGGACATGACTCAAACTGAGGATGATGTAAAATGTACGCATTCAATCTGTAAGCCATAGCCCTGGCCCATTTATTCAATGTGAGCCGTTTTTTATTGATACTGGCATTGGACTGTGCGCCGTAATAAAAGAGCCTAGGTAGAATATCGGACCAAACCAGGCAGACAGATGGATAACGAGTCCTGAACTCTTCCACGAGTAACCTTATACGCTGGCGCATACAAAAAGTATCAATGGAAACAAGGTCATTGGTACCTAGGTGCATTATTACGACCGTAGGAGCCACGCCATGAGCCAAAGCATCAAGGCGGCTTAACAGTGGGAGAAAATTGCCTATCCCTGCCCCCACCTTTTCCCATCCAGTGTATTTGTGCCTCGCAATCCATGTTCGTCTGAGCTCTGCGAATAATAGAATCACCCACGATCCAAACTGTATCTGTACATAGTGATAAAATTAAAATAGAAATTTTCTCGGCATGACCATGCAGTTACCCCAGGAAAATGACACTGCGGAATTGTTGTACAGGTATAGGTGTTAACCGAATCCGAACGCTAACGACCGATATTTTGGAATTGCAGTTAAGGGGCCCTGAAAGTTGCTGTCGTAAGGCAATAAACGTGTCCGCACGGGACAGATACAAGAAATCTGTAGTTGGGTCTGGAAATTATTTACTTTGGGAAATAGCCCACAACTGATTGATAAGTTGCTATAGTAGAAGAGACTATATAGACCCAGTAATGAAAAATATACCATAAATTCACAAATGACTCCAAACGTCTCTGGTAAAACATTGGTAGATCGGTGCAAGGAAAATTTAGAAATCTTTTCAATCCGAACGATACTTGTTGATAATTGGGCGATAATAAGGCGATAAAAAATGTCGGTTACTGACTGAGATGGAAAACGGGAAGAGGCGTCATTGACAATTCCGCACTCGGCGCGGCCTGTCGAAAACGATCCATCTGGAAACGTGATAGAGAGTCAGCAATAACATTGAATCGACCGGGAACATGGACCGCCTTGAAAGAAATATTATGGCATAGACACTGACAGACGAATGAACGGACTAGCTGCATAAGTTTGTCACATAGCGACGATTGCTTGTTAATAATATGAACTACAGCGCTGTTGTCAGTGCGGAATATGACTTTGCGATTTGCGAGAAATGACCCCCAGCAATAAACAGCTACGACCAAAGGATAGAATTCTAAGTATGCTATAGACAGAGGTGACTGACCTATCGATTCGGGCCATCTCCCTTGAAACCACTTCCCTTGGAAGTACGCCCCGTACCCTATACTACCGGCGGCATCTGTGTAAAGCTCAAGTGTGTCATTTGACTCCCAGCCATTAGTCAGAAACGGAGAAACCCCATTAAAATGGTCAAGGAAATAAAGCCACATCATGAGGTCCATTTTAGCCCCATGATTGAGGCGTACCTTGTGATGCGGCTGAGATAAACCCCGGGTTAAGGCGATGAGTCGCCGCAGAAATGCACGTCCCGGAGCGACCGCTTTACACACAAAGTTAAGGGAGCCTACCAGGGATTGTACTTCAACCAATGTTAGCTTAGATTGACGCAGTGCCTTGGAAAGTTGTTGGCGAAGAGCCTGCACCTTTAACTCAGGAACTCTAACCAGCTGTTGGTGAGAGTCTATATCTATTATCTAAGCCTAGATAAGTAATTGTTTGCGATGGGCCCGCTGTTTTCTCTTCAGCAATTGGTACCCCCAAACGCGCACATACCACTTTAAAAGCTTGGAGTGAATCATGACATGCATTTAGAGAATGGCCAACAAAAAGAAAGTCGTCCAAATAGTGGGTTATTAGCGATGTGGTGGCCATCTGTTTGGTCATGAACTCAAGGAAAGTACTAAATGTTTCGAACAGAGAGCAAGATATGGAACAGCCCATCGGTAAACATATATCATAGTAATACAACCCTTGAAACGTAAGCCCAAGTAGTTCATAGTCAGATGGGGCTACTGGGAGTAAACGGAATGCAGACTTAATGTCCGATTTTGCCAGCCAGGCGTTGGGTCCTGCCTCCATGACTAATTCTACTGCCCTATCAAAAGGTTGCATAATGTACGACACATTTGTCTTTGTGTATTTAATCATTGATAGATGTTCCTTCGGGATAGGATAAGTGGTGAATAAGTCGAAAGGAGTTGGGCTGTTGTTTAGGCACCAAGCCGATGGGGGAACACTGCAGATTGGGAAGTGGGGGTTTGTCAAAGGGACCCGCTACGCGACCTAAGCTAATTTCCTTATTGATCTTTTCAATGACTATTTTGGGCTGTTGTGAGGCGGAGGAAAGGCATTTCGCCTCACGCGACACACGGGGACCTTGGTAATGTAAAGTAAACCCATCAGAAAATCCTACACGTAGTAATTCCGCCGCTCTAACATCGGGATAAACGGAAAGCCATTCGGTTAAAATGTCAAATTTAATTGGGGTTGGAAGAACGAGAATTGTCTCCAGCACGCGATTCTCTGGCTCTAGCCCCCTGCGAAGCCGTCGGAGGGGGGTTCCTAGTACTAGCTACGCCAGCAGTTTTGTGCTGCGCAGAAGTCATCCCAGAAGAGGGCTGCCGTTTCGGCTCGAAAAAACCTACACGGCAAGTTAGCGCTCCATGGCCAAAACGGTTACAACTTGTGCACTTATGAGCGAATTTACAATTCGCCCAGTGGCAACCCTTCGCCTGGTTAAAGGCGAAGCAGAAACCACCGCCTTTAGATGTACGATGCGCAAAAGTGGCACCAGAACTAGGTGGTGCAGATGGAGTGGAATTGGCGAGTACGGCAGCGGCTGCTACCGTAACCCACAACTCCATGTCAATGGCCCCCCAGGAACGGCTCGGATTAGCTTCCTGGCGCAGACGAATTTGTCAATGGTATCGAGTTTCCTTTTAGGAGACTCGGGCTTGCAAACAATAGCCCCATTTTCCAACGCTAACTGTAAGGTCTTATCACTTGGTTGCACCAGAGAAGTCGCGGCCGGATCATGAAAAAGTAAGGAAAGATCTATGTACTTCCCACTCCAAATTTTCTCTTTAACCCCAATGGGTACTTGAAACCCTAACGGAGCCTCGCCCTGGCCTGAAAAGACCGGGTCGGGCCTATACAAATTCTGCTCAAGTGCTGGCATGGCTGGGGCCGGTACAGGCCGAATATCGCCAAGCTGGGAGACGGAACCGTCAACCCGTGCAAAATTACTAGAACTATTAATATTACCACTACTATCTAGTGAGCCAGTCGTGGCTGGCTCGCAAAAAGAAGCGTGATTAATGTTCATTGCAGGCAAAGATGACACCCCGGACTCACCCCGCCTTGCTTGTTGGCTCTCAGATCCACTCGGTCCTGGTGCAGGTTCGATCGGCAGCTCCGGTTGTCCTATGCCGGGTGCTGACTTCTGACCGCCGGCGTCGGCACATCGTCAATCCGAACACGACGTGCCCTCACAGTAGACTGCGTGGCCCGTGTACGGGGTCTCCCGCGCTGCCTCCTGCCAATGCCGGCATCCATCCTGTTCGCAGCTGGAGTTGATGACCGGGTGGATTTAGGCATTCTTGGAAGTTACTCGACGAGATCCAACTTCAACCAGACAACGAAACTACTTTAAGAAATTCGAAGACAACTTCGGATAAATTTCGAAGTATAACTTGAAGCTGAACAGGAGAATAGCGATAACGATGTTTCCACATTCAGTTACTGCAACGAAGTGGTCTTCTCCACGTGACAGCAGCCCACACCTTGCCTCTGTCTAACCACGTTGCTGCTGGGCTAGCCAATCCGCTCATTAATGCATTATTCATGATCTCCAATAAATCATTAAACATAAAACCCATTCGTGCTGCGTGTAAGATATTTTATCGTTCAGTCGATAAAATTGATTTTGTTTCATGCTAGAATGGCGTTATTTTTACAGTTTCAACAGCGACGAATTATCAACAGAAGGCATCACTACGGACTGCGCCATAAGCATCAGTTCTGCACAATTTTGGCACTGTAAAAGAGGTAGACACACTTAAACCGTGATTTTTTTTGCTACAGTAAAAAGAAAAACCGATGTTGTTGGTTTGGATATGACTTGAGACACATATACCTTATACGTTTAGTTATAAGGCGGAGTTATAGTCTAGGCGATATTTAAAAAAAAATGTAATTTTTGAGTAGAAGATGGTAACAAAGCTATTTTACCTAATTTTGGGCTGCAAAATCCGAAAATGCTGGATTACCAAGCTGGATTTTTAGTGCAAATATGCCTAATTTGCAGAAATATCACCTGTAGTAATTTATTTGGTCCCATATTTGTTTATATTTTATATTATTATATTTTTTGAAAAGTTTATTTGGGTGATTCTACTTGCACGTCCTTACTTCAATAACATTTTCTAAAACATTTACGTGACTGAATGATTATGAGGACATAGTAACAATCCAAAATGATTATTATTATTATACCCTAAAGTTGCGCGCATTCCCTTGTCTGTAAATTGGGCTAAAAGTTGGTGAAGAGTTGCCTAACGAGGTGACTTGAACAAGTTCAAGGAAATGCCCATGCTGTTATTATTGTTGTGAACAACACTATTTTTTTTTTATTTTGGGGGATTTCCTTGAAGTTGTTCAAGTCCCCCACGTTAGACAACCCTTCGCCTAATTTTAAGCCCAATTTACGTGCACCTCATTTTCCCCCTGTTTTCTTGTTTGGCCTAAATATCAAGATGTTATCATTTTGACGTGATTTCCAATTTACTTTTGTTATGGTGCTTGTGCCAGTAAGTAACTTTGTGAATTTGAAGCTCATCAATACTGACGTTTGGTGAGACTACTTCACGATATCTGGACTGCGGAAAAGTAATTGCATGCAACTTTAGAGTAGAATACTATCCATTTTGGATTGTTACTATAATGTACTCATAATTATTCAGTTGATCTCACGTATGCATGTTTGTAAACTGTACTGTTAAAAAACGGCATGCTCGTAAAAAAGGACAGTGATACAAAATGCATGTCTGTGCATCAATATTTCCTCAAATGGGTTACAGCTGAAACATTATAATATATTTTTTTTGTAATTGCTTACTTAGTGACAATTGTTTGGACATATAACATTTCTCAATTTCCATCAGTTTAAAGCGTTACCATAAAATATTGGTTATTACGGTTAGTTGGTCTGCCCATCTTTAATTGATGCAAGTTAAAACATACAAGAAACTACTAATCTAACTAAAAAAATAAAATATGAACCTTTCTCTCTGCCTTAAAACAAAAGCTTTTCTTTCCTTACATCGTCTTACAGAATCCATGCAGATTTTTTTTCTTGCGGATCTGTGACCTTTTACAAACGTTTTTGTGTATATTTATAGGTGATTCAACCAGCCTCACTCAACACGAGTTGATGATTGGTCTTGAAAGAGAAAGACGCAAAGTAAGTTACATGCAGCACAGCAATCGAAATAAACAGTTGACAGATAGTAAAACCTCAGCTGGAAATTAATGTTTGTCATATTGTTTTTAATAAATATATAAATGCTAAGTTGCAACCGAGGCTTTATGTTTACTATAACTATACTTTGTTGTAACAGAGTTTGTAATAAAAAGAGTCAACTGTTCGGCTTTTATATAAACAAGAAGGATACTCTTTCCATACCTGCAATGGACATCGATGGGTTTTCCTGCTATGTACCTAAAATCGCGATAATACCAGAGTACACATTAACCGGTGAATAACGAGGAAAAGTTAATTCTGTGTCTGCAGATGTCTAGTTATCCTCTATTTTTCAGCTCTAAGCTTCAGAATTAGTCAAAAAATAACTGGATCATTTTCTCGAGGTCATGGGTCTTCAACCTTTGACCTTTTAATTTCGCCTAGTTGTTAGCAAGGTAAGAATATTTTATGACGAATATCAGTGAAAAGGCATACTAGAATAATTAAGAATACAAAGTCTTCAGGATGTCGAGCACGGGATGTGTGGCATAAATACAGAAGTCCAGAATTTGAGCCACTTATGAATATACAGTCGTTCAGGCTTTTATAGAAGCAGGATATGGGTTGAAAGTATAAGGAGATAATGTTGAGTGAGAAAAAAAAACCAGCAAGCAATACTGAAGAAATACTCATGTAATCTGTTGCCGGTACTGTGACTGTGAAGCACGGTGGACGACGTGGTGATAGTGCGTTAGCCCTCCATCGGTGTAAATATAAATACACGCAATGGTATACAGTGTACCGAACAACAACATTTAGGTGATAATCCACTTTTCTGTAGTACGGTGTCATTTAGTACAAGGAACATTACAGGTATTGATAGTTTTCCCCAAAGCTGGCACATTTGCAGCTCATGATCAGTTTGTATAGGCTTATTTGCTTCTTTTCTTTTTTTTTTCCTTCTTTTTTTTTAGCTTGATGACCAGGAACAATTCCAGCCTAGCCTTGTATACCAACCTCAAGCATCATCAGCACGTTAGTAATATTATCATGTTAAGAATTATGTAATTATTCACATTTAATTTAAATAAGAGTGTGTAGACCCCCAAATAGGACCACGTCTCAACCACAAACGTAGCAGCACTGTTTCCAAAAAAAAACACCCACAATGACAACAACTGCTGTTGCAAATGTAATCGTGGAATCACACAGTTTGGCATTTGGGGACATAAAGCAGTATGATGTTTTCTAATTATTCAACAATAACTTCTTTATACGATAGCTTCACAAACCCAGACAATTGAAACAAAACCACGTGGCACAACGAAAAAGTCATTCATTCACGACGAAGTCATTGAAAAGGCTGTATCTACGCCGAGGGAAATGAAATACATGTATCGCTATACAGATCTTGAACCTACTCTTAACATATGGGACTTTGCCGGCCAAGATTTGTACTATACAACCCACCAGGTAAGTAACATTTGTTTGTGTTGAATATTGACATGTATATGTAATACTGTGTTGCATGGTGGTGCGTCAGCTATGGCACCCAACAATTATACAACAAAAAATGCCTTCGGGAAAAACTAGCAATTTCAATTTCAAAATGGGCGTGGTTTTTAAGACCACACAAGTAATTGTTTAAGGAGCTTAATGTTTATTTGAACTTGTTTATTGGAAAATTGTTTTGTGTCAGTTGTACAGAACTTAACAAAATTCACAAACAAAAAAGTCTTGTACATCATATAGAACTACACAATGGTGGCCTACCTTTTTTTTTATCAAAACTTTTTAATCTGTTTGTAGACATTTCTGTCTTCTCGGGCGATCTACCTGGTTGTTTTCAACCTCAGCCAAGATCTTGACAAACCAGTGCCGTTCCCAGATAATGCAGCATGTAACGATGTAAGCACAATTGATTTTGTATCAAGACTCATATAAAAACTAGAGGTATGCGTCTGTTTTGAACAGAGCACACGGCTTTTCCGTTGTCCGTATTTTTGTGTTTGATAATATTTGTTTTAAAAAATCGGACAAATGACTCTATATTGTGGAGTACTTTCAAATTGATTTGACTTGGGATAGGCCTAATGTGCAAATTAGAAACTAGGAGAAATAATAAACTTTCAAAAATTAATACTAGAGGTTTGTCTGTTTGAACAGAACACAGGGTTTCTTTGTTTTTTTTTAATTTTATGTGAGTAAAAATCTATGATACATTGTTATATATTATGTTTAAAAAAGTATGATATTATGTGAAGATTGTATATTATGAAGTATTTTGAAATTGATTTGACTTGGGATAATGTGCATATTAGAAATTCGGAGAAAATAAGAAATAATGAAAATTAATTTTTAAAAATGAACTGATGACGTCATGGTGACGTCACTTCACATTTGTCATCATAGTATCAGAATTTGCATTACTGTTCAAATTATTGCAGAAAAGTGGGAAAAAAAGTTTAACCTGAGTGTCAAGTTGCATCGTGATTGGCGATCTGAGCCCCGCCCTTAACATTCCTGCATAATATGGTTTTTAGCCAGGATTATGCATGGAAGGTAGTTTAACACGGTTATCAAATAGTATACAAATATAACATGGTTTGAGGTTGAATAATCGATTTTAGCTTCCCGGGGTATTGGAAGTTGACAAACTGAGTTCGTCAACCGAAATAAACCATGTTATATTTTTTTTTACTATACCTCATGCATATACAGCATGGGCGTCGCGGGGGGGGGGGCGCTTGCCAAAAACTTCCAAACTTCAAATACTAATAACGACATTTTCTACTAATAAAAAAGTAAATAAAATAAACGGGTAGAGGGCTATAGATCATTGCAATCAATAACATTGGCGTAGTTAACTTCTATAGTAGAAAAATATACAGGGCGGCAAATCATTTCAACGGCGATAGCCATGCACACACGGTTGAGTGGCAATAGCCAAGTGCGTACAGTACAGCCAAGTGAGTATATAATTTACGTCAATAGAGGGCAGGAGATACATTTAATGTTTAACTTGCATTGCATTTTAGGGCCAAGTTCGGGCAAGGACCATTAGTCGACTAGTGGTTGATTTGTGACGTACCTTACGCCTGCGCACTGGTAGCAACGTGCGAACGTCTCTCGTCAAACGCTGGTCAAAATGTCATTGCAAAACTTCTGGATCCTGGCTCTCTGCTAGCGTTATGAATGCGCGCGGCTATTGGTTGCCAGCGAAGCAACCAACCCCAGTAGGCTGGTTCCAAATAGTCGACTAGCGTAGTCAACCATCGTCGACTAGACAGAGTTCGGGCAAAGGTTAGTTAACCATTGGTCAACTATGGTAGCAGACCAGTAAATACACTTCCATAGACCCCAATGGTAAATGCTCCCACTTCAGAAATTCGGGAAAAATACTCACAACTCTCCAAGGTGTTCGAAACACACATCAAATTAAAGCTTATTTCATCACTTTTCATTTTGTTTTCAATTTTTTTAGGGTCAACTGATGACTTTTAGGAAAAATTTCCATCGGAAGATGATCACCCCTGAAAATAGTCCTGAAGCCCATCGCCATTTTGAAAAACGATGCCTACACTCCATTGCAAAATAGAGCGCTTTTAGGGTCCAAATTACATCCAAATTACACAGAACTGCAAGCTCCCAGTCCTGTGCACGGCTTCCACCCATATTTTTTACAAACCCTCAAGTTCATGGCCCACAGCATGCTCAAATACTGAAGATTTTGAGGGCATGCAAATCGTGATTTGGCCGGCGTAGGCAATTTCCGACCGATTTACTGGTCTGCATCCCTATAGTCCTTGCGCGAACTTGGCCATAGCTGCCGAATGCTAAGCAAAACTAACCATTAAATGTATATGCTGCCCTCTGTTGGCGAAAGGAATAATTGCTCTACGTGCGCATTATTGCCCAAAATCGGGAATTACGTGATTTCGTCCGTTTTTAGACTAAAAAGTCTCCTTTAAATTTCTGGAAAATCTGGCTATAGGTTGGTTCTTTTAAATTTGTTTCGAAGTTTGTAATTGATCGGATTCAAGATAATTCCGAACTTGTCAATTAAAAAACGTAATGAAACTTTGAAAATAATATACATTAAAAATCAATTTAAAAAAAATGATGACGTTAACATGACGTATTTTTGATTTTAAATATAACATACACATAACTGTATATTTGCCAAGTTTCAGCCCAATTGGCTTGCTAGAATGATAGGTATAAAATGTTTAAATTATAATTTGTAAGATGAGGTCACATGACTAATGACGACGTCATTATGATGTGACTTGTTTAAGACCAACTTTACCGAAGGGCCTTGTACTGTGCGTAGTTTAAAGTTAATAATGATCCTATTTCATGTACAATTTTGCAAGTAGAAGAAAATGTCAAAGTTTAAAAAAATTATAACAAATCAAGCGATGACGTCATCATGACGTCACTTCGGATTTTGCATACTAGTAACTGTATCTGCATATCCACCAAGTTTCAAGACGATCAGACTTACCCTTATATGTGAAATACAAAAATCGCATTTTTGATGACGTCATCATGACGTCATGCACTTTTCACTTTTTTGGTCCAAGTATGCATTACCTAACAAACCCATTGCAAAAAGAATTTTGAATTTACCATGTTCCGTTGATAAGATATGGTTTGAGGGTCCAAAACTTCAAAAATTCTTATAAAATCACACGATGACGTCATCGTGACGTCACTCCAATTTTTACCTATAACACATCCCGGTCTATTTACATACCAAGTATGAACCAAATTGGACTTACCATTCTCGCGATATAGGGCCCTAAAGTATGCACCTTTAAGATGACGTCACATGACCCATGATGACGTCATCATTGCGTCTATCTTCGCGAAAGACCTTTGCTATATGTTCTTTGACTATGTAAAGTTTCAATGTTATATGAGTATGCTTTATGCAAAAGGTGCCGATCAAAAAAAAGTGCACAAAGTCTATGGCATTTTGATTGGAAGTCCCAAGAGGAAAAAAAAAAAAAGAAAAAAAAATAAGTACAGAAACAAAGGCTTTTCCGCATTTAAGCGGAAAAGCCAACTAGTCTGAGGATCATTCAGACATTCACGTGTACAGAACCACACAACGAACGTCTGATATATCCGAGCTCAGCATACAAATTCCATGCGATCCCGCGCGCCAGGCAACCGGAGTCTAGAAAATGTGACATCATTTCGATCAAAAATGTGGATTATCAGCTGTTGGTAGGTCAATTTTGGCTGTTATGTTTTTGTAATACAGCGACGGGTTAATACGGACTGTATGTTCAGAAAGCCCCTTCATGCGTGTTCATGCAGTATACATTTCTGAAGGTTCTGAAGGAAGGCGCAATAGAAGGCGCTCGCTGAATGGTCAGAATTTGGAGGTCAGAACACTTCTTGCTTTGCATAATAAGCCTAATCACCAAATCTGCGCGAATATCATGGACGTTTGTGCTCAAGCGGCTATTCCATAGACTATATCAAAACTTGATGCATTAACAAATAGATTTAAAGTGTTTATATAGTATTCTGAATTAGTTAAATGCAACAATTGAGCACATTTCAAAATGATTTTTATCCAGAACAGAACATGTGTTTGAGATTTATTATATAGGCCCTTTATGCCAAATTTCAATAAGATATCTAGTACAGTCTGTCTTGTTAGTAATTGCAAACAAAATGCTGCTATTGCTTTGGTGAATCAAGCAGACACGCAGCTACTACCATGACTGACATGTTTTAGAACATGCAGGTACATTCCAAAGTGTCTTGTGTGTGTCGGAAAAAAGGACTTTGCAACCTTCTGTTTGGCCTACCTGTGTGTGTTACTTTTGTTGATACTTAAAGAAAACATACTGTATTAGGAACTGAAGGATTTCATGCATAGTTAGTTGTCATGTTGATGCTAGTTAAGAACAACTACAGTTCCAACGAAATATAAAAGTTCACGATATTTAAAATGTACATGTAAATGCAGAATAGGCATAATTCAAAGTAGGCTGCTTCACACATTCTGAAAATACCTGGCAATGATTGCCAGATAACACTATACATGTTAATGTAGCATGGAAAGTCTGCTCAGTGAATTTTGTGGATAAACATGTACATGTTGATATGACAAATAGACCAGCAGATTACGTGCAATGTCCTTAAAACAAATAGCAACCTGGGAAATTGTAGAATATAAATTTAATGCAAGACTCACCAGTTACTATTCCTCCATGCTCGAGACACATGCCAGAATTCAAAAAGACTTTTAATTTGCAGTAGTGTTTTAATATTCACCCTTACTTGCCAACAATGCATACTTTTTGCTTGTTCATGAATTGGCTTGTGAAGATGGGATACCCTAGCTGTACCTACATTGTTGAGGTCTACAATCACGTTCTTGAATTGAGTATCCTGTCCGTAACTGTGTCTCAGATAACATCTTTGTATTATTCCACCAGGGAAGCGGAGGTTCTGTCACATATAGGACAACCCCTATTCAGTATCTGGATTTCTGGATGCAGTCAATTTACACATACACCAAGGAAAACTACTCACAAAAGGAATTGAAACAGAATTCCCCGCCAATATTCTTAGTTGGTACACACAGAAACAGTGTTGGTGGTGATGATATGCCAGAAGATCAACGTAAACCCTTGGTGAGTCCGACCTTTCTGTATACTTTATGTCGGATAAGGGAATGAGCAATTGTGGCTATACACACATTCAAATGCGTGAGTGTAGTGAGATAGCGTTAGTTTCCAGTTATTGTTTATCTCCGAACACTTTTGCTTGGCACGTGTGCCAATGAGGAGGTGTTAAATATTTTAATGTTGAAAATTATTTCAGAATATAACCATCTCGTCTTCTGACCTAAGCTCACCTGTCTTTTGTTTAAGTGTAGATAAAGAAAATATTTCACCGGATTCACAATGAGATCAAGGACAAGCCGTACTACACACATGTGGTGTCTAAATTCTACTCAATAGAAAACTCTCTAGAAGACAACAGAAAGGTATTTAAATATTTATACTGAAAAATAGGACATGGAATAATTATAAAAAAAATATATAATTTGTGTGAAAAGAATGATCGGATATTTGACTGAACCAGGACTCACTCAAACTTGTGTCCAATCTTGTGAGGCCCTACCTTTGTTGAAATCATGATGGCCATTATTTTGTTACGTCGGATAAATTCCACTAATTACTATAAGTTCCACCCCCTAAAAGAGAGAGATATCAAGATGTTAAGGGATTTAAGGGATAGTTGGACTCAATTGGCATCATTCTCACTACAGTGAGACCAATTTAGTGCTTTATGCAGTGGTCAATTGAATATCCCTTTAAATAAGCACTAAATATGTAAATGTCATATGAAAATCTGAGATGAAAACAAGCTGTTTATATTGCAACGAGATTTGAGTCTAGTAAAAAGTATAAGCACCTCGTCGTTATTTTAAAATTATATCCTGAAACAGATTCAAGAACTACGCAAGCACATAGTGGGCGTAGCAGTAGAAGAGCCTTACATGGGAGAGAGAATCCCTTTGAACTGGCTGACGTTTGATGATAAGAAGGGAAAGATAAGTGTTGGAAAACCTGTTATGACGCTAAAGCAGGTACTATTTTGATGTTGATGTTGATTTAGTACAGATCATGTAACTCTTTATCATATGTACTGAACTCCTCAGAAGTTTCCTGTGTTCAAATGCAATTAACATGCATGCTTGGGAAGTAGATCCGTGTAGTTTCGTGTGTAATTGCTGGTGGTACCAAGTAAACCAGATGCAGTTAATGTGGCTGACTCAACATGAGCCTTTCCTATACTATTAAACAGCTGGTCGGTTGGAACTTAGTATTCAGTAGTCTGTCTGGACAGTAGTATTTCTAGCTCCCTCAACATCGGGACAGGTGAAAATCAGCCAACATCGCATGTGAAGGACCAAGTAAGGTTTAAACAAAAAGTTTGAAAGCAAATTATGAGCAGTCATCATGCTAGGCCCGCTTCAAACGTCGAATTTCTGCCGCCTCTGATTTAATTATTTGCAGTCGACAAAAAAGCGGCAGATGTTGGGCAGTTGTTTCTAACATCAATTTCTGTTGAGCGTAATTCGGTCGTTCAAGATGGTGGACCAGGACAGGAGTCATATTGGTGCAGACCAGTAAATAGATTTTAATGTATACCTCAGTGGAAATTACGCGTATGTGTGTGTTTGAGAAGCTCGTCAAATTAAAGCGCATTTCATCATCTTTCATTTTCCGTTATTTTTTTGTTTGGGTAATCCGATTTTGGGAGAACATTCTATCCAAAGATGATCACCCCTAAAAGTAGTCCTTCGGCCCATTGCCATTTTAAAAATGGCAGCACTCCATTGCAAATTAGAGCGAAATAGGGCCCAATTTCATCCAAATTTCCCTGAAATACAAGCTCGCAGTCCTGTGCATAGTTTCAACCCATCTTGTTTTAAAACCCTCAAGTTCATGGCCCACAAAATGCTATAATAGCAAAAAAAACAAACAATGGCATACAAATCGTGCCGGCGCTGGCAATTGTTGGCCTTTTTACTGGCCTGCACCTATACAATACGGCAACAAAAATCTTTTTGTTAGATGGAGGCAGGTGTTATTTACAAAGAGACTTTTCATTGTTTGTTCGTTAATCCTGCTGCTCCTCCTTTCAAATAAAAAAGTCACAACATCCTGATCCTGTCTGCGTTTAGGCAATAATACCGGCTGGCTGGCTATGATGCATACTACGAATTCGGAAAAGAGATTCAAAAAGGCGTTTCGGTATCCAGGGCAACCATTGAAATAAATCGTTGGGCGCCGCCTTGTTGTTTTAAAACGCAGGCACGTAAACAGCCGACAGGCGTGCAGTCGCATTTAGAACGGTACCACTGCTATTCTGATTTGAGACGTGCCAATTGAAGTAGATATGGCAGAAATTCGACGTTTGAATCCTTGCCACTCTTCTGCCGCTCAGTGCGGGACTATGGGTTATAATTCGAATTAGACACTGCAAAAGTTCGATGTTTGAAGAGGGGCATACTCACTTTGTTCTGAAGATCCGTATTTATTCAATGGAAACAGGAAACATGTGGGTTTCTGCAGCACGTTCAGGCGTGTGTGATGAATAATTTTTTTTCAAGATATTCGATGATGGGTGAATTCAGAAGAGAGTGACAGACATAAGTGTTTTCATTTTGATGCTAGGTAATGAAGGGCATTGAGATGGAAGATGAAAATGAACCTGAACTGCTGACGATGCTAAAGTTCTATCACGATCTTGGCCACATAATATACTTTGGAGGGGATGGTGCCAAGGAAAGCCAGACGCTGAAAGATGTTGTCATTCTGGATCCACATTGGCTGATCAATGCCTTCAAGAAGATCCTCACTGTTGAACCTCGAAAAGAACAGGTAAGTCTTTTATGCATTAGAAGATCTTGGGCCTGCATCCCAAGTCAACTTATTTGCGGGGGGGGGGGACCACAAAGTCAACTTTACTCCCCTCCGCCTGCCCCCCCCCCATCACTTAAGTTATTTCATCATCTAGTCCTACCGGGCAACCACTTGGTTTTGATTTCTCTACTGTATAACTGCGAATGTCGGGTAATGTACCGACGAGATGTTCGCCGGCTTGAGAAATTCCATAATAATTATGAGCAAGCTGTGCCTCATCCTGAAGATACGAGGGCAAGACCGGATCACTAATACCGAGGTCCTTGAAAGAGCATCTTGCTCCAGTGCAGAGGCAAACATCATCAAACAGCAGAGGCAAACGTCATAAAACTTAAAAATAACAGTCGGAAGAGCTTAGTCTGGAAAGAAGATCGTAGATGTTATTTGCGCTCTGAGTGCACAGTGTCTGTTGAGGCTACAGAGGTCAGTGTTACACATGTAGCAGATGAAGGAAGATCTTTGCATGCGACTACCCTTGTGTTCAGTCTTTCCTCCAGGTAAACCAGTCTTCCACGTCAGCCTCCCAAGTGTCGAGGTCCTTGTCACAGGATGTTCTGTCCCCCTTGCACGTGTCCTTGAATCGAAGGGCTGGATGTCATATGTGGTGGTTGCCAGTGGCGAGCTGGATGAGGATACACTTCAGCAAGCTTTGCAACCGTCATCCATTGATCGAATATTCCCCCACCAGGGAAGGTGACCCTGCATCAGCAAGGAGAATATGCTTGGGATTCCAAGATTAAAGGACCAAGATAGCTCAGTGCGGGATTCGATCCTGCCAGCTAGGTGATGCCCAGTATGCATTTGAGGCACTGTTTATGGAAGGTCCACGTCTTGCTTCTGTAGAGCACATGCTAAGGATGCATGTCTGGTATAGAAAAACACATTCTCCCGAGTGTTTGGGCCAAGTATACAGGCTTTTATGTCTCTATTTTCCTGCCGAATCTTTTCAACATAATATGTCTAGCTCTAGTGTGTCCAACTTAGGGGCATACAGACTAACTATGTTAGCATATCCGGAAGCTGTGGCGGGGCAAATTGACAGCAAGCGTACCGATCCACCTTTAGGCGGTTCTAAAGACCCAAAGAATGTAGTTCGCTTCCGTGAGGGATCAACAGCACAAAGTCCTAACATTCCAACTTACAAATCGAAGTAGACTACTTTGACTTTTGTCTTCTTTCTATCTTGTCCGCCTAGTTCACAGTTTCTGTTCACTTATTATGCCGCAATAACAAGTTCCAAGCTCCCATTGTAGCATGCACAAATTGGCAGGTCAGTAGAATGCGAAGATGTGGAAGCATCCACTCGCTATACAATAAGTTGGGCTTATGCCTCGGAACTTGAACCTCTTGTGCTATTTCCACACAAGTAAGTGAGGTTGGAGTGACCTCAGAAGGTCGCTGGCCTGGGTGGAGAGTATAGAGAAACTGGGATGCTGAATAAACATTATTTCCCTCTCGTCTTTCCTAGTGGTTTCCAAAGAAGTGCGAGGCATCAGCTTGGCTGCAGGAGCTACCGGAATGGTGTTCAGTGATGTGAACACTTGTTCACATTTATACTCCTAATTCTGTCACTTATACTCCACATTTTCTGTTGCGGTTGACTACACTAGACTTAAATGGACTCGTCAGAGGCATCAACAGTGGGACTCTGTACCCTTAGCTGGGGATACAAATGGTAGACCGCCTACTAAATTCTGTTTGACCCGAAATGGGAGTCAGAGTTGTTCTTCTCGAAGCAGACTGCCAACCTAGACTAATTAAGTTCTGTCTACCCCAATTTGTGGCCAGATATCCTTCAATACGGGCGATTCACAATAGTGCGCCTCCAAGAGTTTGCAACGTGTTGGCCAATCACAATAAACGAAATCAGTCGACCCTTTCAAAAAGCGCATTGGGTCGACCGATTTTGCGCATTGTAATTGGCCAACGCGTTGCAAACTCTTGAAGGCGCACTATTGTGAAACGACCATATGGAAGTCTTATAAAAGCTCCACTTGCCTGGTTCATCTTTATTTAATGCAAAGGAATAATGTCAGCACGAAAAGCTAGATGGTTTGACTTGGTTGGGAAATAGTTAGGAAATGCTAATATGAAAAGACGTTTAAATTGGGATGGAGCTGCATAATTCCTCATTATACCATGGCAAGTCAAAGTAAAGACAGTTAGTTGATGTTAGTTTGGTGTAAAAACTTTTAAAAGATCATGGTTATTGATGGGAGAGAAATTACAAAATGGTCTTGGTATTATAACTTGTGTTTTACGTGAAACGTGGGATAGCCTCGTCTTTATTAGCCGGTTGTTGTCTCAACATTCCATAATATTCCATTCATTCATGAATGCTTCATTGTAATTCTAGCTGAAAATGGACAAGGTTGTATTTTAAGACTTTCAAAAGTGGTCATGCCCTAGTGGTACTTTTGCATGTGTTTGATACAGATGCCCTTTAGCAGCATCATAATTTTACTAACAGTACATATTGTACTGTTAGTATAATTATGTGCACTTCATCACTATTTAAATCATGGGCATTTAATAGGTTATTTTAACCTGACCATAATTGCCAGACTTGTATTTGAGTCTCCAAACCTCGAGTCCGAGTGCGAGTCATGCAGGTCGAGTCCAAGCCCGAGTCACAAGTCACGAAGGTCGAGTTACAAGTCAGAGTCACTTGTCACCTTTAAATTTTAAGGGACTGCTAAAACCTCACATTGTAAAGATTACAATTTTGTTCACAGCTTTTCTCTAATTTAATTAAAGACCTGAATATTATAACTGGAAACGATAATCTGGTACCAAACGCCGATACATTGATTTCCCACATTCATTATCGAAAACAAGCCAGCGTATATACAGTATTTATATGCGTTTCCTCTGCACCGCCCAGACTGTATCGCTTGCTCAGGAGAGGACCGTCTTAAAAATAAATTGAAATTATATTGAAAAAATAAGTGATTTGTGGTAATTTAGGCCGAGTCCCGAGTCAAGCAGGTTTAGTCCGAGTCCAAGTCTGAGTCCGTAGGGTCGAATCTGAGTCCGAATCATGTGTCATAGTGACTCGAATCTGAGTCCGAGTCACAGAAAATGGGACTCGAGTCGGACTCGAGTCCAAGTCCGAGGCACGAGTAATACCATTCTGATAATTGCTCAGTTAGAAATAATTATTTTGGTATCTGCGTCCCATATTAAGCAATATTATGAGTACATGACACACACACAAACACTATCTCTCATAAAAGGGATGATGTTTGTATATGCACATATTTATGAGCAACATCTGAATCGGCTTCTTCATTAAGGTTGACCTTAACCCGGGGTAAGCCTAACGGCTGACCAATGTCGAGTCTCAATTTTTGAAAGCCTAGTTGAACTGTGTGTCGTTTCATACTTGTTTGGCATGCCATACATTGAGTATATTTTACCCTTGTAAAGTTCAACCTAAGTTTCGCACGTATGTTTCAACAGTTGTGCAACCTGGTAAATGTCAAGGCTGCCGCTTCTGTATTTTTGTACCTAATCAAATTAAGAAAACTCCTAATTCCAATGAAGAAGCAAGTGTCAAGGACATGTGCAATGCAGTGAACAAATTTGAGTGAAATCATCTGTCTGTGGGCCCCAAAGTAGATATTGTAACGTAAAACGATTCGGGGGTTCTCACACGCCAGACGAAGGAAACCACAGACACTATTCTTCAGGGTTTTGGGGCTCTTCGGCTATTTATTCTTTCCACTTTCTTTACACGAGGCTCTCTCTTTATACAACTCACAACAAAAAGGAACGCTATACGAAAGTCACACTACTGAGTCGGTGCAGTCTGGCAACGGGTCTCCTTGGCCCAGCAGCAGGGGTCCCAACGCTACGGTTGCACCGTGGGTCCGTGCTGGCGCCCTCTGCCGGCGGCCCAGCACCGCCGTTACAATATAACGCCACGAAGTTCAACCCAGGGAAACTTGACTCTGTTTGTTTCACACTTTCAACTATTCAGTGGTAAGAAATGTTCACCCGTGTCGAGGATTTAACCAATCTGGCGGTTGACATGGGTTTGGAAGAGACTTTAAAAATTCAATTGGGACACATAACTTGTTTTAACCCGGCATTACCTTGGCGTCAACCTTGAGTTCTTCGAGGTAGAAAATGTCTTGTAAATTCATTAAAACCCTAAATTACCGATGAGTACAACATCTTAATAAACAAAATCATTGTTTTGTTCCAAATTGAGACCGTAAAGTATCGCGATTCTTGGAATCTACTGAAAGACGAAGGAATATTGGAGGACTTGCTTATCGACCTCGTGTGGAAAGACATCAGTGAGCACAAACAGGCCCTGCTGGATCTGATGGACAAGTTTGATCTTCTCTGTAAGCGTTTTGATGAGGTATGTTTTGTTTTGCATTCACATTTCAAATCTAGAATGTAATGGGTACAAGCAGAACTGATTACAGCCAGTGGATTCAGCAAATAAACAAGTTCAGAACGGCAGTATAACACACGTTTCTATGTATGGGAGTTGATTCAGCATTGTCAGCCATATAAGTATAGTTTCTCTGCTCTGACTTACTTTCTTATGGAATCCAGGTGGGGACAAGGGGTCATTACGTTAGGTACGGTACACCGAGACTTTCTTCCGACATAACCTTTGAACATAATTATATCTGGTTGCAGTGTTGGAGTGCTATTACATGGTACTCGTACTCGAGTACTACTCGAGTACTACTCGAGTACGTTTTTGTCGTACTCGTACTGGAATGTCAGAGTACTCGTTCTTGAAATGACGGTGCTTGTACTCGGGCAGCAAAGTACTCGTACTCGACATGTCAAGTATACTTGTACTCGAATAGCAGTACTCGGGGGAAAAAGGTATCGCTTGACATACCACGGCCTTATTTTATCAATACTTTCAGTTTGAAATGGTTGATTGGCTTGCGGAGAAATTGAGGTTTCCTATTTTCCTCTGTGCACGTCCTGTCAAAAACATTTAACACCTAGCCGTGAGTGGGTCTGTATATCGGTCTGACTGGGCCTGGGCCAGTTACGCACAATAAACCATTTGCCGTAAGGCCGTATTCGGAAATACAAGTACTCGTACCCGGAAGTACAAGTACTCGTACTCGTACTTGTATTCGGAAGTACAGGTACTCGTACTCGGAGACCTGTACTTGTACTCGGAGGTGTATCGTACTCGGCAACCTAGGTACTCGGCAGTACTCGGTACTTGGAAAGAAAGTACTCGACTACAACACTGTCTGGTTGACAATGGTTGGACTGGTCCATTGGACCACAGCTTACCAAGGTAAATCATAAGTCAGTTCTCAATATAGACCTGCTATCAAAATGAATAGCAGGGGTCAAGTACAAGCTTAGTTTGGTTATCGAACTTATATATTTCGACTAGAGAACCTAGCATATATTATCATCATACACGCACAACTTAAGTCACTAATCAGTCAGTGACTTGTCCAGATTTGAAAAGGCTAAAATATGGATCATATCACAATTATCTTGGAAGTAGTCTTTTCGGAACCTTTTTACCACTTAAGCTAACATGTTTATAATCGTCACAAGTTGCTATATTTTGAGGTGGAAAGTGCGTATAACATGTGGCTACATAAATGTGTCTCAAACCGTGACCAAAAGCCACTCATTGAAGTTCAGTTATAGTAGTCCTATACTGTTTCATTCGTTCAAACATACACAGTTCAGGGCGGTCATTTACGTCTCAGCCAGTGAAAAGCTTCGCTTGTCACGCCCTGCCTGTACTCTGTCTCGCTTTACTAATTTAAATTGTACACTGGTGTATTTATCATGCAAGAGGTTTCAACTCGATTTAGTTCAAAAATCAACATAACAAATAAGGTTTTTTCATTTACAATGCAAACTACCTCCGCGTACAATGAGTGATGAATCTCCCTTTCGAAACAAATTTACATGTAGGCCTATGAGTGTTTTGAAAAATAAATTACAAAATACGCAGGTAAGGTACTTGTGTGCAAGCTTTTGAAAGAAACAGCAAGGTATAAGGTCACAATCCTTCGTGTTCCTCTCTGTACGTTATATAAGTTTTCCCGGCCGAATTCACCAAGTTAAGGTGTACTATAAAGGACACCGACCTGTTATCGTCGTGCGTGTGGGGAGCTCCGTCGTGCCTGTAAGCAGGTCCGCCGTGCGTGTGGGGAGGTCCGTCGTGTTTGTGAGTAAAACCGTCGTGCCTGTGAGTAAAACCGTCATGCATGTAAGTATAACTGTCGTGCCTGTGAGTACAACCGTCGTGTTTGTGAGGAAAAACCGTCGTGTTTGTAAGTAAAACCGTCGTGCTTGTGAGTAAATAAAAAAAAAACGAAGGCTTTACTCACAGGCACGTCGGTTTTACTGAGTACAACCGTCGTGTTTGTGAGGAAAACCGTCGTGTTTGTAAGTAAAACCGTCGTGCTTGTGAGTAAATTAAAGAAAAAACGAAGGCTTTACTCACAGGCACGTCGGTTTTACTCACAGGCACGATGGTTTTACTCACAAACACGACGGTTTTACTCACAGACACGACGGTTTTACTCACAAATACGACGGAGCTCCCCACACGCACGACGCTCTGCTCACAAAGACGACGGACCTCTCCACAAACACGACGGACCTGCTCAAAGGCACGACGGAGCTCCCCACACGCACGACGATAACAGATAGGTGTCCTTTATAGCACACCATACCAAGTTTTCTTTTAATTTAACGCCTCGCTCATTCAATTTGGATTGAAATCGAAAGATCACGCAGATCGACATGCGACAATCAAAAAGAATTATTCAATTTCACTATCCGAGCATTCTATCGTCTTTTAGCTTCGCTCGACCCTGTAAAAAAATGCATTCAAATTAAAAATATTGTGTTGTTCATTCCATTTCGTCTGAACCAGCAGCAAGGGGTTGATCGGGCATTCGTTTCCATTGATGGGCAAACATATTTCACATTTTGTCAAACATCTTATAAGACTTCTGCGTGTCCGTATTCCTTGGCGTAAATCATAATGTCTTAAATTCGTAGATGCCTTTCTTTTTTAATTAAAGGGTATGTATAATAATGAATTTTTCTCATGAAATCTTTTTTGTGCAACTCTTTACTACTGTAAAATGTAAGAAAACTACACATTTGACAACATTTTTTGGTTAATCTTATTGCAAAAGTGCACTTCTTATATCCTAAAGGGACCGGGGGCAGAATCCCCCCCCCCCCCGGCAGAGAGATGGTCAAAATAACCCGGCCCTTTTAGGTTTCCATGCTTATCCGGACTACGTATGAGTGCGCTGTTACTGTCATGTTATTTCAGGAAGACACTGTTCAGTTTTGGGGGTTTTCTTTCAAATTATTCATCCAAAGTTTGCTAATTAAAAACATTTGTTGGAAAGGGTTGCTCATTGGCTTACTGCCATGTATACTGGCCCATCAAAGAATCACCAAATAAAAAAAAAAAATATAACAGCAAAATATCCAAAATTCTAGCAACTGTTTTGTGCTTAAATAGCATGTAACATTAATCATGCCCGAAATGCCATCACAGGTTTTCTAATGAATATGAAACTTTGCATTAGCATAAAAAACCTACAATGCACCAAAAACATCCTTCAAAAATGGAGGGGGGAAATAAACCTTGCAAATAAGGTTAAATGTTACACAAAGATTGCATTTTCGAGGTTTGCATTGAAAACTTACTTTGCATGGGCCCTTTAAATACATTAAGTTTTTGGTCAGACATACGCAAGAATAAATTTAAGAAATGTACCCAAGATAAGGTACAACCATTGCCCAGGGTACATGCCCCGATGTCTTGCAAGTCAAGAAATTACCCATTATTTTACAGTCACCGAGATTTGTTGGGGGAAAATTGAAACATATATTAATTAAGAAATCTTATTAATTTGAATGACCAAATGATAAAAGTTCTTGGTCATAAACGACATGGAAATACGTTATAAGCGCACCAACGTTCGCTAATTTGAATGCGTCAACCGTCAAAAGGTCGCAATGACTTAATTTAAGAATGTAACAAATTAAGTCTTGAATGAACCAAAACGAAATAGAATGCCACAAAACGAAAACGAACGTTCAGAGCAAAATCTTGGCTGCCTCAATATGAAATGGAATCCCCCCAAAATGAAACAGAAACCCCAATTTGTTCACATGTGTAAAAATCACACGAAATCGAATGTTTGATAATGAAAATGATTAGAAAAATGCGGAAATTTGCCGGGAAAACCTATAGTTTCTGCCTTTGATAAGTGTTGCCCTTAGTGATTTTCTCTCCACGAAACGCTGATTTATTGGGGTAACTATATGAATATTTTATTCATGGGTTTTCTATGCACAAGCAATGTTTTTTTGGCCAGCACTATTGTCAAGATTTCACTCATTTAGTCTGCTTTGCAAACTCTGGATTTGATTATAATCTGCTATATTTTCTATCAGCGGTGCACGCACATTGACACTTTTTAAGATAATGTTTTTATTATATTTGTAATAACCACAATTTGAGCACCAAAACATGCATTCCTATATGCCCACAAGAAAACCCGTGTCCAACAAAGATTATGTATGACAAGGCTTTCGTGGGGTACAGTCAGTGTATTCGAATAACAAGACATTTGGAACACTATGAACCAAATATAAAGGCCACCATCGGTGGGGCCAAATGTAGAAAATATTTGGGGGACTGTTCACTTTGATAATAAAAGTATTGCATTTGGCACACAGAGTATCAAAGTATGTCTTCAAAAGATATCTGGCTATAGGGCCATCGCAGATTTGTTCTTCGGAACAAATATAGGTAGAACAAGCAGTTTTCACACTTTAAAAAATGGCTGCCATTGCTTGTTATTCTACCTTTATTTTTTTAAGGACAAATCTGCGATGGCCCTGTAGCCAAAATCTTTCTCATGACATACTTTGAATGTGTGCAACATCCCATACTTTTATCATCAAATGAACAATCCCATCACCTATCTGCCGTACTAAGTAGGTTATCTTTGACAGTCAGACGAAAGTGAGGCACGAAAATGGGGAACGTTCGAGTCGACACTTTGATTCATTACGTTGAAAATCAACCTTGATTGAATCTCTAAACAAAATATTATGTAAATACACGTATTTGTATCATGTTGTGCCTTTTTTGTATAATTGAAAATATATTAAGCTGCTGCAAACTGTACTAACTACTGATGCATTGACTTGAAATGTGCAAATAAACTAAGTAAGCCGGCCTAATATTTCGGTTTAAAGCAAGACCTTCCTCAAAGGACAAATGTATAATTGGTTATTTGTAACAAATGTGATATCAATTTACAACAATCATTTAATTTAATTTCTTTCAATTTGTATTTGTTAGAGATTAAAGAAATACAAATCCGATGACAGTCTGAGAGATTTGTTTGTGTACTCTTTTTGGTAGAGAAATTGCTAACGGACTTTATTTTTGGAAATATTCCAAAATGAGTTTGAGTAATGCGCCACAGGGATTATATATTTTCAATGCCTTTATCAATCGATTTTTCGCCTATAGGCATTTAATGTTGATTTTTGTACCGGTCAACGAGCTAAAATAATCTTGCCTTATTATCATATTAATACAACCGTGTACAATTTGAATAATTAAAATGGGGCAGTGGATCGTCATTGTTGGCGGTAACTGTTGGTGGATCGTGACAAGCAAGGCTTTTAATTAACCGTCCTGTGTTCAGTCCAAGGAATTAACACTATTCATACGTTGACAGACTGATTAGCATTCTTAAAAACTCAAAAAACTATTTCAGCTGGCATTTTACTACTACAGGGTGTCTCAATTATAAAGTACACCAATATTTTAAATTTAAATTATCAGAAATGAACTGAATATTTCAGAAGAGACAAGCACATGGAACAGGGCCGGGTTATCCTCTTCCCAATGACGTTTGAGTATATCGAAGTCATGGATGAATGAGCAATCAAGGCCTCTATAAATGAGGTCACATCAATACAATGAAAAATGATGATTGGGAACAATGACTACATAGGTGCTCCATTGAGGGAATAAACTTAGACAATTTTTCGGATCACTCAGTCGTTCATTTCATTTCCGTGGTAGATACAGGATAACTTTGCGGTACTGTGCCCTCATACAGCACAAAGTCACTAATTCTGGTAATCCACAGCTCCGTCGTCGTGACGGAACGTCTTACCATTCTTTGGTTTTGACACTTATTCACCTCATTCAATGTCCCAGTTGTTAACTCTTGAATGCTATAATTAGCTGGGGCGTGGTGAAAACCTTGACTTTCGAGTGACCTCACAAGAAAAAAGTCACAAGGGGTGCTGAGATACGGTGATCTGCTAATGACCTTGGGGCCATTCAACTTGGTGACAAAAAAGAAATCACCATGTCACCAAACGCTCTGCCAAACCACCCATCTGAAAGCTCCACGTCGCTGTCTTAAAAAAATCGGCTTCATCTGAAGTCATTGATCATGCATATCCAGGTATGCGTACATCAGACGGACATGTCCTGCCATAAATTTTCGTGTAACAGCAAAAGAATAACATCTGTCTGTCCATTGCCACCTAAGTAAAAACATGTAGTCGACCTCTTTCTGAAATATTCAGTATATTTCTGATAATTTACATTTGAAGAGGAGTATACTTTATTTTGGGACACCCTGTATAAATATTTTCGTATTTAGCCTCAGGAGGAAGAGCACAGCAGCACTGCTTCAGCCACGGCCACACCGCCTTGTCCTGCAAAAGCATCTTATTATGTGCCTTCAATGTTGCGGCAGCGGACATCACGTCCACTTCAACTGGAGACGATTGAGAAGAATTCAAGCGTCTTCTATGTGGACTTCAAAGAATTCCTCCCTGGTAAATTAGGGTTGGCACGCCTAAAAGAGTACAATTTATGTTTATGTCACGGTGTAAAACAGAAGAACAATGTCACTGATGTTGACGGCACCAAAAGGTAGATAACACACAAGGGATGAACTGCCGTTTCTAGTATGTCTGCTAAATACATGTAGTATGTTTCTGTTGTCTTTCATATTGATATGCCTCATGCAAGTTATCTATTCTGATGAAGTTCCACCTTAAAATTAGCCACAGAAGCTCTTATTTTCCCCTTTCATTTTAATGTTCATAAAGAGAAACTGTAGCGGGATTTGAACCTGGTTTTTGTTTGTGGTTTTTGTTTGTCCAGATGGATTGTACCATCGGCTGGTTGTGCGAGCTTTGCGATGGTCTCAAGACTTGGGTGGAAGAAAGCCTGACTTGCTCTATGATCGAGCAAGTTTTTATGTGGATGAACATCATCAGTTTGCCCTGCAAATGGTGCACCAACCGAAGCGTGCATACATCAAAGTAAGTAAACGAATTGTTTAAGAAGCACCAACTGTTACATACAATTGGTTGCTTCAAGCTCTTTATATGGACTTCGTGCACACAAGTACCCTCTCAACTGTTATATTAGGAGAGTTGTGGAGATCACTGGGAGGGATACCATACGCGCATAACCAGTATTCTCACATCGTAACGTGTTCTGTCAAGCACGGGGTTAATAGGCCTATAGAGGTAACCATCCTTCCTGAAATGGAAAAAAAGTCTTTACATTAACCCCTCCCAAAAAGTACATGTATTTATTTTGTTTGTAAAACTCTGAGAAAAGGGTACGCCCTTCCTATCATTACATCGTTATGTAAAATTCACATGGCTTTTCTTCATCAGTATTTACTATCGTTGAATTTTAATGACAATGACCTTCTTTGTGTTTATAGGTGAGTGTCATCAGGGCGGAAGTTATTCCACCCCTACAATACGTCAAACCACCTTCATCTGATGTAACATGTAAGGTATGTTTAGTAAAGCCATTACCTTGTATCCCCCCCCCCCCAATTGTAAGGAACAGTCTTAAGTTAAAAACAAATATCATGTCCCATCGTCGGTTTGATAGCGTTGTAAATTTTTGTTGTGGGTAATGGTGACTTTTTTCATCCCTCCAGTCTCTGCTTAAAATAAAGTTTACAATTGAAAAGTAAAATTAACTTCAGGATACATTAAGCCTTGTAGGAAACTATACCATTTGCAGTGTTTCCTGCAGTGCAGGGTGCATATTCAGAAAAGGACGCCCAGCCGACACCTTGAAGGCTATGTGTATTTTTCTTTGCTATCCTGTGGGAAGGAGGACCATGCGTGAAGAATGCTGAAAACATTGCATTAGAAATGTCATTTTCCCATTGTGAATCGAATGTGCTTGTTTGAGGTTTGTTTTGTGTTGAGTGCATATAGGTTTAAGTTTGTAAAAACAAAATGGAGGGCATACATCCAAGTCACCACTTCACGTATTATTTGTGTCTCTCTCCTGGTTTTACAAAGTGGAATTTGAGTGGGGCACCTAAATAGAAATTTAGTTGTTTCGCAACAGGTTAAAGACTTTGTTGAAGAGAATCTGTTGAACTTGAAAACCATGTGGATTGAGCGAGTCGACTACTGCATTAGTGCGCAGTGTCCTAATAAGAAACACAAGGTTATCCACTTCCTACCACTGGATGAATGCATGGCAAACTCAGCAGTTGACTGCTACTTTGAGTATTCTCGAGTATCCATCAAAACAGATGAAATCCAAGCCATGTTCAAGCAGAGAAGCCCCGAGGAAGAAGCTTCCGCTCGTGGTAAGTGAAGGCAGTAGCGGAAATCCTTGTCGTTACATTAAGCATGGGGGGATGACAAAAAATCCTGACATTGTCCGATAATGACCATTCAAAACGGGGAAGACGGGCAGGACAGCAAATGACATGACACTCGGGGAGCAAACTCGCGCACTTACGTCCCTTAACCTTACATCAAAACGGTACATTTAAAGGTTGTGTATACTGTTTTTTCTCCGTTTAGTAAACATACGTAATACATTTGGAGAGTTTGAAAATCAGATATTCTGCGTTCTCTCCACACAAAACAAATATTGGGGGATGATCCAATGGCCCACCCTACCCCACCACACCCAGCGGCGTAGCCAAGGCAGGCTTTGGGGTGTCATTATAGAAAGATGGTGTCCAGCCTAGCCGCGCCCTCTCCCCCTTTTTGATTTTACGGAGGCCGGGTGACCGGTGAAAAAAACCTTGCTACTTTTGGGATTATTCCTACAGAAATTGTCCCCCACTGTAACATTAAACCCCGCCCCTCCCCCTTATGGTGCGAACGCTTGCTACCTCGTTGCACTCCCCCTCCCCTCCCCCCGTCAAAAAGTAGGGAGTATTAGCCTCAACATTCCACACCCCCTCCCCGGATTTAATCCATGAGTAAAGGCATGTGATGATAATGCTGCTTTTTTATTGCTATTATATTATGGAACGTTCGAAATATATATGAGTACGGGACATGTACTCTGGTCCACAAATAGTTTATTACATCATTCTGCGTGATTTCTTTTCGGTCACATTATTGTCAAGTGAAAATGGCAAAACACACACACACCCATGTTTACGTTACTAACCAAGAGTGGACTTTCCATTTCTTTCGTGAGTTAAGAAAAACCATTGAAAAAAAACTGTGAAAACTGTGAAAACTCTTTCAACCCATTTTTTTTCCTATGACTCCCTTTGGTGTTTCTCTTCATTCTGCCACGGATAAACCTAACCCCAAAATGCCTCTAAACCTGTTTTCTAGAAATGGGGAAACACTGTGTGGACTTGCCCAAGTCCACACAACGTCTTCTCAACCTGGTTTATGTGGACCTCTTTTGTTCGAAGTCCACACAGTGAATGTAATGCCTACCCACCCCGACACACACAGACATTTGCATCTTATTCTGATGCACGTTTGTCTCCTCTACTGATCCAATCGTTTCTGTGATAATACTGTTGCTGCCGCTTTTGTAAATTTGCTGATCATCTAAGACGAACATGAAACCTTTTATATTATATAGAAACTCTTTTTTACAAGGGAGCAGCCAATTATCAGAAACTCATATTCAATTTCTTTGTTCTCTTACTGATGTGTGCTTGCTTTCCTCAGTGCATCATACTTTTTTGAGATATGCTTCATCGTTTTGTGTAAATGTTAACTCAAATAGCTATCTGATTGAATATATTCTTGCAATGTTCAGCTTTGTTTGTTATTTTGCCTGCACAGGAGATAGACTGCCCATGAGTGATATCTTTTTCAGAGAGATAGCAAACGACATCAGTAGAGAGTGGAAGCGATTGGCCACAAACCTCCAATTTAAAAGTGCAGAAATTGACAAGATTGAGGAAGATGGAGAATCGGTCAATGAGCGAATATTCCAAATGCTGGTACAGTGGAGGCAAAAGCGTGGAAACAAATTGGAGGAGATGCGAAACGAGCTCATCGATGCACTTTTACAGGTTGACAGACGTGACCTAGCAGATAAAGTGCGGGATTACTGAACTGATCAAATACAACTTGTTTTGGCCAGAATTATCTGCATCTGTCTACTCAGTCAGAAACCAGCCTCGTATTAATTTTATGAAGCAATATCAGTTCCAAGTATGAATTGTAACTTTTATCTATTCCATTTCATTTTGGCATTGGGTGAAAGCGGGTTTGAAATGTGATTTTAGTTTGAAGGATCCCAATCTGCAGGTGTGAGTTTATTTCTGCATTCAATAGGGGACGTTGAACAATAGAGGACAACAGGATCCCTTAATTCCCGAGAGGTCTCCAATTTGTATTCGTGTACGAAACACAAGGGAGGTATTCCAACAATAAAAAGAGTTCAAACAAAAAGAGGGACAATAGGGGTCCCGATTGCACACACTTGTGTGCGTTTACATGAGTGTGGTTTTGTTTTGCATAATATTTCTGCGGGAGTCACTCGGTTGTTAGGCCAAAAAAAAAAAAATAGTCGGTCTCTGGTCAGCGCGCGCGTCGATTTTAACCATGCGCGTCAATCTTTTTTTTTCTTCTAAATGTTCCGCGGTAGCTCCAACAGCGCCCTATATTGCCGCACCTCCTATTTTTTTTTTTTTACTAAAGAGCACCAAGGAATGGGAAATTGCACCAAGGCAAATGATTGAGGGCACCAAGGCATATTATGCAGGACACCAATGTACATGAGGACACCAAAAAAAGCAAAATAGTACCCAACCTTGTCTGTACAATCCAAGCTTGAACCCCCCCCCCCCCCCAAAAAAAAGCCGCGTCGCCACATCAATTCCGGAACTTTATTCTGACCAGAGACCGAGTATTTTTTTGGGGGGGCCTTATCCTTGAATTTTTTATTTAAAGTAGGTATTTTAGATCAACTTATATACTTCTGGATACTTTTTGTGGCCCGGGTTTTTTTTCTTGCACACATTCACTGTTTTGCTGTCTTTTAACTGTGATTCTTTCTTGTTCATGCATCTTTATGAGGGTGTTCATTATAATATTGTCTTCTAGAAATGTGTTATCTGTGTATTCTAATGTATTTTATATACATGTGATTTTAGAGATATAATAGTATTTGCTGTTCATGTTTCATACATGTCCGATTGCTCCGTGTATTTTTTACGATTAACTTACGTACAAGTCTGTTTATTTTGTTAACTTTGGCATTGCTGGGCATCAGTGGAAAACGGTATTATGTAATCAGTGTACGATCTGGTTCAACCCAGGGTATTTTTTTTTTAAAATCAATCAATCAATAAAAATACTCAGAAGAGCAGATGTTTTGTCTTTAGGGTTAACTTTTCATGTGAGGTATATCTCTCATGAACTGGGAATAGTAAGAACAGTAAATTGTGAAAAGCATTGGCAATAGAGGGAGGTTTAATTGGGAAAATATGTGACTTCCAACCCATATAACACATAAGAAAGTGAACTCAATTATGTTTGTCATGCATATAATCAGAGTGGTTAAACATATGTTTAAAGGTTGTTAGTCTTCCATACCACTCATAAATAATCTCGTCTTTGATTTTTGGTATGTATATTTTTTAAAACATGAGGTATTTTTGTTCCAAAGTGTGATTGCTGCTGGAAATGGTTTTTTTTTCCTTTTCCCTTTCATTTCCGCTAAAAATCACTACTGGAAAGAAATTATAGATGCATCATAAGAAGCCTGGTACATACCCAAAGATGCCTGAGATTGTGGTTTGGGAATTTTTTTATTCGTCTGTGTTCATTTGTCTACCCAAAAATAACAAAATATATATTAAACAGTGATTTTGTAACTCAAAAATCATACCACAAAAATAAATGTAGTGCCAAATGTTACTTTTTTTCATCCTAAAATGGTTAGTTTATTGTCGGGTTAAATCTGTAAAACAGAAATATGTGACAGAAGTTTAAATCCTATTTCACTCGACTACAGAAAGAATGTTTCGTCGTCAATGTGTAGGTCAACAATCAAACCCCACAAATAAACGTTATGCAAAATATTACTTTTTGTACCATTTTAATCGTAGGGTTCAATCGGTGACTGCTCTATGTTCCGACACCCCTATGTAAACGCATCCCTCTTGTAGATCACTAAATAGTAAACCATTGTTGATTTTTTTGCCTATTTTTTAGCTCTTTGCAGCACCACTGTAAAGTTTCAAATTTATCATCACATTACAATGTTTCACTTGTTGATACAAGTGTAAATATTTGAAACCTGCCCAGTAATTAAATCCAACCAGTTTTGTAATTCCTCAAATTTCGTCTGTACCACAACTAACATGACTAATTAAATTAATATGTCATGCTATCAAATGTAAATTATATAGGCTATTGAAGCTGTTTTAGAAAGGTCTATGACTAGCTGTAGTGTAATGTAAGGATGATGTGCCTTTACTGTACAGAAACATATTTTACGATATATCTGGTGAATAATTGTTTTAATGTGTGTGTTCGTCATCAAATCTTGATAAGACAAACTTAACCTCACCATGATTCTTATCTTGGAGAATTCATTTTATCCATGTACAACCTAACTATAAAGGATAGATTTTCACTGTCATACAACATTGTTTTAAAGGAATGTAACACAAAATCCACATGAAACAACTTTTGGAAGTCTGTATAATATTATACAGTCTTCAGAAATCAATATGTCATGTTCTCAAATTAATTAGATATTGATTTTGAAGCTATTTCAGAAAAGTATTGACCAGCGCTAGTAATACTAGTAGTATGATGTACCTTACTGTGCATCATACTAGTAGTATGATGTAAGTATAATGTACCTTTACTGTGCATCATACTAGTTGTATGATGTAAGGATGATGTACCTTTACTGTGCATCATACTAGTAGTATGATGTAAGGATGATGTACCTTTACTGTGCATCATACTAGTAGTATGATGTAAGGATGATGTACCTTTACTGTGCATCATACTAGTAGTATGATGTAAGGATGATGTACCTTTACTGTGCATCATACTAGTAGTATGATGTAAGGATGATGTACCTTTACTGTGCATCATACTAGTAGTATGATGTAAGGATGATGTACCTTTACTGTGCATCATACTAGTAGTATGATGTAAGGATGATGTACCTTTACTGTGCATCATACTAGTAGTATGATGTAAGGATGATGTACCTTTACTGTGCATCATACTAGTAGTATGATGTAAGTATGATGTACCTTTACTGTGCATCATACTAGTAGTATGATGTAAGGATGATGTACCTTTACTCTGCATCATACTAGTAGTATGATGTAAGGATAATGTACCTTTACTGTGCATCATACTAGTAGTATGATGTAAGGATGATGTACCTTTACTGTGCATCATACTAGTAGTATGATGTAAGGATGATGTACCTTTACTGTGCATCATACTAGTAGTATGATGTAAGGATGATGTACCTTTACTGTGCATCATACTAGTAGTATGATGTAAGGATGATGTACCTTTACTGTGCATCATACTAGTAGTATGATGTAAGGATGATGTACCTTTACTGTGCATCATACTAGTAGCATGATGTAAGGATGATGTACCTTTACTGTGCATCATACTAGTAGTATGATGTAAGGATGATGTACCTTTACTGTGCAGAAATACATTTTACTATGTGTCTGGTGAATTATATTGTTCTGATGTGTGTGCATGAAATCAAATCTTGATAAGACAAACCTAACCTCAAAATGATATTAATTCAATTCTGATCTTGGAACATTCCTATTATTCTATGAAACTATTTAAATAAAGCCGAAGATTTCCACTGTAATAAAACATTGTTGTAGAAGTACCGTTGGAGTTAGAAGTACCAAAAACAAAGAATCCACATATTTTTTTTTTTTAATCGTTAATGTCTGTATAACATTATACAGTCTGAAATATGTCAACTGTTAATTAAATATTGCTTTAAAGCTTTTTTTAGAACGGTCTATGACCAGGATATATGCCTTTATTTTGCAAAAACATATTTACTATATATCTGGTGAATTATTGTTTTGAGTGCAGGAAATCAAATAACAGTTTAATCAGGATACAAACTTTTCCTCAAATTGATGTCCTTATAATTCTTATCGTGGAACAGTCCCTTTATCTTTTTGACTTACTTATCAAACGTTGAAGATTTTCACTGTTACACAACATTGTTGAAGATGTGCCTATAGGAATTAGGAGTACAAACAAATGAATCCACATATTAAAAAATGTCTGAAATGTATGACTGAAACAATTGTCTATGTAAACTGAGCTCGTTATAGTTTTTTTTTCCATTAACAATACTGTGGTTTTCTTAATCTCCTTGTTAATTAAATGAAATAGAATGTATTCTTTAAAACAAATTACAATGAACTCAGTAACCGTTTACAAACCAAATTCCATATGGAAACCTGCCCAAAAAATCAGAAACCATAAACTACTTACTGCCGCGGGTGGCTGTACTAGCTATTGATTTGAATTCGAATTTGAAATCGACACTAGCCGAATTACAGTTACATTACACACTAAAACATCATCTACATTACCCATGCTTTAAATAAAGACATCAACAATATGGAATAAAAAGGCAATACTGGAAAAACATTTTTTTAAAAAGACTATGAAAGTATACAGTATAAGGATAATGATCAGGTATGTATTGGAAGACTTTAACCAGAGTAGCGTTTAGAATCGCAGACTAATAATAAAATCGTTTACTCGAAGGAAGCAAATGCAACTAATTATTTTTCATCTTATCAAAAAAAAATGATCAGTAAATGGTATACCTTTTTCTAAAAACTGGTAACCTGCACCTTGTCAGAATAAAGAAGTGTTAATTGTGTTTTTGATTGCGTTGATACTGTAGAATTATGATACCATACTTCACAGTTAGATATAGGGTGACCTAGCCTTTGGCCAAGGCTTAGGGCGGCGAAGCCGCGGGCGACTGTAGCGAAGAACAATTCAGCGCGCAGGAGTGGTGAAGCCCGCCACTACCGCATGTGGTCTCCGCTCCAGTCGCTTCGGGCTTCGCCGTTCTGCTAATGCCACTTAAGCATGTTAAGCCACGATGGCCTTGGCGCAAGGCTAAGGCAGACCTATATATGATCATTTTTCTTAAAAGTTTTTGCTTTCATAAAAGTAATACAATCGCTAAAAATATAATAAACGGTGTAAAACATCCAATCTATTGAAATTCCAGCTGTATAGTTATACTTTATTGTGGAGAGAGTTCTGTGAGTAGAGCCAGAAGAGTTGGCAGAAAAAGGAGTCTGAATTTTAGATGTGGATTTGGCACACAGAGGCGTCTCCAGACTAAACATATTTTGTGGGCAAATGAGGGGGGACCGAAGAAATAGTTTTTAGGGGCAACATTGAAGGAAAAAAACGGCAGTGAAAACAATTGGAAATTGAGGGGGGCTAGACATGAAGCTTGGGACGCTGTTCAATACAGTTCGTATAAGAACTTTGATCAACAGTTCAGACATTTTGTGTATATTCAGTGTTTATGTTAACAGGTACAGAGAAACTTGAAACAATTCCAATTTGTTTTCATTGGTCTTTAGTCGAAGTCTGGCTTTTCTTTATCTACCATAACGCCCTACCATTGTTGGGGAACCTCTGAAGTTCTGTTCTTGTCAACAACAAACGACATCAGAAAAAATGTCAATTTTCTAAACTACATTATTATATGAAAATCGGAGGGGGGGGGACATCCCCCCTCCCCGAAAAAAAAACAACGACTTTGACAAAAATTTCAACAATTTTGTGTCGGATTCGGTTAAGTGGTTTTGAAACAATCACTAATGCAACATCAGTCCATTTTGCGTCATTCCAAGTTTGACAAAACATACCCTACGTGTTATGAAAGTCCTGCTTTTGATCCTTAATAACTCTTGTTTTGTTTTGTTTTTCAAATGGAATTCAACCAAAAGTTTAGATCATGTATAAACATGGCAAATGTTATGAAGTTTCATCAGCTTTTTGCAAGAGGTTGAGATTTAAACGCCACGAAAACATCTCACTTTCATAATTTGCCACTTTCGACTCTCTTGTACAAAACTGACGAAACTCGCTCAATATCATTTGTCATGCCTCGTTCACGTGATCTGAATTTAATCTGGTTTAATTCCATTGGAAAACAAAACCAGATTTATTAAGGATCAGAAGTAGGACATGTTCGGAATTAATAGTGATGAAGGTACATGGGAGTTGCGAGCGGGGGGCTCTACGAAGAAATTCGCCGTATCGTACTGTAGCCCAGGGTTCGTTCCACCTAACCGTTGAGACCATCTGAATGCTCGTACATCTAATCGATGGAACAACCCATCCGTAGAAAACAAAAGCAAACGTTTGCAGTATTTATTTTATGAGACGGGTCAATTAATTGCCTAATTATATGCAGGAAGTGTCTGAGCTGCTTAGGCAATGACAATTTGGTTTGTGCATGGTGAGTACTGATTAAAGCTTTGAGAGAATTCTTTTTCAGAAGATATTTTTGTTGATGAATTCTTTAGGGTGCCAACAAAGTCAACTTGAAATGAAGCATTGTCCACAATTTTACATTTTACACCGACAATCCCGACAACCGACATGGCAAATTAGATAGGGATAGCACGTTCTAAACTGTAAGAAAGCAGTTATAGGGGTGTTTGAGTATTTTTCGAGAAAATGTGTCTGTTGTACGTTGTATTTTTGAATTATATAATTCCATTTTAAACTAAAAAAAACTGTGCGATTTTACTAACCTGGGAGTAATCCACAGAAGTCCACATAGAATACGCTTGCATTCTTTGGTTGCGATTGGCTGCCTGTTGGTGTCTGCCTTTGCAGCATTGAAGGTACGTAGTACGAGACATCATCTTTAGGACTGGTCTTTGTATGTTGTAGCTGATATTTAGGGGGTGAAGTAACAGCTGCAGAGGGGCCACTGCAATCTTCCTCTTGTGTCTTTATGGAAACACAAAAATACTAAAATAGAACTGTCACTGTAAACGTATTACTCCAAAATGGAGTAACAGCTGCAGAGGGGCCACTGCAATCTTCCTCTTGTGTCTTTATGGAAACACAAAATTCTAAAATAGAACTGTCACTGTAAACATATTACTCCCAAATGGACTCAACATAAAGCTAGTAGATGGTGCCATGACTGCTCAAGTATGG
This sequence comes from Patiria pectinifera, assembly GCA_029964075.1. NCBI lineage: Eukaryota > Metazoa > Echinodermata > Asteroidea > Valvatida > Asterinidae > Patiria > Patiria pectinifera. The sequence continues at coordinate 3,128,196 of CM057149.1, forward strand.
ATGCACCACCTGTCTACATTACTTTAGGTGAGAATGGAACAGAGTACAGACAATTTTCATCTGAATCTGCACAAAGGATCTGATTTGAGTTTAGACATTTGCATGAAGACAAGGTGGTTTTTTTTGCATTAATCTCACAGTCCCTTTTTGGTGATTTGTTACACTGAATTATCAGTGTTGTAATTTGACTATGAGTGATTTTCCAACAGTGAGTATGGGTTCAAGTAAAAGTATGTGAACAGGTACATAGCTCCCTTTTTTTCAAGAGTACCACTGCATTTCAGTGGGTAAAAATGTTCCCGAAGATTTCTGCTGTCAGACTAGGCATTAAATATAAAAGGAAACCGAGAAAGAAAAACAGTACTTTTTAATGTTTTTTTAAGTCCGAACGGGATGACATCATTCCATGAGCATTTTTCCATGGGTATGAGCACACATACAGGCAACGTTTTGTTGTATGTGTATGATTATGAAAAAATGTACTTGAGAACGAGAACTATAAACCTGCTAATTGTGTACCGTAACCAAGACATACCTGATTAACTCGCTCACAGAGTAGGTCAAACTTGTCCATCAGATCCAGTAGGTCCTTTTTGTGCTCAAGTATGTCTCACCACATGTATTCAATGAGCATATCCTCCAAAATGCCATTTTCCTTGAGACGTACCCAAGCCCGACAATGCTCTGACATCTACATTGAGAGAACAAATGTCTGGATTGAAAAAGAAGCTATATGATGAAGTTAAATTACGCAAGTCACCCAGTTAAATACTTTTTGACTAATAAATGACAATTATTTGTGCGTGTGCGCAAAAAGAATCTCGAGGCAAGACGCGAAAATGGTCTAATGAAAATGTACAAGGGCACAAACATTCTGGTAATTTTTTTCCCCATTTCTCCCTGATTTGTCGCTTTTTTTCTTGAGAGAAGCCTCTAAAGTGTCAAAGGTAATACTATCCAGCTTAAGTGTTATTTTCCATGCACAAAATAAAGACTTCTTTTAATATCGTTTCGTCCTGTGCGATCGATAAGGGGTACAACCTACCAAAATTCTCGCCGAATAGAGTTGCAGTGCACGGAAGGTCATGCAAAAAGTGGTAACATTCCAGTCAATCAATACTTTTGAATTGCGAAGACATTTCAAATCGGAAGTCATAAAAAATGATCGATAGTAATTCATAGTTTAACCGGAAATCCTTTAAAATGTTGCTGGAAAAACTTGAATCTTTTTAGTTAGGAATAGTTGTAAGTGTCAACAAACGGGATGCATAGCTTCGCGATACTCTCAAAATTCATGTAACTCCTAAGTGAAATGTGTTTTCACATCATTGACTTCCGGGATACAAATTGCAAGTAATATTTGACAATTTATCTAAAAAATGCCATGATTTTCGAGTTTTTTGATTTAATGGGCTTTAATTTGTAAATATCGAGATCGGGAGTGTTGCCACTTTTTGCCGCTGACCGATGGTGCGCAACGTGTTTTTTTTCGCGTTGGGCCCGCCAGGCCTGTTCGCCCAGTGGCCGGCCGACGCGACAGTCCGTGCACGACGATGGCGCAGCCCGTGTTCCAGTAATTAAGTTGCCGGTTCCCCGCAGCACACATTTTTTTTCTACTAGTGCAGAAATAAATCCTGCTGATTTCCATCACCCTGGTGCACACGGAACGAAAGCGGTCCCTTTTGGACCGCTTTCGCTTCTTGCCTCAAGAACCACTTTTTGAATAAATTATCATTTATTAGTGAAAAAGTGAAAACGCCTACCCACAAGCTATTCAAATAACCTTGCTCGACTCTGCGTGAACTTACTTGCAGTTTGACATGAGATTGGTGACTTAGTTCTGATGGACTGGATTGATTGACCCTGACTGCGGGACTTTCTGGTTCGTAAGTTAGAACGTCATACACGCGCGCGCACCACTGATAACTAGCGCGAGTTGCATTAACATCCTGATCCATCCGTGCTATGCTACACCCTTGTGAAGAATGTATGGTTAAGTTGAGATGACGTCATACTAACGAACCGGATACTGTTGTCTTCCCAAACGTCATATTTTGAAGGCCTTTAACACACTGCAGTGTGAATGTGACAAATCAAGCATTACTGTGATAGTTCTGCTTGTATAAACAATTTTGTGTCCGATTTCACCCAATGAATCACAATCACCCATTCAAATCAACTGGACAGTTATCAATTAAAATGTTGAGAAAATCACTAGGCTTTTGCATGAGCAGTGTGTACCTGTTTCCGTGGAGGTGTAATGGTGATGACTTTCTTGAGCGCATCAATCAGCCACTGTGGATCCAGAATGACCACATCTTTCAGTGCCTGGCTTTTCTTGTCACCATTTCCGCCGAAGTATATTATGTGGCCAAGATCGTGGTAGAACTTCAGCATCGTCAATAGTTCTGTTTCATCTTTTAAACCGAAGTCATCCTTTACCTAACACCAAGACGTACAAATCAAGCTCATTAATGAAACCACCTTCCCTTCGGAACCTACAATAGCCAATCAGCATGTTGTAGAATGGTAGAAGAGTTTGTTTAAGCAAAGATGGCCATGGTAACAAACAAGGCAATGGGTATCATTAAATAATAAGATTTACAAAAATGGGAGGAATAAAATGCTGCAGTGATGAACCAAAGATTAATACATATCAAGATTATAAACGATTATAATCACACAAAACATTTTGAAGAATGTTTCTATGTGATTATATAATTTTGACACCTTCGCGTACAAAAGACATCTTGTTAAGGTCTGGGTAACCTAGCGAACCGATGGGAGGAGTCAAGCGTCCTGTCTTGGTCAAGGCCATGGAACAAGTACGAATACCTTTCTCATGTGGGATGTTGATGTACAAGGATGAGACGTCGTGTCCCGATGATGGACGTGATGGGAATCTGATCCATTATTCCTTCTAGTTGTATATTTTGCCTATTTCGATTTCTTTAAACCTTTTACGGCATTTCTTCAAATGCAAGATTGATCATATTAGATTCAGACACTGGCGTAGCAAGCGGGTGTGGGGGGGGGGGAGGGTAATTAGGGTGGTATTTAACCCCCCCCCCCCAATATTTTGTAAAGACTGCCTTTTAAGGCCCCCAAAAAAGTCTCCGGTTTCTGATATGCGCGCGCGTCGCCATAGCCATCCTCGTCGGCAAAATGAAAACGTTTTTTTTCAATGAAAGATGATGTCTCAAAACCGCCAAACTCACTGGTTTGACTGGAATCCTGCTACTGCACAATTTTAACGTGCTTTGAGCATGGGCGTCGCCAGGATTTTTTCTAGAGGGGGGCAAAAAAAATTTTTGCCAAAATATGCTTGTATTTCTCAACACATTCTCGATTTATCAGTTTTAGAGGGGGGCAGGGACATTTTGCCCCCCCCCCTCCCAACTCATTAAATTTACACCACTTTGTCTTCGCGCCTCTTTTTTTAAATTTTTTTTTTTATTCCTTTTTTTTATATTTTTTTTATTTTTTTTTTGCTTTTCCAGGGGGGGCAAGTGCCCCCCTTGCCCCCCCTCGCGACACCCATGGCTTTGAGATGGGGTTATGATCGAGAATAAGCTTTATGTGGCCTATCTGGACTCCCATATATATGCACTAAGTTTAGTCGGGCACCATTTGCAGTCGTCAGCAGACATTTGAGGCAAAAAAGTCAGGTAAAAAAAATAGCCGCGTCGCCGCACCACTTTTTGGACAAGCTCCATACCAGAACCCGTAGACTGATTATTTTGGCCTAACATTCAAATGGCCTTTTTTCAACGGGCTTACCCCCCCCCCCCAATAATATGTAAAGATTTTCTTTTTTCTGACCAAGTGCCCTTTTCAAAAAGAAGTGGTGCCCTTTTTTGTGGCATCTGCTGTTTTGGGGGTTTTTTTCCACAGAATTTCGCACATGTATCGCCTTGAAAAGCACCATATATTTGCCCTCTGTGTGCATTATTGTCGGGTTTGAACAGCGCCCCATGGACAAATGGTACCCCCCCCCCCCCCCGCCACCCCCGCTTTTTCATTTTACGGAGGCCAAGAGTCCGGAAAAAAAAAACTGTCTACATTTAACGGATGTGCAAGTGCCCTTTTCAAAAATAATTACCTCCCCCCATAGAAAATGACCGTGCTACGCCCCCGGCAATGATACAATTGAGCAACCTTTTCAAAACGTGGTTTACAGGGCAGAGATACTGTGTCAGACTGCAATACAATCATTACCTGCTTTAGTGTCAAAACGGGTATTCCATCCTTCTTGGCGACTTCCTTGAGTTTTTTTTTGTCGTCAAACTGCAGCCAGCGCAACGGTATCAACTGACCCATGTAAGGCTCTTTCCTTGCTGTGCTTTGTATATGATCTCTTAGTCTGGCAATCTGTTTATCAATACATTGAAAATTAATGAAAGCATGATAATTTCTTTTCTCCAATTCCAGACTTTTATTATATGCACGTCAGCCAATGCTGGTTTGCTCCACATGCAGGTACATGTATATGAGCGAATCGAGTCGGACTCGAGTCGCTATTTTTGTGACTTGTGACTTGACTTGTAAAAACCAGCTTTGACTTGTGACTTGACTTGGACTTGCAAACAATGACTTGTGACTTGACTTGGACTTGCAAAAAACGACTTGTTACAAACCCAAGTCAGACGCTACTCGATTTTTTAATTGAAGTCGCCCATTACAAGGCCCCAAAGGCCACTCAAGGTGTTTATAAATGCAGTTTATAGATGCAGCGAGAAAGTTTCATTCCAGAAAATAGACCTCAGTGACTGAATCCAGTAAAAGAATAGTTCCCACTAGTTTCAAAAGTTTTCAATAAGACTGTCACAACAAACTACAGTTTTCAATGACCAAGTCTCTTGCTTAATGTATTGGTTGAACAAACTTTGAAAGGAACCTTTCATGAAAAGAAAGCATGCCTTTGTCAATTGCATGTACAATACTGGATAGCTTAACCCATTGGTAGGCGTTTAATATACATGAAAATTGAAAAGTGTTAGTATACTACATGTAATCGAGTGAGTGAAGTCTTTTTTTTTTCATGTCATCTCAACATTTATTTCTACAATGTAAAACACATTTATTAAAGTATACAAAGGGCTAATATCCGACGGATATGTGATAAACTACAAGAATAGTAATTGCAACACATTGGAAAAAGGGGAATTAAGGATGCATGTTCAAAATAACTCATCAGTTAACGCCAGGTTCTTTTTAAAGCTGAACAAAATAATGTGCAACTTGACGTGTTCTTGGACAAAGATACTTGTGACTTGACTTGTTTTTAGACCAAATGACTTGTGACTTGACTTGTGACTGGACCTAACGACTTGTGACTTGACTTGTGACTGGACCTAATGACTTGTGACTTGACTTGGACTTGCAAACAATGACTTGTGACTTGACTTGTGACTGGACCTAATGACTTGTGACTTGACTTGGACTTGCAAACAATGACTTGTGACTTGACTAGGACTTGCAAAAAATGACTTGCTGACACCTCTGGTATATGATGCATGCCTCCGAATTGTTCAGCCATATGTCAACATTTAATTGATTCTATGTTTACTAAAAAAACGTAAAACCCTTTGATAAGTTATATCTTTATTTCAGATTGAATTCAGGTGACTGAATGCAACCCTAACTTTCCTGCATCCATCAAAGTTCTATCCAAAGTGTTGCAGTGTTTTGGTGAAATCAAGAATACAGAGCAACTGATCAATATTAATTTCAACCACCCGCCAAAAAAACCAAATGGCAAAACATGGAGATGAATGGTAAAATAAAATTGTAAGAAATTTGACGGGTTGTCAATTTTTGAGGTTTTGTCCGAAAAAGTATTTGATAATAGTGTAATGAAGTAGTATTAAACTTTATTTATTCATACCTTGATGTTGGTGGTTTCTAAGGAGTTCTCAATGGCGTAGAAGTTTTGAACTACAAATCTGAAGTACGGCTTGTTGCAGATCTCAGTTCGGATTCGAGTAAACATCTTGTCTATCTACATTTTTGCAAAGAGACGAGGGATGGAAGTGGAAGATGATTTTCTCTCTTCTCTTGTAAAAAGTGAGAGTATGCAAAATCCTTTAAAAAAAGAGGTACATCAATGCATCGATGAATGCGAAACAGTACTAAAGGAAAAGGTTGTTGATGGGGGCAGTATTCTGTTAGATTTGTCATCTAATAGGGCGATGTTCACGTAAAGCGGTAGACCGGAGCTTCAAGAGGTTTGTTAGTTTTCCACAGTTCGCTCCATTTTTGCTCCCACTTGATCCAGTCAAATATTCAACTTTATAAACTGATTTTCATATTCGGTTTCCAGCGTCATGCCTGTAACAAATAATATGAATCCTCTAGAACACAACTTCAACTTCTTTAAGGTTAATTTCTTTTTATCCGTTCAAAAACATTTTAAACATAATTTAAAAACTTCAGGAAAGAAAGAAGGGCCTACCAATAGTTTGCGTTCATCGTCCGGCAAATCCACTCCTCCAACGCTGTTTCTGTGGGTACCAACTATGAAGATTGGCGGGGACTTCTGCTCCAATCTGCCTTGTGAGGAGTTTTCTTTGGTATGATCTAAATATTGACCACATCCAGAAATCCAGATACTGGATTGGTGTCATTCTATCAGTGTTGGAGCTGCTCGCCTGATGGACCAGATTGAAGACAAAACATTTATTGTTCAAACTATATTTTTTTAAATTTCTTTTTGGTAATAAAACCAAGGATTCCTCAAAAGTACCCTAAGCACTGTAGCTCGAAAGCCTGAAGAAATTTGTAGAGAGAAGACAATGAGAAGAAATTACAGTTTGAGATGTGGGAGGAAAAGCCCAGAGGAATATTCTGAGGAAAACCCACGGAATCAGGTAGGGACTGAAACCCAATCCACAAACTGGCCCGGGCGGGATTCGAACCCGGGACACTACATTTAGTTGTCTGAGGTAGTGGCGTGTAAACCTGACCCGCAACCGAAACAGACCCGAGCAAAACCGACTTCGGGTTGGGTTGGGTCGGGTCGGTCTGGCCATCATAATGGTCCGGTCAGGTTGCTTTTAGGAGTTCAGATCGCTTTCGGTTCGGATTCGGTTTATATGTATAATGTTTCGGGTCGGTTTGGCCTGGTCAACCCGACACGATTCACAACACTAGTCTGAGGGTGTGGAAAATACACTTTCATTTGTTTCAACTATACAACTGTTTGTGAAAGATAGCAACATTAAAATCAAGGCATATGTGTAAATCTCCAGTAGTCAGTATATTAATTTAAATAAAACATCCTTTCTACTACGTCCAGTTCAAAATGTATGAAATATGATTAAATCAGGGAACGCATGCTCAAATCAGTGACTTGTAACTGACATCACTTTTTTTTATACGCATGGAAATCGTTCATGTACATTTTAGAAATAGGCAACAAAGAGGCAATTGCAGAGTTTAAAGCAAAGACTTTGAGGGCAGTGACTTAAATTTAAATAAACCACAAAGAGAAACTGACTATATAGGCACATTATGATGATGTTCAAGCTGAACAAGGAAATTAACTTTAGTGGGGCTTGAGCCCGACACTCTATCAGCTGAGCATATACGGGTTTATACATATATCTTCTGATTAGCGTCCCTTGAACATTAGAGACATTGACAAAATGGGGAACTAATGAATTGCATCAATCTGTGCTGTTCTTACGAAGTTGTGGGTTTTCAATTCAACTGAATGTTTAAAAGCTATGGAACCAATAAGAAATCTATCACTCTTACTTCTGATTTTGCACTGGCTGGAACTGGCACCAGTTTGTCCAGATCCTGGCAGAGGTTGAATACAACCACGTAAATCGCCCGAGAAGACAAAAATGTCTACAACATGAGGAAAACAAAATAAAATCCAAAATCCAACACCACACCAAGTTTAATACCTACAAACACTTCACTATTTCTACAGGATTAAAAACTAAATAGACAAAATGCTTTCAAAATTGGAAGCATCTTGTACAGTATAACTTGGTAATAATATGCTTCATACAATGAGCATGACAATGCACTAACCTCTTAAAGGAAATCATGTTGGTAACTGCACGACTTTTTCTTTGTTTCCCGTAACACTGTATCGTATTCAACTGACCTTGTGTAATGTGTAGTACAAGTCTTGACCAGCGAAGTCCCAGAGACTGAGAACTATTGGTTCTTTTGCACCGGAGACGTACCTTGTTCTAACCGTTATCTGTCGTTTCTTGGCTTGCTCATTTTCTGGCGAGTTTCTGCCTCTGCCCTCTTGCTGCATGCTAGATGTCCCAGGTGGAGAGGCTGTGAAACGACAAATGCTTAAAATCACCCTTGCCACAAATCTTGCACAAGACACTGAGACTGAGGGGGTAGAAGCTGTGCTGGAGTGCAGTAGTTAACACTGTTTTAGTGATATTTATGTTGATGATGGTCACTTTTGCAAACGATAACAAAATGATCTGACAGACGATTATATGAAACCATCAAGCAGCTTTTTCGTAATCACAAACAAACCTCAAAAACGGAAATTATATTGTCATTGAGCACCATGTATCATTTAAAGTGACGATGACAAATGTAGCTATAGATACACATGAAACGGCAGAATCAAGGATACGGCTTAAGCAAGCATGTTTGATTTTTTTTCTTCAAATTTTCAAAACGCTTACGTGCTCCTAGTATTGTTGGCTGGTGCATTGGACATGTAGGCATAACTGTTGCCCCAGTTGGCGCCTAAATAACATAAATCACAACAATAAAGTGGTTTATGCTAGATCCATACTGGGCAAAGAAAATAACCATTCCTGAAAAACACACACTCACACCCACAATTAAAAGTCAATTACGAAACTGTGCCAATGAAATGCATGATAGCAACTTCTCAAAATGTCTTTAAAATATTCTGATCTGCCGAAAGGACATTATTTGGCCAGTAACATTTGCATTTTGTTCTGCAGTTGCATCACGTCCTTTCCAAAATAGAATGTCTACTTTAAGGTGTAATCTCCTTTGTTTCATAAAAAATATTTCACAACAAAAATATGTTTAAGGGTGGTATGACCTACAAAGTGTCAAAGAAGGTTGTTCGTACCCCGATTTCAACTGGATACTTTTGCATGGTGAAATCATGTTTCTTCTAATTCACGCTTAAAACTGGTTGATTCGTCTATCAACAACGATAACGGAAACACACGAAAAAGGTTAGTGTCATAAATTTGAACCTTGCTTCATATTTAAAGAATATACACACACACACACAAAACCTTAAAACGCACCAAAAAAAGTTTACAAGAATGATTGAAAAGTTAATTACTACACTCTAAAATAGAAGTGCAAATTTATGTTGTGTAAAACTGTTGTGTAAAAAAGTCAGGGCCCGATATACGTCACACGATGAACGCGCAAATGGCTGGCGGTGATTGGTGGAAAGTTCTCACATTCCCCTTTACAGCACGCAGTAACTTGAATTGATTTCGATTCAATTTAAAAAAAAATGCTTCATTTATCCATCAAGGAAATTGCATTTGCTCATCTCTACAATAAAAAGTAAGGAGTATAAGACAATCAAAGTTATACCATTTCACAAAACACTAGAAATTACGATGCCATCACAAAAATGCAAACGGGTTCAATACTATTTAACCCTAAAGGGGCCGGGGGGGGGCGGAATCCGCCCCCCTCAACATTTTCCGTGATAGCCTCTAAAAAAATTTTTTTCGCGACCCGAGCTGTTATGACTTTTTAGCCTCGAGCTTTGCGCATCTTTTGATACCAAAAACATAAAAATCGGACCACGGGTTGCCGCGTAGCGAAAAAAATGTCGGCGCTACGCGCCGTCAAAACTGAATTTTCGCATATACGTCGTGTACACAGAGCAGAATTGCCATTCGTACATATGAATAATTAATTAGCCATAATTCCAAAATCCTTTGATCTATAGTCATGAAATTTCTTGGGTATGCTCAGGAAGAGTTGCTCTATGCATGTGCCGAGTTTCAAAATTTTTCGTCACTCGATGGCCGAGATCTTAGGGGGGGGGGCGGAATCCGCCCCCCCCCCCCCGGCTGAGAGATGGTCAAAATAACCCGGCCCCTTTAGGGTTAAGATGAATTAAAAGAGATATCAATGAACAGTTAATGAACTACCCTTTAAGATGGAGCCACTTTGACAGTTTTCAAGTTCATAACTTTTTCATATTAACCTATTATTTTGGGATACACTGTTTAACGTCAAAATGACAACAACAAAACACAATTGTGATGTTGCTATCTTATTCCAAGCAACTTGTGTCCCCTATACTGTAACTTTATACTGGTGCTGCCGCTTTTGTAACTTTGCTGATCATGTCAGACATTTATAAAACCTTTTAGAAACGTACACTCTCCCACAAGGGGGAAAACCGTTATTCAATTTGTTGCTCTCTGAATTGTGTGTGCTTGCTTTCTCAGTGCATCATAATGTGTTGGGAAAATGCTTAGTCAATCAATGTGTAAATTTTAACTGAAATAGCTATTTGATTGAATATATTCTTGCAATGTTCAATTTTTGTTTTAATTTGTTTTTATTGTTTAGCGTGCACGGAAGATAATGGGCCCATGAGTGAGTGCCGTTTGAGAGAGATAGCAAAAGACATCGGTAATGAGTGGAAGCAATTAGCGTCCTACCTTGGCATAATAAAAGTAGTCGTTGACAAGATTGTGAAAGAAAATATAGAATCGGTCGAAGAGCAAATATTCAAAATGCTGGTACTGTGGAAGCAAAATTGTAAAAATAGAGGTGAAGAGATGCAAAACGAGCTCATTGAAGCACTAATAAAGGCGGGCAGACGTGAGCTAGCAGATCAAGTGTAAAATACTGAAGTGAAATGTAAATGGTTTTTACTCAGCAGAGCAGCTCTTTTGATTTTAGCTTTTTTTTCACGAGAGGTATATTCCAAATGTTACTATTTTTTACCATTCTAAATGGTTAATATATTTCGGGTGAAATCTGTATAACCGAAACAAGTAAAATATGTTCAACTTCCTTTTCACTCACCTGCAGTAAGGCTTATTTCTATCAATGTGTAGGTCAACACCTACAAATATTATGTCAAATGTTAATATTTTAACCATTCTAAATGGTTGTCAAGCTAAACATGTATACAATATATAATTGCTATATTGTGAAATGAGTTTGACTTTTATCTTCACGTGTATCTAGTCCTTTTCACTCATCAGCAGAAGGAAGACCAATTCATCAATGTTCCATAATAATTCTAAGTGCCCTATGCTGTTTTTCAATTGTAATACTGGCATATTACCTGATGTTGTCAATTCACCTTCTTCTTTGTCTACCTCTCCCTCTGACATGTTCTAGGTATCCACTCTGTTACTTGTTTGACTTCTCTAGGTTTTTTCCTTTACTAGTTCCTTGACTTATGTTCTCTGCTTAATCTCACTTTGTCCAAATAAAATCTTTTCAATTGATCTCTGTGCGACTCATCACAGCCTTTTTTTAATGTTATGTTAACCTTAGAAGATGCTGCTTATGCGTGTGTATTATGTTTTGTGTCTCTGTCGTGTGAAAAGTTCGATGCTTGAATGAAATCGAAATATCAGTGACCAGTTCTGTGAGTTTTCTGTGATTTTTGGAATCCCCCCCGGGATTCGTCCTTGAGTGCTTTACATAAATTGCAGCTAATTGCGGTACATACAGTTTAAAGTTTCCATTTGATCATCACATTCAAATGTTTACTTCTTGGTTCTCAGTGTATATATAATTGTAACCTGCCCAGTACTTACAATCACTCTGGTTGTGTAATTCCTCTCATTTTTTTCACTATATAATGACATGATTAGTGTTCTACAACCAATTGTTTGGGTTAGAATTTCTGCTAAATTCAACCAAAACTTGTGGTCATTGTTTTGACTAACAACTTTTGGTTGAATTTAACATAAATTCTAACCCAAACAATTGGTTATAGAACAACCCAAGTTTGGGTAGTTCCAGTTTTCACCTTTTCCTGGGTAGAATTAACCCAGGCAATTTTTTTTTCAGTCCGGGGTATTATTGCTGCACACATCTGTTAAAGTGGGAGCTTTCCTGATTTTTCTTTTGGGGGGGGGGGGCAAACACATGGTGTTCGAATTTCTAGGCCTGCGCCGAGCGCGGATCGCAAAGTGTTTAAGGCGGATGTGGGGGTCAGGCGATTTTTTTTCTATACCACAAACTCGCAGTATACTACTGCAGCACTTATCGTCCAAACGACAAATTGGTAAAAAAAAAAAAAATCCAAAGAAAAAATAAAGAAAACAAAACCAAAAACGTTCAAACGGGAATCGATCCCGCTTTTTAATCGATTAAAAATCAGTGCAGTATATCCACGACATTACAACAGCGACTCGATCAACGAGGTAGTTTTAAGCATTACAGGATTGCATGTTTAGCGCCCTCTAGCATAATTCTATAGCGAAAATGTGGTATGGTAAAACAAAAATCGCGTCCGGGGCCCGACCCGGAACTCTCAGGTTCGTTCGTTAAAAACGTCATACATGCACACGCACCATTGATTACTGGCGCCCATCGGATAAACACTCAAGTTGCGTTAGCTTCTGGTTCCAATGGTTAAACCAGTGGGCGTGGTTTAAAATGAACTGACGAGCCGGATAGACACTCCGTGGTGCAATCTGATCTGATGAGCAGAGGCGATTCCTTTTCCCTTACATTAAGCAAAATTTTAAAATGAATTATAAGTGAAGTTCGTATGCTGCATGGTCACCGATCGAGAATTGCCCTCTGGATATGTTTCTACCTGAACTACTGCTGGGTACCAATGAACAATTTTGGCAGCGCAAATTGGGTATTTCGCGGGATTTAATTAGTTTGGTATTTAGATACTTCAGTTTCAACTTATGTCAAGAGGAGGGCCATTTCAAATTTCAAAGATTTGATTGTTGCTATTGTCTTTGCCGCATTTCGTTTTCATTTCCTTTGTTTTGTTTTTGTTTGGTCACTTTTCCGGGGGGGGGGTAATTCCCCCGTCACTCGCTCAGGCTCTGTTTCGAATTACGAACGGTCGGATTTCATTATGCGATGCTCAAAATTTTGTCCACATGGTCCGCAATGAAACAGAAGTCACATCAGGTACGGAATGTGTGCATTAATGGGAAAGTTTTCGGATATTATTTGCGCGCATGGGCTAACTGTGGTCTTAAACAGCTGCAGCCAGATGCTTATACATAGGTCATAGGCCACTGCCTTCACAAGATGCTGTGAATCTCATCAGAGTATCCCAGTGCCCTGTTTGCAGGACACGGGCGAAAAGTACTCCCTGCTTCACTTTTTCTTTTCAGCGGACTGTCCTATCTTCCATTATAATATACGATCTCTGAAAACAATCAAACGACATTCCACTGCACTGCCACACCTGTTCATTCAGCTGTTTTCACCGCACGCTGATTGGCTACACGACTGCGATTCATCCCGCATGTGCTGTCGGGAACACGTTACAGGAGTTGAAACTTTTTGCTACTCTTGCGACTGTTGACTTGTTGAGCGCCGACTGGTACCGATCGTCTTAATATCGTTTCAGTTACACTCGGGTCACCAAAAATCGGCGACTGAAATGTTTCCTATATATGGTCGTAGCTCAGGCAGAGTAAAAAAAAAAGAAGTAAAGTCTGTCACGAGCCAATGTGGCCCATCAGGTCAGCGTTTATCTCCAGTTTCAGTAGCATGAAACGACTGAGAATATTTTTAACCCCCCCCCCGATAGGATGCTAGTCCATCGCAGGTTACTCTTCAGCTCATGGCGGTACCCATTTATACTCCTGGGTGGAGAGAGGCGAGTGGGGTCAAAGTGGCTTGCCAAAGGACACAACATATGACCAGCAGCTTGATTTGAGCCCCTGACCCTCTGATCATTTGTCACGAACCCTAACCACTAGACCACACTCCCCCAGCTCCGGCAGAGCTTGATCTTAAAACGCCGTCAGTCGTCCAGTGTTCTGAGTCACCGCAAGATCGAATTGAGAGCAGTTTGCCTATAGGTTTCTGTAACCAGGCCAACTTCAAGGAGGTTTGGAAACAAGTCCCCTGAGAGCAAGGGCGGATCGGGGGGGGGGGGTGTTGGGGGCCAAAGGGGGCCATCCCCCCCCCAAAAAAAAAAAAAAAACCGAAACCATTTTTTTTTGTTTTGTTTATGTGACATCGCAATAAGGGCAGGCAATGAGTACACCACCATCTTTTCCTGATGAGCAGAGGCGATTCCTTTTCCCTTACATTAAGCAAAATTTTAAAATGAATTATAAGTGAAGTTCGTATGCTGCATGGTCACCGATTGAGAATTGCCCTCTGGATATGTTTCTACCTGAACTACTGCTGGGTACCAATGAACAATTTTGGCAGCGCAAATTGGGTATTTCGCGGGATTTAATTAGTTTGGTATTTAGATACTTCAGTTTCAACTTATGTCAAGAGGAGGGCCATTTCAAATTTCAAAGATTTGATTGTTGCTATTGTCTTTGCCGCATTTTGTTTTCATTTCCTTTGTTTTGTTTTTGTTTGGTCACTTTTCCGGGGGGGGGGTAATTCCCCCGTCACTCGCTCAGGCTCTGTTTCGAATTACGAACGGTCGGATTTCATTATGCGATGCTCAAAATTTTGTCCACATGGTCCGCAATGAAACAGAAGTCACATCAGGTACGGAATGTGTGCATTAATGGGAAAGTTTTCGGATATTATTTGCGCGCATGGGCTAACTGTGGTCTTAAACAGCTGCAGCCAGATGCTTATACATAGGTCATAGGCCACTGCCTTCACAAGATGCTGTGAATCTCATCAGAGTATCCCAGTGCCCTGTTTGCAGGACACGGGCGAAAAGTACTCCCTGCTTCACTTTTTCTTTTCAGCGGACTGTCCTATCTTCCATTATAATATACGATCTCTGAAAACAATCAAACGACATTCCACTGCACTGCCACACCTGTTCATTAAGCTGCTTTCACCGCACGCTGCTTGGCTACACGACTGCGATCCATCCCGCATGTGCTGTCGGGAACACGTTACAGGAGTTGAAACTTTTGCTACTCTTGCGACTGTTGACTTGTTGAGCGCCGACTGGTACCGATCGTCTTAATATCGTTTCAGTTACACTCGGGTCACCAAAAATCGGCGACTGAAATGTTTCCTATATATGGTCGTAGCTCAGGCAGAGTAAAAAAAAAGAAGTAAAGTCTGTCACGAGCCAATGTGGCCCATCAGGTCAGCGTTTATCTCCAGTTTCAGTAGCATGAAACGACTGAGAATATTTTTAACCCCCCCCCCGATAGGATGCTAGTCCATCGCAGGTTACTCTTCAGCTCATGGCGGTACCCATTTATACTCCTGGGTGGAGAGAGGCGAGTGGGGTCAAAGTGGCTTGCCAAAGGACACAACATATGACCAGCAGCTTGATTTGAGCCCCTGACCCTCTGATCATTTGTCACGAACCCTAACCACTAGACCACACTCCCCCAGCTCCGGCAGAGCTTGATCTTAAAACGCCGTCAGTCGTCCAGTGTTCTGAGTCACCGCAAGATCGAATTGAGAGCAGTTTGCCTATAGGTTTCTGTAACCAGGCCAACTTCAAGGAGGTTTGGAAACAAGTCCCCTGAGAGCAAGGGCGGATCGGGGGGGGGGGGGTGTTGGGGGCCAAAGGGGGCCATCCCCCCCCCAAAAAAAAAAAAAAACCGAAACCATTTTTTTTTGTTTTGTTTATGTGACATCGCAATAAGGGCAGGCAATGAGTACACCACCATCTTTTCCTCAAAAAACATTGGTTAAAGTAGTCAGAAATTGCCTCAGATTGCACCACAGAGCATCTAGAATCCAAAAAAAATTCGGGGCCCTGAAGTCGGCCCCGAACCCTACGCCGTAATTTTTTTGACCCACTTTTTGGGGGGATCAAAATTTTGTTTGGCCCCCCAACAAAATTGTGTTCTGGATCCGCCCTTGCCTGAGAGTGTGGGGTTAAATCAAGGACGGATCTAGAACAGCCCCGTCGCCAGCTCCGAACATTCAGGGGGCCATATAGTACCAACTAGGGGGAACACTACATTAAAGCATATACACATGTATGTTGTTTGCCGATGGGGGGCGGCTATGGCTCGCCAGGGGGAGTGCGGCCCCACCAGGCAACGGGACTGTCCAGAACACAATAACGGGGAACCGGCAACTTAATATTTTGTTTGTGCCCCCAAAAATTGGGTCCTAATTGTCCGCCCCAGATTTAATATGAAAAGCAAGTTGGGGGGCACTAGGACTCTACATGACATTGGTGCATGGTCACGGTGGCGCAATGTTCATGCTGTACGCAGTGGCTGCCTTTTTTGCGACGTAACTTAAAACAAATTGGGTTTTTTTTGTTGTAAGGCCATGGCCCCTGCCCCCCCCCCCTCCCCCTGGATCCGCCGTTTCTGGATAGTTGGCCAATGTTTGAGGATTTCTCTTTTGTTGTCTCTGTGTAAAATGTGTGGGTTTATAGGCACTATAATTGCTGAGAAGAATTGTTTTTGTGGGATTTTTTTTCCCGGCTGTTGATCTGATTTCCTCGAGTGGCATGTACTATTTTGTTAACGAGTCGGCGCGCACGCTCACCACAAACCTCGCTCGTACCCCCCCCCCCCCACATTGCCCTGCAAACATTTAGCTAATGCGCGCAAATGGTATCCGAACAGTTTCTCATAGAAATGCACACGTTCCAAATCGGATGTGATTTCTTTTTTCACTGCGGACCAAATCTGAACTTCGCATAATATGCAATTTGACCCTGAGCAAGTGATGGGAATTGAAAATTTACAAAACAGATCAGTTTTACAGATTTTCCTACATTATTACGCTTTTGAACGAAAATAAACCTTTACGAATGGGAATAAAAGAAGTGAGTCGGTTTTAAGGGCCATTAAAACCTTGCAGGGTCGCAGACTCATGAGGGCAACTTTCAATTCAAGCATTTCAACTGCATTGGGCGGCCCGAGCTTGTACGCACAATCTCCGATCAACGTGAATGTCCGTGCGGTGAAAATCATTTGCGCAGGCGTAGATGGTAACCCGATCAGGCAACGCACGGTTATTTCTTGGCAGTCGTGTGAAAGGGAACCCTGCTGATTTCTTGGCCCTCGTGCGCACGTGACAAAAGCGTTTTTTAAAGATTTTATACTGTACCCAAACGACAAGCGAACACACTTAGGGGACTTTTCCAAAGTCAATTCAGGGAAGGATCCAGGAATTTTTGCGGGGGGGGGGGGTGGTTGCATCAGCAAATCATTGCTGAAATTTAGACAGGTTTCTTTGGTCCGGACACTTTGGCCCGTAAAATCAATGGGGGGGGGGAGGGGGATCGACCGCACCATACTTTCAATGTCGGCGCTGTTCAAATCCAAGGATTATTATAGAATAATCAAGCTGGCTCTGTCTGTATTTTGTTTTGGCGGACATTATTAACAGTATATGTTTTTGGTTGTCAGATCAGGAGAGGGGGTGTTTCCGTAATAATTAATTAATTTGTATGATTTTTTTTTGACAGGGCTTAGCCGCCGCCCCCCCCCCCGCCTGGATCCCCGTCTGCAAATGGGACAAATCCTCGGGAAATGAGACAAAACCGTTTGGACCCTTAGTTTTCAATGGGCTGCTATCGCTTTTTGCCTCAAGTCCAATTTATGCGCATCCGTGCATGAGTTTGAAGTTATTATGGAACTGGTACGTCTATTGATCTCCAATACATGTATACAGACTGTACAATGGAGATCATCAATAGGCGCGGGGAATCTGGCGGGGAATCCCCGTTAACACAATGATATATGCGGTGTCATATGACAATCGGACTCCTATGAAATGTTGTCCCTTTTATCCTTTTATTGGTTGAACGTTTACAACAATCGTCACCGGGCATGCGCAATACTGTCAACGACTCCGTATTTCATAGAGTCCATAGTTCACACTACACTGGAAAGCCCCGGCCTCGGTTTCGAAAAACTGGCATAAACGGCCCAGGAGTACGGTACGAGTGACGGTTAGCGACGCTTCCTGGAATACTTGGTTCACAATTTTCATCGCATTTTGCAGATGCCGCCTTGTTTTGTAAGATAGTCGCCGTCGTGCTTTTGCAAAAAAATCACCTTCTTCTCGGTTTGAAATTCTCGGCCTTGCACGGTGGACGAGTTGCCAGCTGGGGATCGGGAGTGCATGGTGAGTAGCCCCAAGCCAAAGGCAATAAAGTTGACCCGTTGACCTAAACATGGCGGTATAAAACCGGTTTACACCGCCATATTTACGAAATACGGGTCTACCATACCCTGCAGGCAGGCCTTTAATATTGCTCACTTTTAATCATCGATCTTAACGACAAGGACACATAAAAGAGGGGGGGGGGGGCAATGGTGAACGTCCCCGCCCGCCCATACGAACAAAGGCAGCCCCCATTTAAAAATATATAAATATATTAAAAACGGCCTTTTCAACGAACTTTTACGATCCAATTTTGCACTGTTTTTTTTTGCACAAGCGTCGCATAACATGCCACGGGTAGATTGGTTCCAAATCCGTGTACGTGCATTGTGCAATCTGCTTGAACCCTGTCTGAATCGGGCTTGTAGCGATGTCAATTGGGCGCCGCCATCTTGGATTCCTATTGTGACTTTGTACAAATACTCGCTCAAACATCGATCAACATCCGTCAAATAAATAATTAAAATAATCCTTTTTTTGTCGATAACGAAAGAATAATACATAGATTTTATTTTTTTTCCATTTTTTTATGTAAATTTATATTTTAGTTTTGCATTTTACAGTTACATGTCAGTATTTTCGGGGGTTAAAAATTTCGTTAATAGCGGCCATTTTTTTCTTCATAACCGACATTGAGGCGTTACAAAAACGCATTTTTCTAGCGAGTATTTGGGAGTACTTATGGGTAATGGACGTTTCGAATCGACCATACATGGAACATTATGAAAAGCAACTTGATAGTGGTGCAAGCAATCTGGGTCACCGAGAACGGTTTAAAATCAATACAAATCGTAGAAATTTATGAGCAATCTTGTAAAAAAATGGGTAAAAAAGGGTGAGTACAATGTCGAATTTTTTGGGGGGGAAAAAAGGACGCTCACCATTTTTGTGTGTGGCCGACTTAGACCTAGACCAACATGACTTACTTGGGCGCTAGAATTCCATTTTCCCCTTTTTTCAAATTTTGACTTTGGTCGTTTAGTACGACCGACCAAAGTCAAAGTATTTTGGAGTTATCTTCCCACTCTAAATAATATGTAGGCCCAATATATAACAAATGAGAGCCATTGCAGCCGACTGTGCTTGTATAAAGTTAGGGATTCCATGGCCAAGCTAGCTCTATAGTCCTATACTAGTCCGACAATTTGGGACTCTCAATACTGTGTGAAACTGGCAAGGCAAACAATTTAAAAAAGAAAATTGCTTTTCTCTTTTCAGTTTTTCCTTTTGGGACAGATCTGGGCAAAAGAAGAGCAAATCGTTTTGAACCATCAATTTTGGCCAACTGCTTTTTGAAACAGAGCGGTTTCAAAATGGAAGATTTTATTTTGTTTTACCAATAGTGACCTTGACCTTTGACCTGACGGCCCAAAAAAACAACAGGCTTTTTAAACTATCAAGAACAACCCACAAACCAAATTTCAATTTCATAAGTAAGTACTTCTCAAGTTATCGCGTTGACAATATTTCTATTGTTTTAGCAAAAGTGACTTTGACCTTTGACCTGTCGGCAACAAATGCTATAGGCTTCTTCAGACTATCAAGAACAACAAGGAATCAGATTACATTGATGTAATACCTTGGTATGAATAGACTGCAGAGTGTATCCATCTTTCTAGAATCTTAGAGATAATCGGCAGTATTGAAGTAGGCCGATAGTTAGTTGTATTGAATTTGTCTCCACTCTCTAGTGTATTGTTCGCATTTTATTGAGAGGTTAAAAATGTGTGTTAAGGATTTAGTTATGAACGGAGACGCTATTTTAATCATTTCCACACTTATTCTTTCTGGACCTTTTGCTTTTCCGATCGACATTGTTGATATTTAACAGGCTAGACGTTAGCGTGAACAAGCTAATTGGGTTTAAAATGAATTTTGAAAGTAGCCGACCTCACAGTTGTCATGTATCGTAGCAGGTACATTATATAGTGTGTCGTTTCTTTTTGGATCTTTCAGAAGATCGAGACGGATGCTTGGCAAAACAGCTCTCTAGCTCGGTTAAATTGATATATCGATTGGAAACCTAGGTTTAAACTAGTGTTTAATCTCCCCCTAGTACACCATCCTTGCCCAGATCCCTCCCCGGTCAACATTAAGCAAAAGCTTATGCCAAAGGGGCGGGGCAAAGGTAAGCATATGGTAGGGTTGAGGTAAGGTTATAGTGCAAATAGGGGAGGACTTATGGATGGTACTAAAACTGCAAGGGAGGTGGTCAAGAGTCACGTACAACTAACCGAGGCAAAGTTTTGCACACGACTAGAGTTTGAACACAAAATCAAGTAACATGAGAGGCGGGAATGGACGGGGATATAGGGTAGGACAAGGTACAACTGAACATGGTACAGCAGAAAGAAGGGTAGAACATAGTACAGCTAAAAGGGGTGCCCTGTCAAAAAAGATTACATGCATCTGGAGACAAATATAAATTATATCAAAAGGAGTTGGTATGGCAAAAGAATTCGGTCACATTGTAGCTTTATTATTTTCGTAAGTCTTTTACAATCTCACTTCCACACAGGCACACAGGAAGCAAACAGTATGGTGTTTTTCAAATTTAAACGATTATTTTTTTTTTCTTTTTCTTTGCCTTTGTTAATCATGCTTCAAATGAACACTTTAGACCGAGTGATTTTTACATATGCATGTATTCCAATCTGTTTCCATTATCTTAAATTTGTGTCAGTTTGTGTTGTGTTTCAAAAGGTTCCCAAGTGATGTTATCCTCTCTGCGCGGGAAAGTGGGGGTGGGGCAATCTCGTACCCAGGGTGTCGAGCAGTACGCGCCCACCACTACCTGCTCTCTCACCCTGGTATTGGATCATTTGCATGTGCAAGATTTTTCCACACGTATGCAAATGAGGAACAGTCTGGTGCCTGGATATGCGTTACACATTAGCGTTTGTTTTTGTATGCGGTGTCTGGGGTAAAAACAGAGTCAATTCGTAGCAGCGCGAGCACGGCGTGAGTTACGAAAACACGATTTTTGGAATCAAACTGTTACGATCTTATCGAGACAACATGCAGTATCATATTTCATATTAATATGAGCAAATTGGAAAGGAAATTAGTATTTTCGAGAAGGCGTGGACGAATGATCGCGAAAACACGTACTGCACGTTGTGAATATATAGCACCAAATACACGATAAAAATCCATTACTAGCCAATTGCGGTATCCAATCAGGATACAGGAAAAAAGTTTCCTATCCAGGGTTTACTATTGGAAACGAGGGTGGAAATAAAGTAAGCACTGGGGACGAGGTTGGGGGTGGGGGTGTAGCATGCGCTTGATTCCACCATTTTGCGTTTTTTGTTGTGTTCCTTTTAAACTTTTAAAACTAACAGCAACTAATGGACTGTTTGTTAATGCAAGTTTTATTAGTTCATATAATATGCATATATTTGTATCTGATTTCTAAATGTCATTGTAAATTCATTCAGCTTTTGGCTGCATTATGAATTTCGGCTGCATTATGAATATTAAGCAATAAACTAATGAATCTGAGTCTTAAAACTATTGTTCACCTATAGTGTGAATCTCAGGATCCTGGTGACAGCTCAGGGCTTAGTGTAGAAAATAGCAGTTGAAAGATAAAATTTAGATAAGTCCTTTCCTTTTGCAGCATTTTGTAACAATTTGATTTGGCTGTCCGACTTGCTTTCAAATGTTTCCTATAAAAGTGAAATGTAAAATGCCTTCCAGACATTAGTGACATTAAAGGATGAAGACCTGTATTTCTTCTTTAAATTCTTCTATAAATTGCATTATTATAGTTTCCCATATTGCCAAAATTAATATACAGGTATTACTATTGAAGCGATTGAATTTACCATTGCCGTACTACATATTTTGAGTCAAGCAGTGTAGGCATATACCTATACGTCATTGTAAAATAAAGATCAAAGGTCAATAAATTTCCATTGAAAATCTGCAGGGCAAACAAAACACTGGTAAACACTTGAAAACGTATCATTTGATAAGGACTGGTCAGCTTTGTAGACCAGATGGCAGATAAGACCAAACAAAAACTCGTACTTTAGGGTGGACTTTGGAGCATCTTTGGAAAACCCAGACGTATTTGTAATAGGCCTACTTTTATGTATATCAATGCGTCATTTACCAGGATTCGTCATTTACCAAGATTCAAAACAAAAAGTTTTTACTTTGTATTAAAATATAATGTTTTATGGCAACTATACTTTACTTTGAAAAATGTAATATTGCCATGGAAACAATCTAAAGATTTGAATGAACATTTTCTTGCAATGTATTTATTAATTTACATAAAACTGCAAATACTAAATTAAATATAAACTATAAATAATATACAATGTGTTAAATTTTAAATGAAATATTAAGGACTCCTGGACCCAAATGGAGATTGGTTGTTTCAGTTAGATGTGTATTAATTTTGAGTTCGGGTAACGCAAGTCCATAAATCATGATTATTTGTTCATAGATTTATTGCGCCTAGTTGAAGAAACGAAATACAAATAAAGCATGTTTTGTTTCGTTTGTGCAATCTGCTTACAAGGCAAAACGTTGAAGTCGCTTGTGAACTTCAATAACTCTTAAGATTGGAGTCGATGCCATTTGTCAACATTAATCGAGAGATTAATTTACATATCTTGTAATTCCATCAAAAGGCAACTTCGTCCCCAGGTTTTACTTTGCTTTCAACCTAGTTTTCAATAGCAAGCCCTGGGATGGGAACTTGCTTCCTGTATCCTGATTCGATAGTGCAATAAGCAGGAAATGATTATTATGTACTTGGTGTTGTTATTTTCTGAGTGTATTACGTGTTTTCATGCACTACGTCCACACCTCATCAATAATACGTTCATTTCCAATTCACTCAAATTAGCATGAAATGTGAAACTGCATATTGGCCCGATAAGATTGTAACATTTTAACTTTGAAAAAAATAATCGTGTTTTCGTAACTCACATCGCGACGAATTGATTCTGTTTTTACCCCAGACACCACATACAAAACAAACGCTGATGTGAAGCGCAGGAGGGACAATCTATTCTCATTTGCATACGTATCCAAAATGTTGGATATATGCAAATGATGCAATACCAGGGAGAGAGAGCAGGTAGTGATGGGAGCGTACTACTTGAAATCCTGGGACAGAGGTTGGTCAAACGGTCATTAGATTGGTTGACGTGGCAGCAATTCTATCTTGGATATCTCTGAATCAATCGAAACTTAACTTTAAGTTTAGCTTCTTCCATTGTTCATTCCTTTCTTTGCGTTTAAGGTTCATGTCGGGATACTCATACCAGCAAAAGAACATATAGGCCCTAGGTAAATATTCCATGACAAAGGACACTACATGTACATTGTACTGAGTCCGAAGATTTGACATGTTAACGGTAAGCACTATAATTATTTATAATTTTCCAACATGGCGCAGCAAGATATCGTATCCATTGGAACGAAGTTGAGGGTAGTATATTTCAAACGCGCGTACACTATTCCGAAATACATGCATATACATTCTTAACATAACAGCCAATCAGAGTTGTTTGAGTATTTGCACAGCCAAAGAAATAAAAGCACCCTATGGTAAAGAGAGAAGCTTAACCTCCGGCACATCTGCATCTTGCACAAGATTCCTGTGCAGATGAACAAATTGAAAAGGTTAAAAACAAAATTCAATACTTACATAGAAAATATGTCACGATAAAAACAAAATCATGAATCGAGCAGTTCACTTCGTCACTGGAAGTCCAGAATGTCCAACGTTTCAACCATTATACCAAATTGAAAGTTGGACACAGCGCACTCTAGATATCGCCAAGCACGATTGACAAGTTTGTTCCATCCAGCGCGATTTCCTGCGAGCCTTATGAGGCCCTCTCTGTTCTGGCCACTGCCATCCATCCAGATTTGTCTTGGACGTCCCCGCTTCCAGCAGCCCTCTACGGAGTGTAGGATGATGTTGACCAGGATGATGTTGAGATGATTTGACCGAGCCATCTAAGTTTCTCTTCTTTATGATTGTCACTTTGTCAGGAGTCCAACTCTCTGGCCACGATTATGCTGCTTACATACCGATATGATTGATCAAAGATCTTAGAAGTTGAAAGTTTTAGAATATTTTTTTAGCACAACGGGCGCGAAAGGTACCATTGTTTAGAATATCGTTTGAATGCTTCCTCCGTGGCCAACAATTATGATCATCCTCATCATTAATAGCTTCAATTTATAAAATCCGTCGTGGAAGGGTTTCGGAAGAAAACAAACATGCACCAAGTACAAATAAAAGAGCAACAGATACACGCACTCGGATGTTTTAATGTTAAAAATAATGCAAGTAATCGACATGGTATACATCAAAATAGTAAAAGCTGGTCTGTCCGAAAGTAACAGTGGTGTATTTTATTTTCAAATATCGTATTCGGTTTTTTTTTTAATGTATGTGAGTTTCAGTTAGATCCTTGCATTAATCTGCCCAATTTCAAATTGCTCAACAGACCCGACGTTGAGAAACTCATTAGGCAATTCCCAAGCAAGTTCTGTTCACTAGACATGTTACCATCTTGGCTTGTCAACAATGCTTGCCTAGTTTGTTACCAATCATAACAAGAATTGTTATCGCCTCACTTGCATCTGGTGTTTTCCCTAAAACATTCCAACGGTCCTCCATCACACCTGTGACCTGTTCTTAAGAAACCCACTCTTGATCATAATGCCTTTATTGAGTTATCGACCTGTTTCAAACATCAAGTTCATCGGAAGAGTAATTGTAAAGGCTGCGTCATGTCAAGTTACAAATCATGTCAACAACAATCTTGGTGAGAAGTTCCAATCAGCATATAAAACCCACCACAGTACTGAGACTGCCTTGCTAAAGGTGAAAAATTACATCCTGCAATCCCTAGACAAAAACAAGGTTGTTCTCCTGGTTGTACTTGACATGTCAGCTGCATTTGATACCATTGATCATGGAATCATCAAAACAAAGCTGCGCGTCTTGTATTTTCATGCGGTAAAAAAAGCTCATCAGATCACTTACTCCGCTTACTTCACTGGTTCCACGTCAAAGAAAGGATCATGTTCAAAATTTCGTTGTACGTATATAAATCTTCCCATGGTCAATCCCCAAGTTACATCACTTACAGCCTCACCCTGTACAACTTGAATGGATCTGAAGATCGCAGGACACTCCGCTATTCTTCTGATGTCAGCCGGCTGGTTGTTCCTCGTTCCAACAAGAAGGCAGGTGACAATTCTTTCTTTGTTGTTGCCCCAAAATTGTGGAATCAACTGCCGGTTGAAATCAGGGAAGCGGTGGCTACTGCGATCTTCAAGCGCCTACTAAAACACACTTATTTCTCAATGCATGATATTTGTTGTTGTTTTTTGTATATAATTTCTTTGTAATTTTCTGTAACTGTTTAAGCTGTTTGTTGTGAGGCGCTGTGATCGTTGTAGAGCGCCATACAAATGCTTGACATTATTATTATTATTATTATTATTAACACCTATTAAAAAGTTTTTTTTTCTCCTCCAAATTCATAGCAATAACATTAAATGAGATATTTTCCTTTTTTAAATAAGTGTTTTTAATTTGAAGTCGTGTTTTCGTAACTCACCCCGCGACGAATTTATTTTGTTTTTACCCAAGGCTCATACAAAACAAACGCTGATGTAAAGCACATGCAGGAACCAGGCTTTTCCTAATTTGCATACGCTTCAAAACATTTTGGACATGCAAGTGATCCAATACCAGGGTGAGAGAGCAAGTATTGGTGGAGCGTATGCTCGACACTGGGAACGAGGTTGGATCTCGACTGACCCGTCAACAGTGTTCTCGGTTGTCGATTTAAGTGCGTAAGGAGTGCAGCTGGGCGACATTTTCAAGATGACAGCCGCCGTTTTATACGCTGAAGGAAAAGAATGGAAAACCTATTCATGATCTTATGAAAATAATTTAAATGCCGGAACAGCTATAAAAAATAAGCACAGATAAGCTCACTATATGATCAAGTACATTTTTATCACGTATTAGTATGTACTGCTGTTGTATTGAATGAGTGCGTTCGATTTTATGCACAAACATTAACGGAAGTTGCGATAGGAGCCTAAGTCCGCCCTCTTTGTTCTTGACGTTCTTCACTTCTTCTTACTTAAAGCCCGGTTCATACTCGGCGCGAAAGCGAAAGCGAACGCGAATTTGGGACGTCACGGCGAGTATTCGTGCTGCGAATTCGTAAGAGTTGAACATATTTCAACTTGGGCGAATTTCGCAGCGAATGTTTCATGACGTCTAATTCGCTTCGCATTCGCATTCGCGTGGAGTATGAACCGGGCTCCAGAGGGGAGTGAAAATCCTGTTCGCGAACACCGTTGCGTCAGCTTTTCGTCATTCCATACCAGTTCTCGTTTCAAACAACACGAGAACGGGGTTTCAAATATGGCATTTGTGGGGCACGTGTTGCCTAAAGTGTAAGTGGTATATTTAGGGTATTTTCTACATGGAACATGACTTTGCTCATTTTTGACAATTTTGCATTGGATTTTAGGTCGGACTCTCTTGGATTGGTCTCCTATTGGATCGGATACATAATTCAACACCTAAACATTGAGTGCTAAGGCAGTGCAGCAAGATGTCAGAACAGGAGGCACCGCCTGATGGACAGGCGGCTGGAGAATCATCGTCCTCGTGGCATGACTGTAAGTCCACACATTGTCAAATATTACCATGCACTAGTAGTAACAATCTTGGTGTTCGTAGTCCCATTCAATTACTCCTTGATTCATGTAATAACATGCCTAATATCACTTGCACTGCCCCAATTCCTGCTGCTGCCAACCATAATGGGTCTTATGCCAACCGTAGTCGGCCATATTAAATTGAAAGTGCGGTAAAATCTTCATTTTTGGAACTTGCGAAGAGATATGCAAGTAAATTACTAATTAATTCAAGTCTGATTCAATTAATAAATTAAAATTCGTAACTAAACATTCCCTGATGTTTTAAGCCAGATTTAAAAAAAATGACAGTAAAAAAAGCTGCATAAATAGTCTGGCGCCATCCCATTCAACGGTTAAATATTTATAAAATTCATTTAGGGAACTCGTGCATAAAACCATTAACCTTCCTTTCTCACCAGCTGTATTCAGGCCTCGGGGGTATCTAGTCACAGCATTGATTGCAAAGTGAAACTATGGAATACAGCTTTATGTACTTCTGTCAATCCTCTGTCAGGAGTCAGCAGTGGTTACTGTTGGCACAGCTGAGAAGAATAAGGAGTTCTCGCTTGTACTAGAGGGCAATCAAACGGTTGTCTGCAACTTAGTCTATGTAATAGACCCTGGCCCTGGCGAAGCCGACGATGATCTATGACACGTAAACAGATTTGGCGATTAATTATGCAACTGAACGGCGTATGACCTCGAGAAACTGACCAACCCGCAGGAGGTTTTCATTTTTGTACACGTTGTTGCATTACAAAAACGCGGCATCAAAATTGACCAATCACAATCTTAGTCCTGATTTCGAAAATGACGTCACGCATGCTTAGATATGTCAGGCGTTAGACAGGAGACTGAGCTCAGTGGATAATGGGTGATACTCAGACTAGTAAATCCTCTGCTCTGCATCTGCAGTAACAAAATTCCAGGGACAAAACATGGGCCTCCGACACCCTAATCATGTCCTAGAGTTACTTACCAAGAAATATCAATTATAATTGATAATTGATTCTCATTTGAAACACACATTGTATGTTTTGCTAGGCACACAGGCGTGCAGTGGGCTGATACACTTCGCCCCCCCCCCCCAAGGAGTTTACAAACTACCACTAAGCTTTGAGTTGTCCCTGAAAAGGAAAATAAGAAGACGGATTAGATTCTGTTTCGCACAACTCTTCATTGTTCAACTTACAATCCACAAAATCGCCGAAAATCATGTGTGTCACCACTAACTATAAAACTCGCATTCTAAAGTGATAACCAATGTCAAAAATAAAACTGAGGTACAAACAGAAAGAAGTGACAAAGAGAAACAAGAAAATAATTCACCAATTAATTGTATCACAAAATTAGATTATTTACAATATTAACAAAGATCCAGAGTCTTGGATTAAATTCTCATAATCAATTCTATTTAGAAGTTTCACATTCTACTTCAGCACTTCAGCCCACAAATTCAATTTATCAAGCACAATTACAACAATTCACAAATATTAAGCAATTTAAGCCAGGGCAATATTTGACAAAATAGTTTGAGCTACATCTTTTGAAGTAAATAAAGTATGGTGTTTATTTTCCTGAGGTTGTAGACGGTGCCTTGAGGAACATTTCTAACTCCCGGAAACAAAACTGTTTGACCTTCATTTCAGCGAAATAAAAAGTTGAATAGCACTCGAAATCGAAAGCATTTTACTATATACAAATAAATTATGAAAGTGTTGAGATAATAATAATAATAATAATAATAATAATTTATAAAGCGCTTACAAAATAGAACAAATCGCTGTACAACTACAAGAGAAGACTAGGAAGTTATGAAATATATATTATGAAAGAAGTTATGAGAGATAGATTGATAGACTGGTTTATTAAAAATCATCGTGGCGGCACATGCTGAATTAAGATGACAATACAATGTTGAATCATTAAAAAAAAACACCAATTAATACGAAATTTACACAAGCATGCAATAAGATACGGTCCCCATTTAAATTAAAAACCTTAAAAAGTGTTAATGTTTAAAATACGATTGATATTAAAAGATCTATATCTGTATCTGTATCACTTGCTCCAGCTAAACGGTATGAGTTGGGGCGGCTGTGCTGGAGCTAGTTGACTTAGGTTTTGGTTCCCTCCCCAATGACGTGGTCTACTAAGGCTTGTTTAAACTGGTTTAAGTCGGGTATGGTGATGATAGTGTTTGGCAGGTCGTTCCAGATGGGGATCGTTGACGGGTAGAAACTGGTGCTATAGAGCTTGGTTTTAGCGTTGGTTCGGTGGTATAAAAACTGAGTGCGAGCTCCTAAGGCTTTATGTTTTGGGCCTAAAGGTCGTGTTTCACTTCAACGAGGCTGTAAGAGATCTTCAACATCATGATTAGTCTAGCAATGGAGCGACGTGTTTCTAGTAGAGGCCAACCAACCTGGTTCAACATGTCTGTGACACTGCCAAGCCTGGTAAAGTTGTTACAACACATCCTGGCAGCGTATCTCTGGATACCTTCAAGTTGTTTTTCTTCCTCAGTGAAGGTGGCCCAGCCAGCAGACACAATACTCTAGTTTGGGGCCGGGCGAGAGACTGGTGCAAGTTGGGATTTAACTGCTTTCTGCTACAGGATTTGAAGTTTCTTCTGATGATGCCAAAGGTCTGCCTAGCGTTGTTGGTAATTTTGTAGATGTGAAACGACCAGCTACAGTCAGCACTCAGGATGAGGCCAAGATATGGGTCATTGGTAGTAGTTTGAGAGGTCTCTGGTTGATTTTATACGTACTGATGAGTGGTTCCTTCTGGTGGTGATATGCATGACAAAGCATTTGTCTGAAATGAATTCTCATTTCCCATTCCCTCCTCCATCTGCACAGAGCATCTTTTTGCAGGGATGTAGCATCAGATGTTTATTCTACTTCTGTAATGTATGGCGTCATCAGTGCGAACAGTCTGATTTTCGAAGAAACATATGAAGGGATGTCGTTAACGCGTAGAGGAGAAACAGCAGGGGTCCCAAGACAGTGCCTCCTGAGCGACTCCAGATAAAACTTCAGCTGTTGTAGAACTTTTACCCTCCAGAAAGACTTGCTGGGCAATGTGTTGTAAGGAAAGTTAAGATCCATTTGTGCACATTACCGGTGATGCCATAGTGCCTCAGTTTGGTGAGAAGCTTCTGATGTGGGACGCGATCGAATGCTTTGAGAAATCAAGTAATATTGCGTCAACCTGTTTGCCTTTCTCGATTGATTTAGCTATGTCATCAATGGTAATGAGGAGGTTGAGGTCACACCTCTGCTTTTTCTAAACCCATGTTGGCAGTCTGTAAGAATCTGGTACTGCTCAATGTGGAACATTATATGACAATGGATGACGCGCTCGAAGACGTTTACATACCACATATTTTAGTGATATGGGGTAGCTACTGGGGTCACTTTTACTGCCTTTTTTAAGTCAGGAGACACGTTGGCTGTAGTCCAGTCATCTGGAAGGTCACCAGATTTTAAAGATTGGTTAAACAGCGCTGCTAGTAGTGGTACTAACTCCACGTTGCATTCCTTAAGTATTTTATTAGGAATGCTATTCCTGGTCCCTAAGCCTTGGAGGGTTCAAATCATAAAGAATTTCTGATACCCTCAGCCACGATCTCAAGTGATTCAATGTCTGGAACAGACTGCTGTAGAATAGGAGGTTGGATGTGTTTTCCTCGGTAAAACTGATTTAAAGAAGGAGTTGAGAAAGATTGCCTTCCCAACTTGGTCTGAAACGGTGTCAGTGCCATTCTTCAGTGGATGGACGCCTACATTGTCAGTTTGTTTTGATTTGACATATTTCCAGAACTTTTTGGGGTTATGTTGAGATCTTCCTCAAGCATACTGGAGATATACTGCTGGTGAGCTCTGTTGGGGTCTCTTTATACATTTTCCTGAGCGCTTCTGAACAGTTTGAGTCCTCAGCAGAGTTAGTTTTCTTCTGTTTATTATACATACGTTGAAGCTTTCTGCTTTGACGACGGAGCGCAGGAGAAGACCATGGCAATTTAGATCTCGTAGAAGAGTATACTTGGATGGAATAAACTTTTCAGTAAGTGCGTTGAGGGTGTCCTCTCAAGAATCCAATTTTCATTAACTGTTTTTAGATTCAATTCATGGACGAAATTTTCACCAAAGTTCTTCAAATCATTACGGAAGTCTTCAAACTTCCCTGTTTTGTACAGGAAAAATTTGCGACAAACTGGTTTGGTAGTTACACCTCCAGCGTTAATTAGAATGTTCACCATGCTGTGATCTCCACAACCAAGAAGCACCCGGGTGGATTCAACGATGGTTGGGTTGTTTGTCATAAACAAGTCAAGAATACTTTCCTTCCGGGTGGGCTCAAGGACAAATTGGTCTAAGTTGAAGGACTTACAGATGTCAACTAACTTCCTGCACTGAGCTGAAAACTGGGCGCCAACCTTAACCAACCTATCGTCCCAATTGATGTCTTTCAAGTTGAAATCTCCTCCCAGCCAAATTTCACCTTTTCCTTTGGTTAATTGATGGAGCTTTGAGAGAGATTTATCAAGTCTATCAATCGGTTCATGAGAGGAGTCTGGGTTGTAGAAAGCCCCCACGTTCATCTTCTTCTTAGGTCCACATTCAACGCGAACCCAGATACATTCAGCGTCAGAATTTAATTCATATCTGCTAGATGACAGGAGAGGTTTTTGACAGCTATCAAGACGCCCCCCTAGCCATCATTTCGATCTTTTCTAAAGACAGCGTACTCTGGTGGGAAAAGCTCAGCATCAAGGATATTTTCATTTAACCAAGTTTCTGTGCCAATAAGAATGTCCGGCTTATGTTCATGTAGGACTAGCCAAAAGTTTATGACATGGCCCACCTCCAATGTAGGGGGACGGAAGGAGGTCAGTCCAGCTAACAAAAGCGGACGAGCACTCACTGACAAGGAGGGACAAGCAAATCAAAATCCGCAGGACAACAGCACGCTGTGGCTTGGCATGCAGTAAACATAATATGATTTATTTTGTACTCGGTGTAGCTTCTCACAAAAGTGAAACAAACAGCAAAACCCTGGTAGAGTAATCATCGGCTGACAAAACCCTGGTTGATTAATCATCGGCTGACAAAAACCCCCATTGCCTGGAAAAGTATACAAAATACGAACATTCAATGGTGTATATAAAACAACGACATTGGCATGTACATATAATAGCTAACGCACTACAAAGAGGCAAAAAGATGTACAAGGAAAACAGTAATTTCTCTGACAAGCATTAATATGAAACCTGAAAATACTCACTGGGGGTTTCCTGAATACCTAAGCGTCTACTCAGCACATTAAGGTACTGGTGAAAGCCATGCTACCATAGAGAAAAGAGTAAAAATCGGTAATGACAGCCAACATCAGAACTGCAACTTCTGAGACTCCAAACGTGAGGTCCTTCTCTGGAAAAAACACCAAATAAGAGGTCAAATTACCTCTTTTAAATCAATACGCCTAGGCCCTATGACTAAGTCCCTTAAAAATACACATCCTGGCAATGTAATTAAAGTTCTACCATCATTTGAACGGAGTTAATATCAATGTTATTGTAAAGAATATAAATTATGAGGAACAAGAGTTATTATTATTAGTAGCCTTGGACTATACTTTTTCAAGGAATGGATACGGTATCATCCGTCCTTGCGCGCGAAGCACAAAGGTCAGTAATGTTTTACATAGGAATATGTTAATAACCCAGATACAATGCAGAATTGGGTACGTCACTCTACATATGCATACGTGAATAAAAGTTAAGAAAAAGAACGAATGAGGTCGCCCTTGCTTAGGCACGGTTCCCTACATCTTCCCTACTTTATGACCACGCTGACCCGAGTGGTCCAAACAAAATATCACAAATTTAGGTGAAAAGGAATGACCCGACTTACATATATTAACATACAGTTTCCAATACTCGTTTTGTACCTCTAGCTAACATAATCTCAAACAAATTCTCTCTAAGATATAGTTGTAAAAAACTACATACAAACAAGAAATGGTACAAATGTTTGTAAACAGTAAAACCATGGGAGCTAGCATACATGATGAACTTCATTGAATACATGCTACAGTTAATCCAGATCACCTACACATTTCTTTCTGTACGTGCAGAAAGGTCAATACACATCTCTTAAGCAACAGAACAGCTGCACCCAGATATTGGAGAAAACAGTAGTCCTTCCATTGATACCTTATTTTGATAAAATGTATAAAGTTAGTACAACAATACAGAAAGCATAGCCGTAGCGGGAGGTCACACAGGTCAGCTGTACCTAGGTTGGAAAGAAGCTGTTCCTATAAATAAAACTGTGTGACACTAGGCTACACAAAAATACAGAGGACAATTCCTCGAGTGCAGTTCAACCAGGAAAAAAAAACCGATTTTATCAGCTAGGTTAGAGTGAATCCGGCACACACCTACCGTTGCAGCTAATCTGCATGCCTTGGCTTGAGGGCGCGCTTCAGTGCTCGTGCATTCGCTTGAGGGCGCACTTTCTGCCGCGACCGCGCGCCTGACTCCACCGCTAAAAGGGATTTTCATGGTTCAAAACCAGCATTTTCATACACAAATAGGGGTTCTGAGATGCTCGGTTGGGTAAAGTTGGGCACTTTCTGCCGCGACCGCGCGCCTGACTCCACCGCTAAAAAGGGATTTTCATGGTTCAAAACCAGCATTTTCATAATAACAAATAGGGGGTTCACAGATACTCAGTTGGGTAAGTGATTATTCTGTAAATTATTATTTGACTGAGGGATATAGATTTGGGGGCGTAAATGTACTTATTGGGAAAATATCAGGGACTTTTTGATAGGCTTTCCGGCATGTTTTGATACAGTCTGTTATTATACAAGTTATGTAGGGACATGGACTCATCTGATCGCCGTTATTACCTGGTTCTCATTTGTATATGTGTAATTTGTTTCACCTTACACTGATAGGCTAGTTTAGGGATGATAATTATGGCAATTACTCCTGATGACCTCATTGTTTATTCTCCCTATATTTCCCTTTCTAATTAAAGCTCACATTAAAAGGGAGGGATAATCACCGAAGCTGTTCGGAGGTGTTATCGGGAGGGTGTTTTACTGTTTGGCACAACTGTTGTTCAACTGTCTTGGCTGTACAACTGTAACCAGATCATCCGATGTAACTACTATCCAGCATAAGCAGATCATCCAGTAAAACTGTACTGCTAATAACTGATCTCCAGTGACCCCACTGGTGCCCATATGCCTGTGCAATACTGAATTGTTTGTGCTGGAAGATAAAAAGGTAAAGTGAGCAACCATACAAATTGGATTGAGTCTAAACCTACTGTACAAAGCTGGAAACAGGTTACATGAAATCTTTCAAATTTAACACCCTAGCCACTTGTTATCATGCTTGGATGAAAAGGCAATGCATGCAATGTTATTTATAAAAAGGCATGACAAGATCTGGATTTTGATAAGCAGGATACTTAGTGAAAAATAAACAATGTTTAGGTCAAGTTCTATTTTAGGCTAGATTGAGAATTAAGTTGAACGACTGGCAAGATATTGCTCAACGCAGCAACATCATCTATCAATCACTTTAGTCACGTATGGTGCATCCTGAGATAGGCGTACGAAGCAGAAAAGTGTCATACAAATAATGTCTCATACACCTGAGAACACATGAGCTAGTTATGTACTACCAACTACAGAAATATCCTTATACAGGACTTAAAATGTTGACAACTGATGAGCCTTACAGCCATACTCATATAGGAGCAACACCTTCATTAATAGTACTTGGGGTGAAACACACACGACTAGGAGTGCAAGTAAAAGCATTTCTTTATAAACAGTCACATTGCAGACTGCGTAGACAAAAACCCAGACATTTGTCTCAATGGGATTATGTAAATACAAAAATACCCATAGCATGACATGAAAACCAGCTGGTCACTACCAACCACAAAAGATGCACAGCAACAATCTGTCAAAACCCATCATTAATAGTACACTGGGTCATAAATAGAAATGCAAAATACACAACAATCTCCCATTCCATAAAAAAAAGAGCACAGTGTTTTTATAAAATGGCTGACTTCAAAGATTCCATTACAAAGTTGACTAAAATTGACGAAATTTGACGAACGACGAACAATAAACCCATATGCAGATCCTGAAAACATCAAAAGCGATAAAAATGGGTTAAAAGACCAGGATGCCCAAAGGAAAAGCGAAAAATCAAAGATTAAAAAGCTGTATATCCTCTAAGATCAATAATGTTGTAATTATCATTCAATCATCGAGATTGCACCGAGGAAGAAAGTATGAGTGAGGGAGTGGGCAGACACAAAAAAAAGAGCGCCATCTAGCGGCACATCAAACGGAGTGTTTTTTTATTTTAAGACCATGCGTCCAAATTGTACCCAATCGCCTTTTATATTCTTTGAATAACCTACAGATAACTCCGAAGGTTTCAAAATCATGACGACATCAGACCGGAAGGTACTGTTGGAAGATTTGAAAGCGATAATATTTTGTTATTCAGTTCTTTTATTTCATTCCTGTTTGATGACTATGTTCGTAGCTCAAATAATGCTATCCGTTATAATGTTAACCTTGGGATCCTTAATGCTGTGACGTCATCACACCTGAAGTTAGTCCTAAAAAAGTAGTTCTGCTTCCGGTTTCCCTACCTACCCTATTCTGACAGCACCTACCCTATCTTGTTATGGGAACAATGAGGGAATAAATACCCAAAAACCATACATTTCATCAAGTTTTACCCTCGACTAACACAGTGCAGACGCCTCCATATGACTGTACACTAAACAATTAGCCAAAAATATCCGCCTACCTACCCTATTTCAGAATGCAATGTATTTGGAAGCAGAACCTTTCGGCCTAAGGTGTTATTAATACAAACACTTATATTTTCCATATTTTCATACGTTATTTTAACTTCATAATAACATGTATCTTTCTCGAACTATGTCAGTTTTCACTTCCCCCTAATTTGACTGATGACGTCATCAAACCAGAAGTACGTGTACGTACATAATACGCATTTAGGAAGTCAATTCTGGTTCCACTACATGGTGGCTAAGGTGGGTGGGTCAACTTGTCAACACATAAACCGCCTGCAGACCAATAGCATATTTTCTGTGTTTTTTCCGCACGTTATCAGTCAGCACATGTTTATTAGTTCTTTTCTATGTTTTCACTCTTCTGCTAATGATGGTAAAGAATATATTATGCGTTGTCAGCCGTTTTTGTAATGATCAAAGTAGAGTAGATATCAAGCGTTTGTTTTGTTTTGTTTCGAAATCAATGCCTTATTGATCATTGTTTTAGTTTTGTTCTTCAAGAAGTTCCAATAGAGTTTGCACGTTCTCCCATATATTTTTTTTCGTGTCGGATGGTGCAGATGGTATAATCCTTGACCGAATCAGCCATATGTTCTTTTTTGTGCCGTTTGTATGTCAGAATAGGTTGAGTCTCAAAGAGTGCATTTGATCATTTTCGCTGATCAAGGGCTAGTGTTTTCAGAAGGCCCGCTGGAGTGCTCGATGTTTTATTTGTGGGTAGTACATGGTATTACAAAGACAACGGGATCATTTATCAGTTTTACTTCGCTGAGAGTTCACAAGAGTCTCGCCTTTTTTAGGAAGAAGGGCTAAATCTTCTTTCTTGTATTTACGTTTTTGAGTTTATCTCTAAAGAATTCAACCTTAGCCTCGCAACCACTAATAATCGGCCGTCCCACAAACCGTGCTCCTTAGAGTTTCTTTGTGAACTTTTGTAAGAGGCATGGAGGTTTGATGTCGCGGTTGCCTTGATTTCAGAAAATCAGTTTTTGGCCGAAACGGCCTTTGTTTTCGTTTACATTTTTTTAAATATTTTTTTGGTGGCTGTTTCGGCAATTGCCGGAACAACTTTTGTTTCCCCATAGCATGTGTACACGTTTTCATCGTGGAAGACACTTTTGAAACTAAAATCACTCCGATTGCCTTTATGCTTGGCATTCACTTGTGACCAGCACCTGCAAATGTGTGCCGACATTGACGTCATCATAACGTCATCACGAGTCACGAAGTTACAATATAGGTGCATATTTTGAAGGCCTGTATCTCCAGAACTACATGTCCGATTGAGGTCAAACTTGTTATGTACCTAGACCGGGATGTGTTATATCTACAGAGTTATTTTCTGATTGGATTGAAAGTTGATATGTACGTGGACCGGGATGTGTTATAGATGAACATTGAAGTGATGTCATGATGATGTCATCACATGACATGTGACGTCATATTAACATTTGTGCATTTTTCTAAAGACTATACCATGACATGAACAAAGGCAATAACAAAATGCCGATACAGCAAATGTATTTGTTCACAATTAGAAATCTCGTTGCTTTTTTCCCTTTCAATCCACCCCAAATTCCATAGACTTTGTACACTTTTGGCACTTTAAACATTGTATTAAGCCAACATTAGAAACAACAAAACTAGACCGCAATAAAAGTTGTCAAGTGAAGTCATGATGGCGTCATCATAATTATTATGTTATGCCACGCTTTATTGAAGGTGAATTTCTCAAAGTCGTATATCTACAGATCTACAAGCACCATTGGCTTACAACTTTGCAGGTAAGGAAATAGTCCGGCACAACTTAAACGAGATGACGTCATCAAGTAATTTATTTCAATTTATGTTTTTTATTGTTATGAGTTTTAAACGAATAAAAAAATTCCCCACAGCCTAAATCAGAAAAAAGGAAACAAATTATTTGTGACCGAAAACAGAATCTGACTGAAAAATAAAAAGTTAATAAAGGAAAAACAAATTTGTTAGACTTAATGTTGATCTTTTGGCTCCCAACATACTGTGAGGTCATCAAACCGGAAGTTTGGTGTTATTAATACATTTGATACTTATCATATTTACCCGGGTTATTTTTACTTAATGGTGAACAGGTATTCTAGGAGCTCCGAACTAAATCAGTATTCCTTCCCTGTTTTGACTAATGAAATAACTTGTACGTTTACCTAAAATGTACATATACTGAAATTGATCATACCCCAACAGATTATTTTTTTTCAAACAAAACAAATGGTTGTACTGGAAAAGCTAACTTTTGTGATTTTTTTTCTGTTTCAGTAAAGAAATTCCAATTTGAACTGACGATGTATGAAATAATTGTCTGTATGAACACTCAGCAATGGTGTCTAAACAAACTCGAACTTCTAGTAGGCCGTCAGCTGAAAATCCTAGGAGGCCTGAAAATAACTTTCGACTTAATTTTTTTAGGCAACTTGCAAACAGCCAGGTCAGAGTGCTGAATCCGATTCTGGATCTCCCCCTGCGCCATACTTGCACGTTTCGGCTGTAGACGCACTTAAAGATCATATTACATTAATTTGCTGATATATTACTGTTACAATCAAGAGATTTAAGCCCTGTCACACTTTTGCGTATCCTAATTCATATGAGTTCATATCAAACAATTTCAATACGCAGCCGTACGCTCAAAACGTCGAGAGAATTTTGATTATTTTGACTTATGTGCGACGCACATCTAGCATACAATGTGAATTCAGCGCATCCATTGCGTATGGGATGCGTATGAGTTAAGTATGCAGTGCACAACATTATTTTTCGGGCTGCGAATAGGTCAGTTGGCAGTGCTCATGCCGAGCGTATTTCCGGACGCACCCGACTTTACGCCAACCGCATTCTGACGCACTTCCGACGCAATACGTCGGCATTCATATGATTTCGTTCAGCGTGCGTTGTATCTGCGCTGCAGAAATTACGCTATGTATACGTCAATATAGGCGGCTCATATGCTGACGGGGTGTGCCGGGAGGTCAGCGTATTACCGCGT